>QEPC01002388.1:7345786-7389035 GCA_003113815.1 Sphenodon punctatus
GGGGCTTGATGTTTCAGCCCCCAGCACCACCCGCTGGCTTCTCCCCAAGAGGAATGAGCGGAACCACCCTAGGACAGTCCTGTCCAGACCCCCCCAGGTCTCGCAGCCATCTCGGCAGCAGCCCATGGTCCACAGTGTCAAATGCGGCCGAGAGATCTAGCAGGATCAAGAATGTTGAACATCCTGCGTCCATCTCCTGGCGGCGATCATCCACCAAGGCCACCAAGGCCGTCTCAGTACCATAGCCAGGGCAGAACGCAGACTGAAAAGGGTCCAGGAAACCAACGCTGTCCAAATGTGCCTGGAGCTGTGCCACTGCCCATTCAATAACCTTCCCTAAAAAGGGAAGATTAGAGACGGGTCAGTAGCTGGCGAGTGCGTCCACATCCAAAGATGGCTTCTTCAGCAGGGGGCACACCACCACCTCCTTGAGACTGGGTGACAATCTCCCCTGCCAAAGGGACGCGTTCACTACCCTCGCCAGCACCGTCCTCAAGGTCTCCCTGGAGGCTTTCACCAGCCAGGACGGGCACAGATCTAGTTCACAACTAGTGGCTCTAGCAGACCCCAGGACATTCACAGCATTGGCCGGCGTCACTTCCTGAAACTCATCCCAGAAAGATCGATCAGACGGTGCCTCCATAACCTCATGCCCCTCACTTACTGCTTCCAATCCGGTGTCAAAGTTACTCTGGATCTGAGCGATCTTGTCTGCAAAGTAGGTGGCAAACTCCTTACAGCGGGCCTGGGACAAGTCCCCGTCCAGGTGGAGGGAGGCCGGACTGACCAGCCCCCGCACCACCCGGAACAGCAACGCTGGACGCGACGTCGCAGATGCTATGAGGGCAGGAAAGAACTCCTTCTTTGCTGTCCTCACAGCCTCAACATAGGACCGCAAGTGGGTCCTACGGAGAAGTCGGTCAGATTCAGAGCGAGTCCGACACCAGCGTCACTCTAGTCTCCTACCTACCTGTTTCATACACCGCACCCCTCAGTAAACCAAGGGGCCCTGCGGTGACGAGACGGAGGGAGAAGACGTCTCTGAGCCACCCTGTTGATGGCCTCCCCCTACAAGACCCCACCTGGGTCCTGATCCAGCAAAGCACTTGAGTTTGTGCTTCCTCCCACCCCGGCTTGCCAAACTAGTTAGGCTGGTGCTGAAAAGCTTTGCTGAACCGGTTCTTGGACCTGCTTGGCATCTTAGCCAAAACCCGAGGAAGAGAATCCAGATTGCCTGCTTCCCAGCTGGGTGGTTAAATCCAGGGGACTATGTGTGGATTTAGCACAGGCGTTGAGTGACAAAACGTTGATTTTTAACCTCTCAGAGCAAAACCTTTTTTGGTATTTTTGTAGGCTAAACACTAATTTTACACAAAGTAGACCTAGGGGTTCAAATCAGACAGAAGGTTCAGTGGGCATCAGACTTCTAAGTCACGAAAAAGTTTCCCCTGCGGGGCCCCAGGTTTCCTACCTGTAACGCTGGCCTCGTAAGGACAGATTTATTTAATTTATTTATTTATTTATAGTTGCATCTGTATGCCGCCCCATCCTGCTACAAGCATCTCGGGACGGCTAACAAAATTTAAAAACATATAATAAAATTCATTAAAAATCAACATTTCCCAGGATTAACCCCCCCCCCCCAAAAAACAATAAAACCCCACCCTAGCCCAACCCACCTGTCCCATCTCCCTCAGCAAAGGCCTGCCGGAACAGCCAGGTGTTACACTTTTTACGGAAAGAGGGGAGGTCAGCGGTCAGGCGGACCTCCAACGGGAGGAAGTTCCACAACTGCGGGGCAGCCACCAAAAATGCCCTTCTCATGGTTGACAAGAAGGGCACCCCAGCCAACTGCAGAGGTCGATCCAGAATCCGGAGGGTGAGGCGGTCCTGCAGGTAGGTGGAGCCCAGGCTGTTTAGGGCTTTAAAGGTCAACACCAACACCTTGAATTGGGCCTGGAAGACTATCGGCAGCCAGTGCAGAGAATGGAGCACTGGAGTAATGTGCTTGCGTTGGCCCATCCCCTTCAGGAGATGAGCCGCCGCATTCTGCACCAGCTGCAGTCTCCGGATCGTCACCAAGGGGAGCCTCACGTAGAGCGCGTTACAGTAGTCTTATCTCAAGGTAATAAAAGCATGGATGATTGTGGCCTGGTTCGAGTCCGAGACATATGGCCTAAGCCAACATACCAGGTGTAATTGGCGAAATGCACCCTTTGCCACAGCTGCCACCTACACATCCAGGTGGAGTTGTGGTTCAATGAGCACCCCCAGACTACGGAATCGGGATATCAGGGGAGGATGGACCCCATCAATGATGGGGGCCATCACTCCCCCAGCTTTCCCCACAACCATCACCTCCACCTTGTCAGGATTAAACTTCAAGCGGTTCACCCTCATCCAGTTCCCCACAGTGGACAAACACCGGGTAAGCACCGTCTGATGAAAACGATATAGATGGGTGTCAGCATACTGATGACACCTTACGCCAAATTCTCTAACAACCTCCCCCAAAGGCTGCATATACACATTGAACAGGAAAGGGGACAAGATGGAACCCTGCGGGACTCCACATGTGAGGTCCCAGGGAAAATATGAACCCAGCACCACACACTGGGTTCTCCCGGCCAGGAAAGGGCAGAACCATTCAAGAACAGCCCCGCTCATCCCTGCCCAGTCCCGCAGCCGAGTCACCAACAACTCATGATCAACAGTATTGAATGCAGCCAAGAGATCTAACGAAATCAACAGGGTCGAATGACCCTGATCCAACTCCTGGGAGAGGTCATCAACCAAGGCCACAAGCGCAGTCTCCGTGCCATAACCCAGACGGAAGCCAGACTGTGAGGGATCAGTCCAAATGGTCCTGAAGCTGTCGAGCCACCACCCGTTCAACAACCTTCCCTAAAAAGGGAAGGATAGAGACCGGCCGATAGCTGGTCAGGGCGTCAACGTCCAATGATGACTTCTTGAGCAGGGGTCGCACCACCGCCTCCTTGAGGCGATCCAGCATGGTGTTCTCCCTAAGGGAGGCGTTGACTATCTCAGCCAGCAACGGCCTTAATGTCTCCTGACTGGTCTTAACCAGCCAGGACGGGCATGGATCTAATTCACAATAGGTGGCTCGAACAGTCCCAAGAGCATCACCCACATCTTGAAATTCATCTCATAAAACAGGACAAGATGGGGCTTTGACTGCCTCTGGCTCACCCACTGTTAAAAGTGCTGCGTCAAAGCCGTGGTGGATTTGAGCAATTTTATCTGCAAAAAAGTCCACAAACAAGTCACAGCGAGCATTCGATAACTCGGAATCCAGGCAGAGGGAGGCTGAACTGACCAGCCCCCTCACCACCCGGAAGAGGTCAGCCAGACGGGACTTAGTGGACGCAACAAGGTCAGCAAAGAAAACCTTCTTTGATGCCCGCACCGCCACAGCATAGGTACGTAACCAGACTATGTCGCAACGGTCAACTGCAGTACGAGTGACGCCACCATTGCTCTAACCGCCACCCTTCTCGCTTCATCCGCCGCAGCTCCTCTGTATACCACGGCGACCTGTGTTGTCGGTGACCGGGGAGCGGATACTTGGGAGTCACACGGTCGATGGCCTCCAGCAGCATAGAATTCCACAAGATCACGAGGTCATCAAGTGAACGGTCATCGAAGTCGGAGGAAATATTCCCCTCAGGCAATCCGGAACCTTTCTGGTTCCATAAGCCTTCGGGGCGAACCAACCTAACTGGTTCCGCACCCTCCTGGGGACCGACATGCGGCAGGATATCGGCCTAGAGGAGATAATGATCCATCCATGACAAGGGCACTGTTGACACCTCCGCCACTAATGGATCCCCTGCCTCAAGGCTGGTGCAAAAAATCATGTCCAAGGTATGTCCTCCAACATGTGTGGGGCCCACCACGCTCTGAGACAGGCCCATGGTGGCCATGGTGGCCATGAACTCATGCTCCACCCCTCCAAGACTGGTGCCAGCATGAATACTGAAGTCTCCCAAGACTATCGCCCTGGGGGACCGCAAGACCCCCTCCGACCCCCGTTCAGTCAGAGCGGGCAGGGAAGCTGCTGTACAGGTGGGTGCCCGGTATATCAGCAGTACCCCCACTCTGTCTCCAGCCAAATCCAATCCCAGATGGAGGCCCACGTGCTACTAATTCTCCTAAAACCCAGGCATATTTTTCTAGTATTGATCCATGTAGAGAGAGATATGGAAACTCAGAACCCATAGTTGGGCAAAGAATGTTTGGGTGAGTAAAGGTTTTCCAGGAAAGGGTTTCTATTTTTAATATAAATAAATAAATTAAATAAATATTTTCCTTTGGCTAAAAGAGGTTCCAGGCTGCCATACAAACAGGAATCTGAAAAATCAAAATCCAAACCTTGAACCTGTTAATCCTAAAAAGGGTAGGAAAAAAATCAAGTAATTTTGTGTCCTATACATTTGGAAAATTCCTGGCAAGGTGAAGCTCAATCCGGTCAGAAACCTCATAATTGTCTGATCAGAGCTTCCAAAGCATTAAGTCTCAGGTCTCTGAGCAGCTTGAAGTAGATAAAAGCCAGGCAGTTTAAGTGGAGGAAATGCTCATCCATCCATCCATCTATGGAAGATTTCCCCTAACTCTCATAAGGGGGTTTGACGGTTATTATAACAACAAAGAGGTGTCAAGGATTCCTAGTGACCAGCCAGCATCCCACCATAATAGCAGGAACTGTACAATCATAATCAGGCTCTGCCCCAAAGACCTTACAATCTCAGTATACGAGGCAATGGAAGCGCATACGGAAACCACAACATGCTACCAGCCAGTGCACCAGACAGTAATTTATGTCCGAGCTAAACCCAAGACAAGGAGCAGCATGTCTTGTCTTGACAAATGCTTTCCATCCGGTATCGTACGTGGAGGGGCACTTATGTCTTGCCCACTCAACAGCCTATCGTATTTTAAGCTGCAATGCAGGGCTAAGAACAAAACGTCCCAACATTTGAAGCCCGGCGGAGATGCCATTAGCAATGGTGTAATCATCAATTACACCAATCACGAACAACTGATTTGATAGTTATCAAATGGAGCCCTGACTCCCCTAGCCTCTGCACAGAGGCAGTTAAGGCAATCTCTCAAATCTAACGCGGAAGGAGGGGTGGGGTTTTTTTCCCCTCTCTCCTTCACTGCGAGAAAAGCTTCCAAACCTCCACACAAGACTGCATTTAAATTGCTTGTCATTCAAAACAAAAGCAACCCCACTCGTTTGTAATTCACCAGCCACCTGAGCAAACTGCCTGCTCCCTCTAAGCTCTCAGGCAGCGGAGCACAAAGATCATTTTTCTATTGTTAAAATTGTATATGCCATGGCTTTTTTTAGCATCCAGTCCACAACACTGCTTCTCATTCTGGGGCTTTTCAACAGCATTTTCGCAAATAAAAATTTGCCTTGGGGGTGTTTTAAAACCACACACACACACGCACACCAACAACAACATGCCAGTAGTGCAGGAGGAAAGCAGGAGGAAAGCTACCAGTGTTGTGAGTGCATGTATATTTTAAAAGGACTAAAAAGTTCCATTCTCCGCATTAAACCCGGCCACTGGTGGTTGACTTCAGAAGCCAGAGCCCTGATTTGATCAAGGCCCTTCGCAGCAGGAGACAAGGTTGCAGCAGTGCTTTGTGTACTAGGATACAATATTACTTGCAGACGTGCCAGGCTCTGGTAGACTGGCTCTCCCGATAGGCCTTGTCCATCTCTAGCCTCTCGGATGCTGCGCACGCTCAGGTGGCCTTGCTGGACACCAGCTATTTTAAGGCAGATGGGTATCATGGTATCGTCCACAGATGGGGTTGCCAACAGTCACTGCCCACTGCTTGTACAATGAAGGGCTCTGATAGCTCGAAGGTTTACATCCCAGACTTGGCTGCCTGCAGTTTGCCACCTAAATGGGTATTGGACGCTTGCTCTGGTGTGACCTCCACAAGCACGGCCAACAGCAGGGACTGAAGTGGAGGAGACCTTCAGAGCTAAAGGCACGAGTCTCTAGGACTTGAGCTAGAAACGCCAACCTCTGGAATTGGTGGCTGGAGCCAACTAACCTTTCCTCTGTGGGCAGAGAAAGGGGCCCAGGACACACCTTGGCCATTGGTGGCCCATCGACTTCAACAGGCCTTGGAAGAGGCCCTGTCATGAGCAGAGGGAGAATTCAAAGTCCTTGCTGACTCAGGATCTCCAATGGCTTTGTGCTACCTTCCCATAAACCACACAGAGGCGTCACCCTCAGTAGTGTGGTTTGTTGGCAACGTGGTTCTGCAGCAATGTGTAACACAATCTCCTTGCACCCTCTAATGCTCCCACTGGGTCTACAGGCCCTGATGGTCTCCGCACTAGGGGTTCTGTGAAATGAGCTGTTTGGCCTCCCTCGTGGGTCCCAACCATGAGAGCTTAAGTTACTGTCCTCGCAGCTGGGTCAATCAGCCGTTCCAAGCGGCTGGGTTGCAACCTGCTCCTAAGACTCCCATCCTGTAAATACTTCGGGTATTCACCAGTTTGTCACCTAAACAGAAGTGGCCTCGTTGTCAAGTTCTGTCTGTGCTCTTGGTTCAGCCTTGGAAAATCCAGCCTCTTCTCCTGGCGGCTGCATCAATTGAGGTGCCCAAGGCTTTACGGGGAGGCCCAGGATGGAACCCTGCGGCCCAGTCAGTACCCTGGGAATGTTCCATTTCAATTATTCAGAAGAATCTCATTTAAGAACAATAAACGTTTGGACTGACCCTTCAGGAAAATTTTGATTGGCCTCGATTCAACAGAGGGAAGGGAGCCGGAGGTGGCATTTAAAGAAGAAAGGAGGAGAACCTGGAGGCGCAGCATTTTCAAGAGGCAGTGTGAGAGTTATTTATCTGGCCATGCGTTTGGCATGGGGGGATAGGTTTTGGGATAATATTTGATTTTTAAATAGGGAAGGAGAATGTATAATTTTTTATACATTTGGGGTTTTTTAATTGTTTTTTTTTAAATCTTCTGTGTGTTTTTATGTATGCTGTCCTCTCTCTCTGAGCCTTAAGGGAAGAGCAGGCTATAAATTGAAAAACAAACAAACAAACAAATGGGTTGATGGACAGAAGGGATTGCACAGAATAAGTGGGACGATCACCAAACCATTGACTGAGGCGAACATCAGCAGAGCTAACTATTGCTGCCGGAGGAGCCTGACAGCCCGATGGTCTTTGTCAAAACACAGAATGCTTAGGCCTCAATCCACACAAACCACTTCTGCTGGAGTAGTTTCACTGAAACCCCATGGCCCTATCCCATTCACCCCGCCCGCTAGCCACTGAGGTCCCACACACAGTACTTTAGTGGGCCACGGGGCAGCTTTGAATAAGTTTTAGCGAGCCGGCAAAGTATGGTCTCTGCCAACAAGAAATCTACCCTGACAGGATTGGAACCAAGGACTTCTGGATCTCAAAGTGGCAACTCTGCCACTGGAGCTAAGCAAGAGTGTCCAAAAGGCTGTCACTAGCAGTCGCTCCGCTGTCCTCTTCCTGGACCTTGCGCCATGGGGGAGCAAGGCCATCCCAATTTGCTGCTAATTAACACGCTAAGCCTGCGCGGCACAATTTCACTGCCAGAAGAAGATGGAGAGGCCACTTTTCAGCGCGGCTTTGGAATGAAGTGAGCAATGGCAGCGGTCCCAGAGAGGGAGGTGAGCGGCTTGCAAGCTTTGGCAGACTCAACTGGATGCATTCCCAGCAGCAGGGAAAGGGGCACTGCATGGCGCTAGCAAGCCCCCGTTGTAGCAAGGCAGCACGCTCTCAGATGCTTGTGTGGTTTTCTGGCTTGAACACAGGAAATAGCGCATCGCAGCAGAGAGTTCCCAGGCTGTGCAGGGATCTGGCAAGGGGCAAAAGCTACAACCAGTAGATGGTTTGCACGTTTAGCGTGACAATGCTTTATCAGCTCTCAAAAACTGACTGGGTGCGAGTGAGTGGGCCCTACATAATTGTCTTAGACTGTAAGCCCCTCGGGGCAGAGAGCAGTCTCTAATTCTGATTGTATGGCACCAGGTACATTGCTGGTGCTATACAAACAAACAATAATAATAATAATGATGATGCTGATAGACCTCCTCCTTCCCTACAATCCACTGCACTTCCTAAGGTCAGCCAGGGGGTGCCCTCCTGCACGTTGACCAGTGCATCATGTCCATATGGTAAGGGTGCATGGAGAGGCACTGCTGGTGGCTGCTCTGCAGCTTTGGAAAGTTCTACCCCTGGAGGTTCATCAAAGCCTGAGTATTTTTCAGGGGCAAAGTAAGGACTATTTCTTCAGCCAGACCTTTAGCGGGTGGGGATAGGGTTCGAGGAGTGTTTTTAATAGGAATTGTATAGTTTACATTTTTACAGGTTTTATGTTTTATATATTTTACTCAGTCTGCTTCTAAATACATCTATTTTATGTTGAAAAACCCCTTGGCCCTTCAGGGAAGGACAGTTTAAAAACACAAATAAATAAACAAACACAACAGGTCCTTCATGATAGGTATCCACTGGGATACCTGCCCATAAGCTGAGGCACCCACATCGTATAACCGACAGTCTCCAGGGAGCAGTACAGT
Source organism: Sphenodon punctatus (assembly GCA_003113815.1). Taxonomy (NCBI): domain Eukaryota; kingdom Metazoa; phylum Chordata; class Lepidosauria; order Sphenodontia; family Sphenodontidae; genus Sphenodon; species Sphenodon punctatus. The sequence goes on from QEPC01002388.1 coordinate 7,354,402, forward strand.
AGTGGAGTGCATGGATTCAAGACTGGGAGACATGGCGCCCATTTAAGCTAAATGGCCATGTTTTGCTGGTTTCAGAGCAGACTGAGTCAAGCTAACAATTAACGTCAAATCAGATGCACTGCTCTTTAACATGGCTTTGTGATGAGTCATGCCACGGCCCCTTTAAGACTGGGCTGCTCATCACTTTGGCCCTGCCCCCTCTGAGGGCTATAAGAGGGGAAGGCTGAGGAAGCGGAGTCAGTCTGCAGTGAGCTGCTGAGGTGTAAGGAGCTCAGAAGGAGGCAGGTACAGCCTAGGAGCTGGCCCAGAACCTAGGGGATTCAAGAGGGGCTAGGAGCCAATGAAGGGGTTGATGCTTGGTGGAGGCATGCAGGTGTGCTTTGAGCCTGAGAAGGGACTCCCAACTACTCTAGATTTAGAGGACTATAAGTGAAATCAATTGGTCATTAACCTTAAGACTGTCTGAGTGGGCGTTTTTGGAACTGATTCTGCAAGGATGTACCCCAGCCGGGCAGGCTGCTCATTATCGACTTACACCAATCCATTCTGAATCTGGCAAAACCGAAACCCGAAGTCATCCAATAATTGCACAGACAGCTGGCAGAAATGCAACACACATTTGCTTACTAGCCTCTTTGCAGAGTTTCCAACCGAGTCACGCTAGGATTAAGTTATTATCTGACCCAGGTAGCCAGTTAGTCAAACGCAAAACCCACCCAGGCTTGCCATTTCCCCATCCAGGCACTGCTGAAGAATTTGGACGAGGGATTAGATCCTAATTTACTGCAACTCTCCCCAACGTGGGAGGGGGCGGTGTAGCTGCCAAGGTTTTCCAGAGAGTTATACTGGGCTCGGATCCAATATCGGCTACCGCAGCTGGAGAATTTAGCACCGGCTGAAGCAGATCCCATTGGAATGCTACTGAGAGGCTGGCTTTGGATGCATTTGTTTCACTCTTAAAGCAGGACGCTGAGCTGCTCCACACGCCCTTCAGCGGATTCACGAACTGAAAGCAAAGATTCACGTTTGTTAACAAATCTTCCCAGTTCCACAGAACAGCTTGAGACGGTTCATATGAACTTCAGCTTTGTTAAGTCTGATCCATTGGAGTCTGCATTCAATTAGTTCAGTGACTGTCAATCAAACTCAAACTCTGGCTTCATCAAGTCCCTCCTCCAACCCAATCAAACAACTAACCTGGCAACTCGTGGCAACAGCCGGCCAATCGAGCCAGCAAATTAACAAACAGCATATGAACAACAACTAACAAGTAAATACATTTAGCTCCAGAAAAGTCTATGTTTTGGATGGAAAGGCTGGGCCAGCTGCAGGAAATCAAGGGGGAGAGTCGAGATCTTTAGCGGGGAAAGGACTGGTGCATTATTGTAAGTTGAAAAGGGAATTTGCGCCACAAGTTGCCTGTGGATTAGGTGCTGTCTGCGTGGAGGGTCTCTGACCTGATTTTGTGCATAGGGACCAGAGGAAGCAAAGAGAAGGTCATACCCAAGGTCATTGTCAAAGACCCTCCCAGTCACCACACTGCCTATTCCTAGACCTGAAACGGGAAATCTCAGTGAGTGCTGCTTCCGTCGGAACCAGGGCATTTGCCAAGCCCCTCAATCCAACAGCCATCATGCGTTCTATGTATTGCAGGGGGTGGGGAAACTCTTCACTCCCAGGGGCCACTTTGAAAAGGAGTCCAAGCTCCAAGGGCTGCACAGAGGTGGCGGGTGCTTGGGAATAGGAGGGTCCAGATCCTGGATCTGTGCCATGGATCTGTCCCCAATCTCTGGGTGCATGCCCTCCTCTCTGCTCCATTATCCTGAGCTCAAGTCCTTCTGTGCTTGGAGGTGGAACTGGATCCAGGGGTCAAAGAAAAACTTGCCACCGGCCACATTTGACCCCCTGAAGTTCCCGACGCCTCATGCTGTAAGCACTCCACTGCTGGAGGTTTTCAAAAAGAGGCTGGACAGCCATTTGTAGCTGTTGTCATCCTACCGCCAAAAAGGAGGTTGGACTAGGTGGCCCTTGCGGTCCTTTCCATCTCTGACATTCTACGATTCTATGATTTACTAGGCTCCCCACACATCAAATCTCGGTTGACGTAAACCAATCCTGATGCGCAACCCACTTGCTATTCCTCCGCCAGAGACTGAGCTCTGTCAACATCCCCCTTCTGCTAGCTCCTCTCTCCGCATGGCTACTCCAGTCCCGTGGATCCGATGAGACGCTCCCCGTACAACAATAAAAGCGAACAACAAAATAAGGAGGGGGTGCTCGAGCGGGCGCAGATCTATTGGGGTCATTTCATTGCTTGACACAAATCTCTGCTAGGACTCCAGTTTCCACTTCAATCACCAGGACTGAAGGTTACATTTTCTGGGCTATAATTCAACAGGCTGGAGGTTGGTATTTTACCTGAGTTCTAAAAATATCTAAAAAGTTAAATGTCACCGTGCAACAGTGCAGTTGGCGACTAATCAACCAAAACTCTCCCGCCATCTCTTCCCTTTGGCAACGTCTATCTACAGTCTACCGTACTGCCCAAGACTTCTCATTCACATGGGTCAGAGCACCATTCCATTTGCACCAGAGGCAGCGTTTCCACTACAAGACCACTTCCGTCTGACTTGGGATGAGCCTGGACTGAACCAAAGAACCCAGATGCCTTTTAAACCTGCAGAAAAAAGAGTGGGGCCAGCATCCTAAAGCAGAAGGCGGGTCCGTTAGCCAAGTTCTAATTGAGTAAGAGGATGTTTGCAGCACAGAGAAGAAAAGATGCTCCCTGGGAGAGTATATCACTGAACCCAGCATCCCACAGGTCATGATGGAATGATCCATTCCCTGCTGTTCACCCCCAGCCCCCAACAGTAGACTGTGTGACCAACAGGTGGTTCCAATCCCTTATGGTTCAGGCTGGGATATAAGTCTGACTCTGAATGAATGAACGAACGATATTCTAGATCTGGCCCTGCCTAGACAGAATTAAATCCACTCAAAGGCTCTAATCCCTGCACAGCAATCGGCGTGGACTTCACAGAGTTGTAATGATTCCAATGACACAACGAACCTTCCCCCCCAGTAGAATTTTACGGTTGGAAGGGAGCTGAGTCCATGCCCCACTGCGGCCCCTGCGATTGGCCCTCTCTGTGGGTACCCTCTGTCAGTCTTGTTCGACGGGGCGTTCTTGGTTGCTGACCCGATGCTATGGAACTCCCTTTCCCCCCCCGAGGTTCGATTGAGCCTGAGCCTGGGCATCTTCCAGAGGCGCTGTAAGACCTTTTTATTTGCTAGGGCATTTGGCGGGCAGGGATAGGGAATGGGGGCTGTTGAAGGTTTTGTGGGGTTGTGGTGGGGCTGGGGAGGGACGAGGGGAAAGGCTGTTTTTAATTGTCATGTAAGCTGCCCTGAGCCATTTGGGAAAGGCGGGATTAAAATTGGAATAAATAAAATGAATACATTTTTAGTCCAATCCTCTGCTCCAAGGCCATTTCATGAAACAGTCGCTCATGCATATACACACCCTGGAAGCTGTTTGCAGGACCAGCAACAGCAAGAATAATTATTCATTTATTATTATTATTATTGACATCGCGCCAGCAACATACCTGGGGCACTGAACAACCCTGCCCCGAGGGGCTTACAATCTAGGAGAAACAAGTGGAGGGGCAATGTAAGGAGCGGGATTATTGTTGGTTCTGGATGTTTCTCAATGCCATCTGCTGGCATTATCCCTCTCTGACGGGCACACCGTGTAGGGTTAGGCATGGGGGCACGTATTTGTAATGTTTGGGGGTATTGTAGTTTGCATCTGGGCTTGGCTGCAGTGTTGGAGACGGCCGTTCTGACTGACAGCAGCAGCCCCTGCAGGCGGGGAGGACTCACCACAGGCTCCCCAAGCAGGTGGCTAAGCTGAGAATCAGAGAGCAGCCTGGCTCTGGGTTTTGGGGGTCTAGTTTGAGACCCTGGATACCACTTTTGGGGGGGAACGTTTGTGGGTCACACAGAACCCAAATGCACAGCTCCAGGATTCATGTTTTAAATATGGAAGCCCCCCAAGAAAAGGGGTTTGTGTTTATTTGTGCTTTATCGAAACCCGAATGCGCAGCCCATCGTCACGGATTCAACACTCCCTCCCATCCGGTGTGTGCGGCGTCCTGGGATAGAAGGAGCTGCCTGAGTCAGACCAACGGTCCATCTTAGCCCAGTAGTGTCTCAACCTGACACGGCAGCAGGGTTTCACATCCGGCTTTCCAGGGTCTGCGGCAGAGGCCTCACCCGGGCGCGCTACCTGCGACCCTCCAGGGTCTCTGGCAGAGGCCTCACCCAGGCGCGCTACCTGGGACCCTCCAGGGTCTCCGGCAGAGACCTCACCCAGACGTGCGCTACCTGAGACCCTCCAGGATCCCCGGCAGAGGCCTCACCCAGACGTGCGCTACCTGAGACCCTCCAGGATCCCCGGCAGAGGCCTCACCCGGGCGTGCTACCTGGGACCCTCCAGGATCCCCAGCAGAGGCCTCACCCAGGCGCGCTACCTGGGACCCTCCAGGATCCCCAGCAGAGGCCTCACCCGGGCGTGCTACCTGGGACCCTCCAGGATCCCCGGCAGAGGCCTCACCCAGGCGTGCTACCTGAGACCCTCCAGGATCCCCGGCAGAGGCCTCACCCAGGCGTGCTACCTGAGACCCTCCAGGATCCCCGGCAGAGGCCTCACCCAGGCGTGCTACCTGAGACCCTCCAGGATCCCCGGCAGAGGCCTCACCCAGGCGTGCTACCTGAGACCCTCCAGGATCCCCGGCAGAGGCCTCACCCAGGCGTGCTACCTGAGACCCTCCAGGATCCCCGGCAGAGGCCTCACCCAGGCGTGCTACCTGAGACCCTCCAGGATCCCCGGCAGAGGCCTCACCCAGGCGTGCTACCTGAGACCCTCCAGGATCCCCGGCAGAGGCCTCACCCAGGCGTGCTACCTGAGACCCTCCAGGATCCCCGGCAGAGGCCTCACCCAGGCGTGCTACCTGAGACCCTCCAGGATCCCCGGCAGAGGCCTCACCCAGGCGTGCTACCTGAGACCCTCCAGGATCCCCGGCAGAGGCCTCACCCAGGCGTGCTACCTGGGACCCTCCAGGATCCCCAGCAGAGGCCTCACCCAGGCGCGCTACCTGGGACCCTCCAGGGTCTCCGGCAGAGGCCTCACCCAGGCAAGATCCTGAATCAGAGATACTGGGGATTGAACTTGGGACCTTGTACATGTAAAGCATGCGCTCTACCACATGAGCCACGGCTAACCTCAGATTGTATCCCTGGGCTAGGTAGCAGGGGAAGCCCTGAGGGTTGTGGTGCTGCCCCCACGTCCTTGCAACAGGTACACTGAACCCAGATGCAGACTCTTAGCTCAGCCGCAAGCTGCTTTTGAGAACGGCTGGTTTCTCCACCCTCCTGATTGCAAGTAACGGGCAAGGCGCTTAAAATGTCTCCTGCTTAGCTCCAGCATTTGAGATAATCAACTGTGCCGGCCCGCTGTTCCCGCTCACCCCCGTGAAATCCTCTGATCATCTGAGGCGAGGCAAGTGCTCAGCCTCCGTATTCGATATCGATGTATCATTAAGTTCTCTTTTTGTTTCCTTCCGCAGCGTACACTGACTCAAGGTGAGGAAACGCAAGCGTGCTGGAACAACTCAGATTGATGAATTACATTTCTGTGCCGGGTCCCGTTCATGCCTGGTGACTTTCCAGCAAAGCAATTATCACTGTAGAATGCATAATAGCCTAATTAATTACTATTGTCAGACTGGCCCCTGTGCTATGATTATACCTTATCAAGCCAACTTTTTAAACATTTGGAAGCAAAAATATTATTATAATTGACTGGTAAAGACAGCTATGCTCTCTGTCTCTGTTGATTTTCTTTGCAGGATTCAAGAGTCTGTTGAACACAAATGGAAAAGCAGGATTGTCTCATTTCAGGTGAAGGAGGGATGGATTTGGTCAGGGTTATTTCCCTCCTTTAAGCGCATAGAAAAGTCATCGTAGATTTGATCTAGCTAAATCATCAGCCAAGAAAATGCAAACTTGATGTATAGGATGGGGCCACAGGAACATGTGCCGATGGATCGCCCAGAATGTTAAAGATGGAAAGGGAGGAACTCAAGAGTTGTGCTTTACGAGTTTTATCTTTTTAATGATGTATAAAAGAAGAGGGATGGATGGAGAGAAAGTGGAATTATGCTTCTGTTGTTCTCCTTGGAAACATCAACAATATAAAATGTGATCATCTTTATTATTAGATACGAGCAATGTATCTATGCCAGAGGTGGGCAAAGCTTCCTAATCCCAATTTCCTAATCCATTTACCACAATGGGGTCAAAGAGCCGCATGTGGCTCTAGAGCCACAGTTTTCCTGCTTCCGATCTATGCCTATTGTAATCTGGATACCAGGGAAGGGAATTCATAGACCACGGGCCAAATTCAGTCTGCAGCTGGATTTTATTTGGCTACTTTCAAATTCCTAGATCTGTCCCCTACCCTCAAACACCAAAGCAGTATGCTTGGGAGAAGGAATGGGGGGACGGGAGCAGAGAGGAGGGCATTGTGGATCAAGGATGAATCCATGGCAAAGATCCATGATCTGAACCCTCCCCTTCCTTCCCCCACCCACCTCTAAAGTCCCCTCCCCACAACTCCAAGCCAGCCCCTGTAATTCACAAGATGTCATGCAGGAGGGAAAAGGTTCTACATGATGGAGACTGTCAATACAAAAATCACCGTCTACTGGTAGAGAAAGGTAATGCAGCAGCGTTCCGAAGCTTGGTGATTCAATAAAGCTATTGTTATACGCTGACAAATGAAATCTGCTCCTGGATATTCCCTGGCTTGCAAAGGCATCCAAAGTGCATCCACAAACCTTGGGAGAATCACACGACCCATCCTTTGAGTAATCCATGGGTCTTTTCTTCCCATTGTTTACCGGGCATTTGAAGTGCATGGGTATGTAACAAAACAAGACAAAATTCTAAACAAAAAGCCCAAACCCTAATAAATTAGGTTTCCCTGTTAAATATGCAAGGTCATAGCCATACCAGATTCTCAGTTGTCTATGGAGAATACAGTAAGCCAAGCCTGTATTTCAACCACAGAAAACATGCACACACACAGACTAAGCTTCGTTTGAAATGAAAGTTTTGACTTTGTCTTGAATGTCCTACTTACTGATATTTTGTTTGTGCCCTTGAAAACCGATGACACTTTGGGGGCTGGGATAGCAGGGGGGAGGAGAGAGAGGAAGAAAGGATGGGCAAAGAGAGGAAGTGTGAGCCCCGCCTCCTGGCGGCAGCTCCGGTCACGGCAGAGGGCCTCGCAGCGGCGCCCCCGTGGGGCTTGTCCTGGCGGGGTCCCGCCACTGAATGAGCAGCACGCAGGCCCCCCTTGCGCTGTCTCCCGGGGCAACCAGCCCCATCATGGATCCTGCAGCCACGCCCTCAGCGCCTGTACCCGCTGTGGGCGTGCCCCTGCCGCGGCGCTCAGAGCGCTTGGGTGGGGCCTTCCTGTCAAAAGCCCAGCGTCAGCTCCAGCCCGGCACTGGTGATTACGGAGAGACCGGCCCCTTGCAACTGAAAGCTAAGTTCGGCGTTATTGTTGTTCTTTTTCCTGTGATGGAGTTGAGAGCGTGAGCGACCTCCTAGAGCCCCGTGTGTTAGTTTGACCCTGCATTTTCGTCCCTGGTTGAGAGAGTGACTGAAGAAGAACGTCGGGTGAGCGTTGCTGCCCCTCCCGGGTTGTGCTCCTGCCCTGTTGAGAGCCCCTGTCTTCCTTGCCCCTCCCCCTGGGTTCCTCCCTATCCTTCCCTCCACGTGACCCCCACGCACTACCCTACCCCTCTGAGCCGCGAGGAAATGCGACGTGTGTGTGGGGGGGGCAAGGCTTGGCTCCCCCGTGCTCCTTGGCGCTCAATGATGATAGAGGCCTGAGTTCTCAGAGACTTGTAAGGCCACACTTCTATCCTGACGGGCGTTTACCCACCATTGTACCCCCCCTTGAGCGGGGAACAAGCCTCAGCTGCGCGTGAACCCCCCATTGTGAGTCCCAAACCCCCCTACCCCGGTGACGGGAAGATCATAGGTGGTTTCACCAAAATGAAACGTTTTGGCATTATTATTTTTTTCATTTAAACAAATATTTGTCAAAATTTTGTTGCTGTCCCAATTTTATACCTGAAAGATCTCTGTTATTATTTTCACAAAAGAAATCAAAGCAGCCATTTTCAACCAGCGAATGAACGGCGAGAGTCCCGATTCCACATTTTGAAACTGAAATTCCAAAACGTCATTACGTGCTGCTTCAAAATCTGAAATGCTTGTGAAATGTTGCGGGGAGAAGAAAAAAAAAATAAAATCCAAATTTTCATTTTGGATTTTGAAATTCTGCTCGACAATGACATTGCACTTTTAGAACAGCTCGACTTTTAAACTCTTTCTGGGGAAACCCAGAAAGACGAGACGTCCCGTCTTATTTCCTAGGTCATTGTTGCTTCGAAGGATCACGCTGTCACATCTGCCTAACCCGGGAGTCACCGTTCGAAAGGAACTGCTATGAAACCAGCAGAAGGTCAGCGCGGTCGGAGAAAACCTTCTAATGGGGGAAGACTCTTGGATGGTAATTTGTTTTCAGCCACAATGAAACTAGTAATGAAATTGGCAGGAAGAGAATAACCACCAGTCTTAAGCTACAGAGGTCCAGCGCAGGCAGAAGTAAAGTAGCCTCTAGGGGAAATCTATCGAAATGATAAAGCAACAGCCACAGGCTCAGTAATGGGTGGTTTTTACCAATCAGGTAGACAAACAAATCAAGCGGACGCAAACAGTACTTTATCCTGGTTCAGCGTCCGTCCTCTGACGGCCTCTAAGTGCTTTGCAAAGCTGGGACAGCATCGTCGTCCTCTTCCATTAAAGAGACAGAGGGTGCTTTCTGGCAAGACGGCGCCTGCTGCTGCCATGGACTTCTCTGGATGGTGGCAGGAGCCATCACTCCTGCCGGGAGTCAGCCCAGCCGCCAAACAAACGTTACGGCGGCCGGAGAGCAAGCGGGGAGATGCCCAGACGGGTATCCACCCAGCTCCACTCCTGTGCTGTGTAGAGCAGCCTGCCCCCAGCTGACGGGTGGCCAATGATGGCTACCGTGGCACCCAGCCCCCTCTGCCACCTCAGACCACGGTAGGTAAAGCAGCCGTTCAGATGTTACGGCATGCTTTACAGCTGGTTGGGCGGCCGTTCTCTGGGTGGTGTTGGCACTTAGCCTGGGCTGTGAGTTGGGGATTTCTGGGCCGGGCTAAGCGCCAACACTGCTCGGGGAATAGCCCAGGCTTACATCTAGCGACGGTTTCTAAAACAACGGTAGCCTAAATTTCCACACGGGTCAAAGCGTGAAAATGCGGGCTATTGTCGCATCTGAAAACACCCGGAGAACAGCAATCACAACTCTCTTAAGTGAGAGGGAAACTCCTCCACCCCTTTCCTCCCATAAACAACAGTGGATCTGCCCACTCATTCAGTTCTCAGGAAATTCAAATGCATTCGGGGAGGATCAGGGAGCAAAGTCCCCGCAATTCTTGGAAACTCTGCCACCACCCAGGTTTGATCTCTCAGCTTCTGGGCCAGCATGGTCTCTGGCTCTGACCCTAACAGGGCCCTGATTTCTTCCTTCCTGGCTTTGTCTGGTTTCCTAGCCACTGGCTTGGGCTCCAATCTCTGGTTCCTGATGTTGCTCTGGCTTCCTGGGCGCCCAAGTCTCATTTCAGCCGATAAGGTTTCTACCCTGTTGATTTTATTAGATCTTTCAGTGGCTTTTGATACCGTTGATCATGAGGTGGTGTTGACTCACCAGCAAGACCTGGCTGGAGTGGGCGGGACTGCTCTTGAGTGGTTCCACTCTTTCTTGGCTGGGAGGTCTCAGAAGGTGGTGTTGGGCGATTGCTCATCATCTCAGTGTTCTCGCCGCGCCTCTGGAATTCCCTCCCGCTGGGGGCACTTCAGACTCCGGACCGTCCGGCCTTCCGCAGGAACTGCAAAACCTGGCTGTTCCGTCAGGCATTTGGCGAGGGAGAGGGGTAGGGCTGGGTGCGGTTGGGGAGGGTGGAGGTTGTTTGTGTTTTATGATTAATTATGTTTTATAGTGTTTTTATATTATATTTATACTATGTTGTTAGCTGCTCTGGGCCACCTGCGGCGGGAAAGAGCGGGATACAAATTCCGTAAAATGAATAAATAAATAAAATCGCCTCAGGATCTCCCTTGTGGGGGTCCCGCAGGGTTCCATTCTGTCCCCACTCTTGTGCAACATGTATATGCAGCCGCTGGGCAAGGTCATTCTGCGGTTTGGGGTACAGTGCCATCAGTACGCTGACGACACCCAGCTCTGCTTCGACTTTTCAGCCGACCCAGGTCCGGCAGTTTCGGTGCTTGGCTGCGGTGGGGGACTGGATGTGGGCAAGTCAACTGAGGCCGAATCCTGACAAGACTGAGGTGATGTTGGTTTGCCAGTCTTGTGCCCTGGAGGCGATTGGAACTCTTCTTATCGATGTGGTCTGGTCCGCTCGGGTTCACACTCTTGGAGTACTTCTGGATATTTTGCTGTGCCTGGGTGGCCAGGAGCGCTTTTCACTAACTCCATCTGGTGAGGAGGCTGCGGCCTTCTCTTTCGGGCTCGGATCTGGCCACCGTCGTTCACGCTTTCATCCCCTCGAGGCTAGACTACTGTAATGCACTCTATGTGGGGCTGCCCTTGGTGATGGTTCGGAGGCTGCAGCGGCTGCAAAATGCAGCAGCTCGCTTCCTTACGGGGCCGCGTCACTGCGAGCACGTAACATCAGTGCTCCGTTTGCTTTACTGGCTGCCGATAGTCTTCTGGGCCCAACAGAATGTGCCAGTGATGATGACCTTTAATGCCCTAAACAGCCTTGGCCCCATCTATCAGAGGAATCGCCTGGCTCCCCGTGTCCCATTGCGGCTTCTGCAATCAGCTGGGGGTGCCTTCCTGGAGATTTCGGTTTTTCACCGACTATGAGGAGGGCGTTCTCCGCTATCGCCCCTTTGCTGTGGAACTCCCTCCCCCAGAGGGTCTGCCGGCGTTTAAGCCTGGTGGCCTCCCGGAGGCAACGCAAGGCCATTTTGTTCCATTGAGCTTTTGGCAGTGGGGACTTAATTGGGGGGGGGGGGTTGATTTAAGGGGGCGGATGGGTTGATGGATAAGGGAGAGGGATTAGGTGGGAAGTTGTTGGAGGGTGGGAGTGGGATCTGGGCGGGGGGATTGTATTTTAAATGTTTTTATATTGTATTTTATAATTTTTTGTAAGTTGCCCTGAGCCTTTGTGGAATGGCGGTATGTATATAAATAAATCAATACATATGCTGCAAAGGGAAGGCACATCCGGCGTTCTCATTGGAAGTTCTCTCTGCGGCGCACGCCAGTTCACTTGGCATGGTAAAGTGCCACCTCCTTCCAGCTGTTGACAGATATACCAAACCTTTTCAGCCAGGCTTTCGGCGTGCCTGTAAACCGTCTCCTCTCCCCGTCACAAAGCTCACCACAAAGCTCACCGGATGGCTATGTCAAAGTAAAAACCACCTGAACCTGGTTTCCGTTTGTGGCCACCAGAACGTGACAGAAGCAGGGGGCTTCTTGGAGTCAAGGAGGAATGCATGGAAACCATAAATCTGAAGGACAGATCCTATAGAACAGGTGGGAGAACAGTCGTTCAGGAGCCACATTCAGCTTTTGGGCAGTTCAAGTGTGGTTCTTGGTCAGATCCAGTCCCTGCGCTGCCTTATTGGCACATTCACAGGAGACAAAAACCCACTCTACACTGGTTTGATTTTTTCAATTGTGTGAAAAGGCTAGACCCCAAGATGCCTTGGTAAATGACACGCAAGAATGAGGCGGCAAACCAAAGTTTAACCACCGAGCTATCTTCCTCATGCGCATAGCTTGTAATGTGAGAAGGGACACTTCCCTCTTCCTCTTTCAGTCCACCAGCCTCACTGAGGCCACTTTCAGACCTGTCCCCCTGCGCATATTCTGGCTGTGGGGGGGAAATGCGCAGCCAGGATATGTGCTGGCATTGGCTGGTCTGAAAGTGTCATCCCCCCCGCGTGGCTCTGCCAGCAAAGCCACGTGGGGACCAGCCGATCCCCGCGCATATCCTGGCTATGCATTTCCTCCCCGCAGTCAGAATATGCGCTTTGGGGGGGGGGGCATGTCTGAAAGTGGCCTCAGACACATAGGCCTCAAATGAGAAGTCTCGGCCAGTGCTGTTTATGTCACATTTTCTGAGATTCGTGGGACACAGAAACTTGCCAGCTTTCCTGCTGGTTTTGCCATTTTCTGTTATTTTTTGCAAGTTGAATGGGGCTGCTACAGGCTGGTCCCAAGCCCCATATGTCGGGCTGCGGAGATGAAAACGTGCCAGCTAAGCACCAGGGAAGTGATGGAAATCACCACAGAAGTGCCGTAAAAGCAGCCATAAAAGTGCTGTAAAACTGTCATAAAATTCCTGAAACGTGACAAAAATGACAGAAAAAATGGCGGAAGTGCCGAATCACCAGAAACTGACGAAGTAGTGATGGACACTCCCGAAAGGTCGGTATTTCCCTTCAGGACAGGAACACTTGCTCTCGTCTCAGCCCCAGTTGTTAGCTGAGATTGCTCGTCCGATTATCAGAACGGCGGCAGCAGCACCCGAGGCAAAATTCAAAGCCAGAGGAAGGTGTGATAAGATACCTATACTAGTGCCCCTGGTTCACTGCCCCCCACACCCTCCAGTCTCACCAACAGAATTGTAGCTACTCGTCCAAATCTCAGCAGCCAGGAGGACCACAAAGTACAGGTTTCACCAGTCAATCACAAAGCAAGAGAGGCTCTGTAAGGATCGGAGTCCGGGGCATGGGCGGACTCGAGGTTTAGGGCAGGAGAGGGGAGGATCAAAGTAGCCGTCCCGATTCAAGGGAGGAGGGAAACGAGGGAGCAAGGGAAAAGAGATGGGGAACAGAAATGAGGAACACATCGGCTGACAGGCAGGAAACGGAATAGGTCGGATGACCCACCCAACTTCCTGTGGCTGCAGCCAACCAGGAAGCTGGGAAGTGTGGCAGGGAGCAGGGACAGACGGGAGGGGAGCGACTAGGGTAGGGCGGCCTCGAGTCTTGAGGGGAGTGGCTGGGATTGAGGCAAGGCAAAGCAGTGGTTCTGCAGGCCGAGCTACCGCCCCAGGAATCCCGGGGCCGAGGATTCAAGACCTGAAAGCCACATGAAAATTTTGGTGTGGAGCTCTGTGGGTTGGAGAGTTTGCTCACCCGTGCGGTCTAACGACCGCCATCGCTTTTTCTGTACCTTCACGCAGTTCAAACAGCACACGTCCGAGGAGAACGGCGAACTATTTCCAGCTCTTTCGCACACGACAATCTAGCCTTCCCCAACCCAGATCACTGGAGCATTCACTTTTCAAACTGAACTCGAATGCCGCCTATTTCTGACTAGTCCCTCACCTATATCCAAATTCTATCCCTTCCAGGGCTGTGCGGGCTGACGAGGCCCGTTCCTCCGACGGCAGAGAAAGCACCCAACGTTTTCACAAGGCCGAAAAGCAATTCATGTCAAAAAGATCAACAACATAAAAATCAAGCATGAGACTTCTAGTTAAAGAGGATGCCGTATAAATATGTTGTTCACGTCCATGATTCTGAGATTAAAAAAAAAAAAAAATAGCAATCAATATAGTTCTTTAGATGATGTTATTCCTAATGAGAAATAGAGACACCCGTTGCAAATATCTGCTTAACTGCGGGGGGGGGGGAAGCATTAATAATTTATTTTATAAAGCGTATGATACCAAATGAAAGAAAATTGCTGCTAGTCCTTAATTTTGTCGTAATACTTCCTGACAAGATCAATGATGCTTTGGCAAGGTTCCTGATATTAAAGTCAAAAAATGTTAATCTCATCAGAACTTTCTGAAGGAGTCCTCCTCCTATTCTGCCAGGCCACCGGTCACTAACGCCTTGCCGCTTTGGCCGCTTCATGGGAATCGCAGTTGTTCTCCAACGGCAATAAATACTAGCCGGTATTTGATGGCGTTGCAGTTAGATTGGGAGACCACCTTTCCTGAGGTATTCTGCCGGACAGGAAATGCAGCATGGGAGATCTAATTGAGCACCATGGCACCCCCACTTGCGCGCACACACACAGGCTCACTGATTACTTGCACACTGGGGTACGTGCGTGGTGTGGAGGGGAAGGGTAGGACTGAAAATATCCCCCTCACAAACCAGCCATTTTCGCTCATACCCACAATGGCAGAAGTAACACCATTTTGGGTAAGGGCAGCATCGTTTTGTGCACGCACAAATTGGCCCAAGTCTGATCAGAATTCGGGCCGAAAACCAAGCCACTGTTCTGTCTTCACGGAAACGTTTCGTGAAAACGAAATGGTTATTTCAAGCCCACCCCGTGAGAGGTGGCAGGCCCTGGCGGTTGTGGAGAACTGGCAAGGCCTAGTGGGCGGGGGTGTCCAGGATGTGGGGGTTTGGAGCACAGGGTCAGCATCAGGGCTGGATCAGAGAACAAGAAGAGGAAAAGGGGGAATTGGATTAGGGAGACAAGAACAAGGAACAAGAGTGTGGTTCTGGGGAGCAAGGCACAAGACGCAACAAGGACAAGCTCGAGGGCACAAAGAGGGATGGATCCAGGTACCAGATATATGAGGGTGTGTAGCCCTGCCCAGATTCCTGGTGCTACCAGCAAACCTTATATGCCGACTGGCAGCCAACCAGGAAGCCAGGAGTGTGACAGACAGGAAGAGAGGCGTGTCTAATGCATGGCAGGGAGGCCTCTTCAGGGGCGTGGCCTCACTGCTCCAGAACTACTAGGGATGCAGGTTCCTGGCTGAGTCCTAACAGGTCCCTGCTTCCCAGCTGCTCCGTGGGTCAGGAGGCAAGTTATGGGTGCAGTGGAGAGGCAGCTTGATGGGAAGTGCATTCTGTACATCTGCCGCCAGGAGACAAGAGCCTGGATTCAATTTCGGAATCGAGGCCACAGAGTCTAGAGAAGGATTAGCTCAGGGTAACATTCCTGTTTGCTTACTGGAGCCCCTTGAAAACAAGCCGGTCAATTTAATTTACAGCAGAATAAGGGAGGATGGAGAGAGGAACCTATTCCAAACTAATCTGCCATTTCCGCCCCCCTCCCACATGTCATTTTGTTTTGAACTGATCGTCAGGATCGGATTTTTTTTCCTTCTTCTTTGGTTTTTGGAGGGCGGTATTGTTTTGTTGGCAGTTAGTAGATTTACTGACAGCTGGCAGCTCCACACCACCCTGGAATGATGGCTAATCTGCAATGAAACCCTTCCGAGGAGGAGACTGCAAGGAGGGAAATGACTTTCGGCAGCCAGCATGGGAACGGGCCATTTCAGAGGGCTGCGTTGCACCTCCCTGTCTAAAATACTTCACCCCTTCAGGGCAAAAGGGTTGAGATGGGGCTTCCATTCGATGGGACTGAGGGATAGAAGACGACAAGAGTTTACACACCATACATCAGTTAGCAATTGACTTCTGGGAAAAAAAAATAGCTCCTTTAAATTTAGCTCCCAAGCTAAACAGTAACAAATCACCAGGACCAGATGGCATTCACCCCAGACTTCTGAAGGAACTGAAGTATGAAATTGCAGACCTACTATTGGTAATTTGTAACCTATCGCTAAAATCTGCCATTGTTCCTGAGGACTGGAGGTTAGCGAAGGTAACGCCAATATTTTAAAAGGGCTCCAGAGGCGATCCTGGAAACTACAGACTGGTGAGCCCAACATCGGTGCTGGGAAAACTAGTGGAAACAGTTGTGAAAAACATGCATAATGGGACAGAGTCAGCAGGGATTTAGCAACGGAAAGTCGTGCCTCACTAATCTATTGGAATGTTTTGAGGGTGTAAATAAGCATGTGGATAAGGGAGAGCCAGTCGATATAGTTTATCTGGATTTTCAGAAGGTGTTTGATAAGGTCCCTCACAAGAGATTCTTGAGGAAATTAAACAGTCATGGGATAGGAGGCAGTGTCATACTGTGAATCGGTAACTAGTGAAAAGGATAGAAAGCAAAGAGTAGGACTAAATGGCCAGTTTTCGCAATGGAGAGAAGTAAATAGTGGAGTGCCGCAGGGATCTGTACTGCAACCGGTGTCGTTTAAAATATTTAATAATGATCTGGAAAAGGGAGTGAAATGTGAGGTGATCAGATCTGCAGCTGACAAAGTTATTCAAGGTACTTAAAACCCAAGTGGACTGTGAGGAATTGCAGGAGGATCTTGCGAGACTGGGTGACCAGGCATCTAAAGGGCAGATGAGATTCAATGTGGACAAGTACAAAGTGATGCACGTAGGGATAAACAATCCAAACTATATGTACACAATTGCTCAGTCTTTTAGTCCTTGGGGTAGAATAGAAACTGGATCCAGGGGTCAGATCCAGTAACTGGAAAAGGGGTCACATATGTAGCCCCCAGGCCTGAGGTTCTCCACGTTATAGGAAATCACGGCTAGCTGCAGACACCCATCAGTCATTATTTTGGCCTAGCTCTCTTATATTCCCCTTATCTCTCAAAATTAAGGAGCGAAATCCTAAAGAAATCTATATATTTCCATCTACATCTATGTATTTCAATTGATATTTATTGATCTATATATTTTATATTTATATTGATCTATATATTTATTAAGCAATCTAAATTTATTGATCCTCAATCAATCTATATTTCAATCTATATATATTTCAATCCTATAAAAACCTTCTATGTCATAATTTAATAACCTGTGTCCACGTTCCATCTCTTCGTCTTATGTGGGTCTCTATTTTTGGGGAGGTTAAGGCCAGCCAGACAAAATCCCAACGAACATTTCCAACTTCCAAAAGCCAGGCAAGCTCAAGGCCGTAAAAAAGATCTTTTACGTACAAGCAAATTACTTTTCTGTAAGTGGCAGGAATTCCACCAGTGCTAATATAGAAAAATTGCTTTAGCTTTCAAGACAAACATTAGGGAGGTCAAGGAAGGAAGGAAGGAAAGGAGAGAGGATGAAAGAAAAAACTAAGGAAATGGTGTGTGGAAGCTTTTGAACACCCCAAATTTGAACCGGTCCTTTAATTATACCCATCAGTAACACTGACAACTGTGAACTGGACTCTAATCTATAGTTAAGTCAGTTGGAGAGTCATTAGAGTCATTCTGAAGAGGAGAGATGACAGGCTGGAGTTAGGTAGTGTCTGTCATTCTGGGCTTGTTGTAGGGAGAGGACAAAGTATGGGGCCAGGGAGGTAGCCTATCAAAATGTGGGCAATGCAACAGAGACGGCAGGGGGCGGGGACTGTCTAGGGACTGAGTTCTCACATTTCCAGCTGAGGGCAGTGGAAGATGCAGATGCTTAGTACTAAGTCAGGATTGGAGTCCTGGATCAGATTACAGCAAATTTTTTATCGCCAGAGCGTTCGCACAAACAGTTGCTCCGAGGCAATAACCCCTAACTCTCAGCATCATCATTCTTGTTTACACAAGCAGAGAGGTTAAATTGAGGGTTAAAGGGGGGTGGGGAAGTTACCTCTGCAGGGAAGCAGCAGTGTTAATCTGAGAAGGGCGAGTTCAATTCCAGAGGAGGTGATCGTATGAACAGATGAGAGGCAAGCAGCTTGGTTTGTTTTACTGTGTTAGTCCCTTCACTTCCTAGCACCTAGGAAAAGCGTGGGCTTCAGCCAGGATCACATGCAGCTCCACTCGGTGCAGATCTCAAATCAGGAGCAATTCGTGCAGAACTGGAGTTGCTTCAAAGCTCTTTTCGCTTTCACATTAGTCAGTTCTGCAAAGCAGAGAGCCGGGGTGCCGCAATAACTTACTTAGCAAGACCCCAAAGCTGCCTGTTTCCACTGCATCCCCTTCCTTAGGCACCCTCCATCTAGCTGTTGACATTCTACCATCCGTGCATGAGGAACTCAAAGCAGGCACATGGGGTGGCTGTTCCAAGCATCCTTGGAATTTCTCACCAGACGTTTTGTGCCATTTCCTACCCCCATGACTGAAGGCTTAATTAAAGTTCTGGTAACATCCTTTTTACCTGGATAAGCCCTAGTTTGGACTGGGAGTGACTGTCCCTTTAAGGGAATGAGCTGGCTCAACAGGCCACACCCCCTTCTTGGGATATAAAGCACGGAAGGGTCAGTCTGTGTCTGGCTGGTGCAGGAGTTCTGCTGGTGACGTTACTGCATAGGAAGAGTTCGATGGACTTGATTATTGGGATTTTACTACGTTTGGACATTTGCACTGTAAAGAAACCTGGACTTGGTGATGGCAACTGGTGGGAGTGGTGTGGCTCATTGGGGCCCTGATCCTAACAAACTGTAGCCAAAGGCCGCCCTGTCACAGCTTACAACATATAAAAATCCCTTTAAAACCCCACTGCAGCCCCTTAGAAGGCCTCCCAACCCCCTATCCCCGCCTGATCAAACGTGTAGCCAAACAAATAGGTCTTACACTGCCTCTAGAAAATGCTCAGGCTAGGACTCTTGACAGACCTCCAGGGGAAAGGAGTTTCACAACACGGGGGCACAACTGAGAACTCCTCTCTGCACGCTCTCGTTCTAGGGGTCTGGCTGCAGGTGGGTCCCAGCGGCCATGTAAGACTTTAAAGGTCAAAAGTGACTGCGGTCAGATTGTACGGCTGGGCAGGCTCAGTCCTGTAATGTCCTGGGAACCCCAACCTGATCCAATGAAGCAGGAGTAACTTCAAACCCATGTGAGTACGCCCATCAACTTACAATGAAACTTAGGTAAGTGCCGGAAGCGCTTTCACTGGAACACACTAAAGCGCTCAGCACGTAGCAGGATCAGTCCCAAGAAAAGCAGAATCAGAACCCAATGCAGCTGGGTATATTTCAAATCCAAAGACTCTGGGTGTCTCTACATACAACGCTTGCCACTGTTCCAGCTGGCTAACACCAGAGCAAGCGGTACGTTTGCTCATACAAATGCGGGAGCTAGCCATTAAGGAGACATGGCCTGGGTTTGCAGAGACCTGATTCCACTGATAGCACCGTGCCAAAGCTTGTGAGAAGCGCCCGTTTCACATCAACATGGAGCTGCTTGGTCGAGAATTAGTAGGCGGACAGGACCCACAAAGTGATACAGGCCATTGCCTGATCCAGAGTCCACGGGGTCCCCACCCTGGGACTTCCCAGATGTATCAATAAACATGTGCAAACCCAACCAGGGTTGAAAATGACATCATCATCCTGGGTGCGGAGCTAGTTAAACAGATGCTTATGCCGCTGTGCGTTTGTGGCTACCCCAATAGTCTTCTCCCACCAGCTCTTTCCTGAATGATATCCCTTGGTTCAGTGCACTGCATTGTGGGAGAGAGAAACTGGAGCCAGGCTAGCAGAACAGAAACTGCTGGGAATGTGTGGGCAAAGCTTCATTCCAAGAAGAATCCAACTGTGGATGCACCCACCCCAGCCCCTTCCTCTCGCTCCCCTTCCCCCAACTGTCCGTTGTCCTTTCTTCCACCTTCTCGCCTCCCCCGCTCACCAGAAACACCCCAGAGACGTGCAGGAACTAGACAGCTCCTTCACAAAAATGTGTGTCAACGATCCCTGGAGGAGCCCAAAACTCAGCAGCAGGAGGGTGCATCTCTCTCTTGACGTAGTACCGGCTACTTGGCTTGCACCTGTAAGGGTCCCAGTGCAAAACGCCCATAGCAAGCGAGTAGCAAGGGGCACAGCTCTACGTTCAGATGGACCAATCAAACGTATGTTTTAATGGTGAAAAGGAGAAGCCAGGCTAACGTCTGGTAACCTACCCTCACAAAACTCACATTCCAAGCAAGTCACTTGGAACTGAGAAAATGGATGCAAGGGATTTTGTCTTAACTCTTATCTATTTCCCCCATGATTATCCTATTCAGACCTTACCCTCAGTTTGTAACCTGCTGCATTCCACAGCCGGTGCTACTCAATTTATTCCATTATTACTGCCTTTCTATTTTAAAGAGATGAACTGGACGTTACCGGAAGAAAACAAAGTGTTGGTTCTTGCAAGATTTTACACCCCATGGCACAACATGCAAATGCAGTTTCCCTTACACAGGGGTCATTTGCTTTATTGCTAAATTCCCCCCTTACGAACTGGGGTGCGGCTCTGATTCAAAGTGTGGGTCCTGCTACCCTAGACTAAAGGAGCTGGGCATGCGCTCCGCCCCGGGGCAGACTAACCCTGGGAAATTAAAGCTCGCAAGACACTTTTTCCCCGGAGTTTGGACGTTTCCGGCACACAAAAGGTGCAGGAAATTTCACCTCTGATTTAACATAACAAAACTTTTAATTTAGATGTTTTCATCCATCCATCGGAGGAAAAGAAGAAAAAAAAATTAAGTTTAAAATAATGACGGTAATAAATGAAGGTAATTAATTGTAGTTTGTTCCTTTACTGTCTAGTCAGCTTAATTTTACCTTTTCATCTAATAATGAGAAAATAATTCTTGTGCTCTGAGGGTTAATGATATGTGGCTGCAAGAGCTGCTAATTGCATGTTGCAAACTATTCATCAAAATCCCCATCTGTGCTACTTGATTATGTTTGCTAAATTATTGCTTTGAATTATCTTTCATAAAGCAACTTTTGTAATTAGCAGGGCTCTAGTGCTGCTCTTTTCTCTGTGTGCAAGGAGAGTCAAACTTTGGCTATTTCAAGCTGTCGCCGTTTAGAGACCGTTACCAGCAGCCTTTTGCCTTTGCTGGGTTGGAAAAACAAACTGGCTTTTATTTCATCAGTAGGGGGCAGGGGGGGTGGTACAATTGACTCGTTTTTCCTATCCTTACCACCAAAAAGAAAGCTGATCCAGGAGGCTAAACGGTTAGAAAACCCAAAGGTTAATATTTCAAGATGATTTTTCTTCCCGTTTCAGAGAGAGAGGGGAAGCCTGCGTGTTCATCACACGGTTTTATGGCCTACTCTGCACGGCTCCTGTGATGAAGTACTGTCGTTTCCCCTAGTAAATATTCATGTTTAGTGCAGCCTCAAGTCGAGTAAAATACCCCAGCGCCAGTCAACTCTGGCTGTTAGTGGGGGAGAGCGAAGAGGGTTGGAATGGCAGCTCAGACTGGGTATGAAATCCTTGAATTTCCCTGGGGGAATTTACCACAGCCTGTAATTTACACAGGCTCCGATGCTCTGGGCTCTCTGTCTTCCACAATTCAGGAAAGATCCAGTTAAAATTGCCCTCAGGATAACTGCACAGCACTTTCCTCACCACGATCTACCTCTGGAAATGCCTACAGCCAAAATGGGTACCTGAGGTAATGCCTGCAATGTTGGGGACCATGTCGGTTACCTGGAAAATCGTTTTTTTACCATTGGTAAGTCGATACGGGAAAATAGCAAAACACCAGGATGGTAACCTGAAAAATCACTACCAGAAGTCGCTAAACCAGGACTTTGAGTAATCTGCTGGGCACTCATCGGGTACCGATGAGTAGGGCTGTAGCGGAATGTCGCAGCGGTAGCTATTTCCGCTGGAAACAGCGTTTCCGCAATTAGTGGCACGGCGTGGCAGAGGCTTTCATTCCGCTACTTCCGCTAATTTCATTCCGCTACTTCCACAGGCTTCACAAATAGCGGAAACATGCCGTTTTCGCTACTTCCGCCATTCTGTCAGCGCCACAAAATAGCAGAACAGCGGTTTTCCGACAATTCCACAATTTTTCCGATAGTTTCCAAATTTGCAGAATGCCGGCGGAATTAGCGGAATGTTGGCAGAAAAGCCGCGGTCTGGCGCGGGCAATTCCGAAATGGCGGAATGGAATTGTGGCGTAGTAAAAGCTGTTGCCACTTCAGTCCTACCGATGAGTACCCGGTAGCGGATGGGGCAGACGAGTACCGCCAATTCAATTCAATTCAATAGGTCTACTTTGTTTTGCAGGCACCCATTTCTGCTCTCAAAATGTCTCGCGCTCATGCGAATCCTCCAGGGAGAGAAAGGCCTGTTACCCTCACGGTTAGCATTTCACGAGAACATGGTTGATGCCCCTTTCCTGTGGGCTGGCCGGGGCTGGGGTCAAAACGAAACCTAAAGAAGGGGATAGACGCAGAGGAGAGCCTAGGCGTGGGAGCAGCCAGGGCCAGGAGAACAGACGCTACCACCGACCAGCTGAAACCCAGGTCAGGTGGAGTGGGGTTGGGTTTTTTTTGCCTAATTTTGCACATGACAGTTGCCCTTTTAAATCTGGACTAAGGTGCCCTTTTTGGGCTGCGTTGATGGGCGCGTCTTTCCCAAGACGAGGGAGGTGGTGGCGTCACTCAGCCAGGCGCTAGTGAGACGTCACCCGGAATACCGTGTTCCCTTTGGGGCACCGCACTTCAAGAAGGATGTAGTCGATTTGGAGCAGAGTGAGAGGAGAACAGCTAAGATGAAAGAAGGGCTGGAAGACAATGGGAAACACGTTTGCTACGTGCAAGTAATATCCACAATTCTGGGTAGTCCGTTAGGTGCCCAGATCAGTGTCCAAGTACCAGGGCAGGCGCCCAAGTACCCAGGTATTACTCTTACCAGTTATTTTTCTAGCTGATTTTGGCAATGGAAACCCAGTACCATTGCAGGAGGTTCCTAAGGCAGTATGGGAGGTCACTAAATCTGTACACTGGGCAGCCAGGACCTGATGTTACTGGTTCGAAACAGGTACCATAATTCCGGGTACCTGTTTTTGGTGAGTAATATTCATTTCAGCTCAAACCAAACCATATGAGGAACGGCTGAAAGTTATTGGGTACGTTTAGCCTAGAGAAGAGAAGACAGAGAGAAACAGGATAGCAGTTTTCAAATAACTTGAAGAATGGTGTGGCATGAAAAGGCTTGCCCGGGATGAGACTTGGCAGGATTAGCCCCACACAGGCCACTCTCAATCTTGGGGATTCAGCTCTGTTCATTCCACAGTCCGTATTCAAAGTCTCTTGAAGCCAGGCAACACCCTCTGGTGTGAATTCACACTCTCTGGGTCTCTCTAGGCCAGGCATACTACTCTGCATCCCAGTTTCCTTCGCTCAGGCAACAACCTCTGAGCTTCCAAAGCCCTTAGCTCCCGTCAGGCACCACCCGCTGGCTGGCGACGCCTCGAGGCGGGAGAGCTTCCCTTTCAGCGCCTGCCTCTTCTGTTTCTCCTCTTTCTGAGCTCTGACCCAGCTTTATCCTCTCGGCTGGCTCCTGCCACGCCCACTTGCTAGCGGTGCTCGTTCTCTTAAAGGGGCGACGGTCCACGGGGACTCTGCCCTGTCACGAATGGTATTTTAAAAAGATGGTAAACATTTGTTCGCAAGAAGGGAACAAAACTCTGTTCACAGAAGATACAACAAGAAGGTATGGGTTGAAACGGCACCAAATGTCCATTTTGTTCGATTTTCGGGGAAACGTCCTAACTCTAAGAGCTGTCGGGCAATGCAATAAGCGCCCAGGGAGGAATCTTCTTCCATGGAGGTTTTCAAAACGAGCCTCTCTCTAGGACACTGCAGGCAGATGGTATCCTAGAGGGCAAGGTTTGGACTCAATGACTCTTGAAGTGTCTCCCTTCGAACCCTACAATTTGACGACTCTTGTAATGCTTTCAGAACGTCACCCAGAGACAGAAGGAGGGCAGCGACGAAGCTGTATTAAGGAGGTGACCCTGAGTTTCCTGAGAATAAATGCAGTTCGCCTCTGTAATACACTTCCACGCCCCTTCCCCAGCCAAAAAAATACAGAGCTTGACTTTAAAATCATGAGATTTTACACATAGCTGGTTTTCTTCTCTACCCTGCCCCCTAGTTTAGAAGTCCCTAGAATCCTTACCTTCAAGTGTCTCTCCACAATCACAAGGGACAGAATCTTCTATTTTTATTTCTCAAATGAAAATAGATATTTTCCTGCAATCCTACGACCCCCAGCAACTGGGACTCGAGAGGAAAGCCACCAACTATTGCCAGGTTCAACATAAAAGCATGAGCCTCGACAAGCAACACCTTCATATTTAAAGGATTTATTTCCTAAAGTGGCAGAAGACTGGTCTAACCCTGTCACATTTACTCAGCCTCAAACCCCAAGATATTTCAATAGGAGCTTTCACTGGCTAATGATTTGACCCTAGGAGTGCAATCCCGAACCTATTGAAGTCGGCATGACTTACACCTTTGGGTGAAAACAGACATGATGCTAACCACCCTTGGTGGTTATTTATGCATGTTGCAGGGCTGCATAGGGCACCAATACAACCCTGCAACATGCACAAATAACCACCGAGGGTGGTTAAAGGGTGGTTAGTGTCATGTCTGTTTTCACCCTATGTCTTCAGTGCGGGGGGTGGGGGTGGAGGGGCAGGATCACACCCTAATCTGACAATGATCGTAGCCAACAGAACGGGAATGGAAGGCGAGTGAATTACCGTTTTGGATTGCTCCTGCCTTGCACAGGATAAGAGAGAGCAGGATACGTCCCACCACTACTCCAGCCTAACCACTGGAAATCTGCTCCTGTCCTTAAAGCTCACTAATGGCCTGAAGCCACCCACTGCAGAGGCTAAGGAAGTGGGAGGGAAAGATCAGGCCACAATACAACGAATGCCGACAGGCAACTCAGTATTTCACGCTGCTTTAGGTGTGTCTACAAAGCTTTCGGATGTTACAGGAGGAATAAAGGACTCTGAGCTGCAAGTTAAAAGCCTTTCTGGAGGCCCTTTGGTAACGTTTTGCATTGAATTCCCTGCCTGTGGAATCCTCATAGGCGCTAGCTTCCAAATCATTCAATGGGGCGATTCCCCCAAAAGCCTTGCATCACATGAGCAGGTTCTGACCTCTCTTCCACCAATGTAAACCCAGAGCCACTCCACATTAGGAATAACAGCCTCCTAGCAGATCTAACGAAGGCGATCGGAACCACTCCCCCCCCCCCAAACATGCAGTATTTAAAACACCGACAATGTATGCTTAGTGTTATCACTCTCTTTTATGTGTTTATGCATGGTGCACTGGAATGAATCAATACTGGATTGCCCTACAAATAAATGAGCATATCAGTAAACTGAGTAATAAAATGAAGTGATGAAAAATATGGAAATCAGCCGTATTTGTGTAAATCCAGTTATTGTTTACTTTAATATTTTCTTATGCAGTTACGTTGTTCCAAAGAGACAGATTTAAAATACTGGAATGCTTGGCGGATGACAGGTTCTAATGTGTTGTTACTGGAGACCGCCGAATGCCGGAGTCTCTCCAGGGGTTTCCATCGGAGCACATTAGAAGGCACAAAAAAGGCGGCACCCACAGAAGAGCGATCATTTTAAAAAATGTTCCAAAGCCCAATATTTCTCTCCTCCGCCACCGTCCCCTCCCCCCGCCGCCTTCAGCGTCACAACCGTTACCCGAGCAGGAAAAGCTGATTTGCACATTGTGGGGAAAATGCCTCATGAGACAACCCGATCGGGAGAAGCAGCCAAACCCACAGCAGCCGTCTCTCCAGTCAGGGGACTACGGGAGGGATGAGTTGGGGCCGTCAGGTCTTGAACAGAGCAACAAATTACATACTTTATGTCAGGAGCGGGCAGGCAACCTTCTCCCTCCCAGGAGCCACTATGAAAAGGGGTACTAGCTCTGAGGGCCGCATCAAAATTAGGGTGTGGGTGCTTGAGGGGTGCACTTAGGGAGAGGAAGGCCAAGATTAGGGCTGAAACTCACAATTCTCAAAAATTGGTTCTCGCCGAGATTTTCAAAAACGAGAATCGGCCGATTCTCGACCCATTCTCGTGAAATTAACGTGCACCCCAAACCCAGCTCCATGCATGCACAAAATGGTCACCAAGGCCATTCTATGCATGCGCGGCCCTCTGGTGGCCATTTTGTGCACACGCAGAGCATTTTTAGGGTTTCGAGAATCTTGCAAGACTCAAGATTCCTCAAAAAAAAAAAGCTCTGTGCATGCCCAGAACAGCCGCCGGAGGCCTGCGCATGCCTAGAACGGCTACGGCAGCCATTTCTTTTGAGATCTCTCGCGAATCTCACGAGATGCTCGAGAACCCTTGTGAGAACATGCGAGATGTTGCTGGGGTTGCGAGAATCTCACACGTTCTCACAAGAACCGAAATCTATTCTCGTTTCGGATCTGTCCCCTCTCCTTGTGTGCGTGGTCTCCTCTCTGCTCCCTTCCCCTGAGCTCAGTCTTTCAGTCCTTGGGAGTAGGAACTCGATCCAGGGGACAGATCCTGGCACTCAAAAGGGGTCAAATAAAAACTACCCATGGGCCACATTTGGCCCCTGAGCCTGAGGTCCCTCCCCCACTCCTGATTTAAACTCAAAGGCGGCAGCATCAGGTTCAGGCAAGTTCAATATAGTTTCCCGTATTCAGGCGCCATGGGGGGGGGGGGGGGAACACGCTTTTAATCTGGATTGGAGAGTTGTCGGCATATGGGAAGGTAACAAAGCAGGTCTGGGATAGAGAAGGGTGGGAACCTGGATACAGGAGGATAGGGAGAACTTGGGATTTATTTTCAGTGGCAGTTAGGATGGAGCGCACTGGGTATTCGTTAGAAATACAGATTAAAAAGAACAGCGGCAGCAAATATCATATTTGATGGTTTCCCCCCACTTCTCATCAGGTTCAGTACAATATTCATTCCACCCCCTTTTTCTGATTGTTTGGGTTCAGATATGCAGTCGAATAACTATATATCCCAACTGGAATGGCTAAAAACACAGGGGGGAGTGTCGGAAATCAAATCGTTAAACATATAGCTTGAATATGATTTCAGATGCAGATATCAATTTGGTAATTTGGATGGCTATCCAGAAATGCAAATGATATTTGTGAATACAAGAACGCCCGCTCTTTTCAGCCCTCATTCGAAATGGACACATTGCCAGACTGGGTGAGACACACGGCTCAGGTAGCCCAGTATCCTGTCTCCGTCAGAGGCTGGGAGGTGATGCTGCAGCAGAAGGTGCTAGCCCCCAAACCCCCCCACCCCCAACTAGGCAGATAGGGGATAACCTGCACCTTGAAACCCCAGCAGTTGGAAGACTAACTTTACCTTTGAAGGAGTTTTTAATCCCCTTGTCCAAAACTTGAGACTTTGGTACTTGCATTTGCACGCTATTTTGTTGGTGTTTCTTAGCTCATGGTCTGCCGTGCTCTAACGAAGCTAATTGCAGACACCCACACGACGATAGAGCACTTCTTACAAAGGACGGCTTCTTACCTCTGCCTGGAAGCTCTTTAAGACAGGAGCCACCATCTCTCTGATTTCCTGAAAGAGAAATCAGAGAGTTCACAGGAAGCAGACAGCATTCTCCAGTGGTACTTCTCTCTCTCTCTACAGATACAATGAACTACACAGACACCATCAGACTGCCTGGCTGCTCGATGAGCCTCTCCAGCTGGGACCCTGGTTGGATTTAAACTCCACAATGGATGTTCTTAACCTACCATAATCTAAAACAGGGGGAAGGCTCTGCAGGTCGCCAGACGGCTGGAATTAATCCCCTTCCACTTTCTCTTCAGATGAAGCTTGCTGTCGTAAGCATCAACCTGCTTCCTCTTGCCCCCTGATAAACAAGACAAGCTGCCCCTTTGCTATAGCACTCTAAATGGAGTGCTAAGCTTCTGCCGTGTTCTAGTGTAGAGGGCCTCTCCAATACAAGGGTAATGGAGGGCCAAATTCTGTTCCGGGATCATATCCGTGGCTCCCAAGTAAAGCAATGGGAGATGGGTCTAAGGACAGATGGATTTCCCCGGGGAATACAGGAATTACTCTCCATGAGTGAGACCATGCAGGGCGTCAATGGGTGATATGATCGTTGGTCAATGCTATATGCCAAAGCATAGGAAAGAGCATAATGGAAATCAAAGCACAGTTGGCTGGTCCCTATAGCCATCAGACTATGGGACAAAGGAAGAAGACAATGAGGGCTTGCTAAGACGTGACGCTAGACTGTCCAGCTATTGTCGGAGCATTCAGATACGATGTAAGGCTCCGAGTGCCATACTATGTTCTAGTGGAGGGTTACTACATGGTAGCGGTCGTGTTCGAACGTTGTGTTGAGAAGATTCTACCCATCAACGCCGCTTCCAGCACGACCCGGCCCCTCTACCCCAGTCATCCCACAATCCTCTGACAAGGATGTCCTCTTGCTTAAGTGAAGGAGGTGCGTACAAACATTAGCAACCTGTCTGAATGCTGTGAGCGAGGGGGTGTGTGGAGGTAAACCACGACAGCTTCTGCAGAAGGGATGGGGGCTTTCCCCTCTCATGGGCCGCTCTCAAAATGAGAATAAGATCAATGGGCCGGGTAGGAGCTGGGGCGGGGGTGTTTAAGGGGTGTGCTCAGGAAGGGAGAAGGAGGGTCTATGCCATGGCTCCGTCCCCTCACCTTGAGTTGCCCTGAGCCTAATTGGGAAGGGCTTGGTAAGAATCAAAATCAACCAATGAAACAATTCAGTAAGAGGGCTGCTCTTGTCTCTGCTCCTGAGCTCACTCTTTCAGTGCCTGAAGGAAGGGGCTCGATCCACGGGCCTGATCCAGGAACTGGAAAGGGGCCAAATAGAAAGCAGCCATGCTTCAGATACGACCCCATGGGCCACAAGACGGGTTGGCCTTAAGAAGGGCCGGTAGGGGCCACGGTGCGGGCTCTGTGATTAGAGGGGGCCCTGCAGGAAGGCCCCCGTCCTGGTAGCCTCAGGTCCGGTGCTCGAGGTCCCAGGATGGGTTAATTCTGCAGCGCCCCCCACCTCTCAGCTTTTGGGGTGGCTTCTTCCTGAGGGGGGGGTCCTGCACCCCGTCCTTCACTTTCAGTAAATCACTGATCCCTGAATCCCCCCCCGACATAGGGGGGAGAGAGAGTGTGAGAGAGAAAGGGGGAGAGAGCGAGCGTGTGCATGTGGGGAAGTCTCTGTGTGTGTGTGTGTGTGTGTGTGTGTGTGTGTGTGTAAACAAACACTAAACTGCCAATTGTTAAAGTGGTGGAGCTACAGAGGGCGGGGCTACTAGGGCCCTACATTTTATTTTCACCCTGGCCTCCGCAAACTCTAAGGCTGGTCCTGGCCCCAGGTTCTCCTCTATGCCAAGACTGATCATACCCAGAGCTAGAGCACTATCTCAGATGCTAAAAGTGGCCTCTCCATTAGCTGCCCATCTCCTTAGGTATATGTAACAGGGGAGGGTACTGACACAGACGACAGGCTTCTCATCTCCTCCTACATCTGGGCCCAGATGGGCAGAAGGAAAGCAGTAGCTATGGGAGTCCCGTCAGCCTTCGACAGCAAGGCCTGGGCGTCTCAGTCTAAAGATCCCTCAATTTGCTTCCTTGAGTTGAGGTCAGTGAAGGTGGGACAACATCCATGTTGTCCACCATGCCAGAGTTTGAACTGGGGACCTCCAGAGCTAAAGATACGAAATACAAAAGACAGATAATTGACTGTAGAAAACAGTCCCATCATGGGTACCAAGGCCTGATTCCGTCACCTGTAGCCATCTGAAGTAGACCCTTATTTAAATGTGCAAACGGAAATTATGGGACTGCGCTCTTATTTTGCGGCCTGGAAGACAGTCCCATTATGGAAAGGTAGATTATTTGGGTTAAATATCGCGGGGAAAGTCTGTAACAGAAAGAGCGGTGAGGTAACTGAACATGTTGTCTAGGGAGGTTGTAGGCTCTCCATCACTGGAGAATTTAAACAAAAGAGGCTGGACAGTCATCTCATCAAGGATGTTGTGATTATTTAAAGTCATCCTGCATCCAAGCAAGGGTTCAGACTAGAGGACCCCAAAGGTCCCTTCCAACTCTATGATTCTAACCTCGATTGGGATGCTCTGAAGTAAGTGGTTTGAAGAGTCTGAGTAAGGGCAGGACAATGAAGGAGAGGAGATGGTCCAACGGTTGGGTGCTGACTTTGGCTTTGGGGAATTTCCTGCTGTGTCATGTCGATCTGGGCATGGCCACCCTTGGGCCTCAGTTCTCCATCTGTAAAATGGGGAGAACGTCACTGGCCAACCTCATGGGGGAATTGTGAAGAAAATGCATTAAGGAACACAAGATGCTCAGCTACCAGGGGAACTGAAACGGGGTGGAGGGGAGAGGAATACATTTGACACGGATAAACTAAGGCTCCCAGAGTCTGTTTAAAACTCTTTGTTTTTCTCCTCTTCTTAATTTAGAGGCAGGCAAGAAATAGAGTTTGAAAAACTGTCAACGGGGGGTGGGAAAAACTGACTAAAATAAAATTTATTTGGGAACCAAAAAAACCATGTGCCTATCCCATCTGCTCTACGTGCTGGGTGCCAGGATCTCAACTACGCGCCTTCAGCATTTGCTTCTTATAAACCACTCAATATCAAAGTTTTCTTACTGGGAATGCTTCTGAGCCCAATCCTGGGAGGTGCTGAGCACCTCCTGCAAAGCACCCCGTCTCTTATCTCGGATTGGGCTTGAGGGAACAGCATGCTTGCCCAGCACCTCCCAGGATCAGGCCCAGAAACCTTTCATAACAATGGCGCCATCGGAGGTTGCGGTAATAAGCAAACCCAAAGGCTAGGGACTATAATTTGTCTTTGTGGCTAATTAGCTTCTTGCCTTGTTAGTCACTTATGTCTGCAGTTTTCAAAATCGAGTTTGAACAGAGGAAAATATGCCATCCCACTGAGTTAATTCTATAACAGCAAATATACTGTACCTCAGGTACATTTTTCTTAAATTCCCGGCTGAGTTCAATTAAATGTTTATGAGAATGTTCTATCTCCTCCTGCCGTGCAGCCAGTTCTGAGGCAACAGAATTAAGCTCCTTCTGGAACAAAACAAAAACAAAAAAAGAAAGAAAAAAAATATATGTTTTTGGGTGGGTTTTTTTTTTTTTTTTTTCTTAAATTGTACATAAAAATTTTTCCCAACTAACTTCTTCCTCCCACCCCCCGACTTACTAAAGCCAAGACATGCGTGATAGCAAGAAGGGATCGGTGAAAAAGCTGCCTCTCCGATGTTTAAACCAAATTAAAAGAGAAACGAAAAAGGAGAGAGGTTTCTAAAGGAAATCGAGAACCCAGCTATCAACGCCCCCTTCTTTTCCCCAAAAGGTACAGTTGCATAAGCTCATCGGGAGCTGTAAAAAAAGCCATCACAGTACTAGTGTCAAAATAGTAACACGCAACATATTGTATTGCCAGATTTGATTCTAAGTCCGCGTCGTTGCCAGCTGACATTTATCAGCGGCGAGGGAAGACATCCAACTATGACTTAACTTGCACTAAAGTGTTCATAAATAAGCTTTTTTTATATACATATGGCTTTTTAATTTCAGCAAAATTTGGAAAAATGAAGGTGCTGATAATTCAGTAAACTGACCTTTTGGGTCTTCTGTGGTAAATCATGGCCAGTTCACTTCAAGCGCAGGGAAACCGTTTCATTAAAGAATTCTAGATTCATATCAAGCTGATTTTGAAAAACGCAATCCTGCATGTGTGAAGCCCATTAAATGGGTGCAGGATTTTTTTTTAAAAAAGAGACATTTTCAAAAGAACCCCAAGCCACAGACAGATCTATACGAGCTGGCTGGGGAGGACACACGAATGCCTGTATTTTTAATTTTTTTAAAAAGATCACACTCATTGGTTCCTCCTCATTTCAGCAGTCAACAACGGTCTCATTAACCGTCACGGAATCTCTCTGGATAGTTCAGCACCTGGCATGCTGCCCACTGGCACACCTGGGTAGCGGGTTTGGTGGCGAATACATTGGGCACAATGAGATTCGAGGCACCTCAGCTGAATCCCACCACATTCGTGATCCCAATGGCACAAAAGATACTCACCCTGGCTAAAAAAAACACATCGGAAACATTTCCAAAGGAAGGTTTTAGGGGCATTTACAGGAATTAGCCTGGTTGGCCCTCGCATTTATAATCATTCATGTTCACGTAACATTTTTGCAGCATGCACAGTTCAATGCTAACCTCAAGCAAGGCTGGAGGCCATGGTTTGCAAAGCACTGGTTTGGTGCTCCTCTGATAGGCCTCAAATACCAAGTGGAGCACAAGGGAGATCCACAAATCGCCCTGCCTCTGTTTCCCCAATAAGAAGAGTCGTGAGGTGATGTAAAGTCTTCAATATGTTAGGTCTTGTTATTCTTCATTCCTTCCCCAACACCAGGTTCTGCTGCCCACCCCACACAAAGGACTATTCAGGTTGGATCTGGGCTGGGTTGCCAACTCTCTGGGTTTGACTTGGGTCACCTGGTTTAACCCCACTAACTCTGTGATCTGGATGAAGTCCTGATTTCTCCAAAGATGCCTGGATAAAAATCAGGGCTTCCGTAGCGGCGAGGTTTCTGAGGTAAGTCCCACTCCCTGAGGACCCGGAGCACTGCAACATCACAATGCTGTGAGGGGTCCGGCCATGTTGGAAAGGTAAGGAAGAGCATCTTCTGCTGTGGCCCTGCGTCCTTTGGGTCAAAGCCACAGGGAAGGCAGCAACCCGAGATCCAGGGACCCATTTTATCCACTTGTGCCCAACATTCAGCAATTCACCAGGGCGATCTCTACCAGGTGGTTACTATGGGGACAAGTGTGGCCTAGCGGCAGCCCAGCCCCCCCCCAGCCATTAGCACGGCTCTAGCCGAGAGCCCAGATGAATTGCTCTCAGGCCTACTCGGCAGACACTCCACCACACTCTGACGGACGGTGACGTCGGCATTCTGTGAATTACAGCCCTCGAGTCACAATGGGGCCCCTCTCTCCTCCACCCCCACGCACCCCTATACATCCCTCCTGCCGCGACGGGCTCGTACAAAGAGACTGTGTTGAAAGTAAACTAATTTCCCTGGAAGTGATAACCTACGCATGCAAAAGCTGCTGAGCCAGGAAGGGCTGCTTCGTATCCTGCGTCATGGTCAGCTAGTTACTGAATGTTTGTGAGGCAGGAGTTCAGATAACAGCCATTAATACTGTCGGCCTCCAGCTGCATAAATATATCAAATTCTTGCTGAGGTTGGGCTCCTATGGATAATGCCCGAGTTCTAGATAAGAGGCAGCTTAAAAGAGCAGGGGGTTCAAACACAAGGGGAACCCCTTAGCCAGTATTAACTCCCTGCTCCCCCACTCCCCAACGTAGCCTTATGGGGAAAATACGATTAAACACATGCCGCCATTTGTGCCAATTCATCCATTCAGACAGGCTCATCAGATTAACGGCACATCAGCTACAGACATCACGGAGCCTCCAAGAGCTCTCTCGGAATCATAAACATCCTATTTTAAACTAACACAAAGTTGTAAATGGGGGTGGGGAAGGTCAAAGAGTTTGTCCCTCAGGCCAAACAGCAGCGAGTAGTCAACTTGAGGAATGAGTTGGACCTGTCAGTGAAAACAACAACGGGCCATGATTTTAACCTAACAATGGTCACGAACAAAGCCTGATCCCACTCTTATTTTTGACAGGGGGAGTTCTGTCACCAAGAATGGATCTGGCAGAGCATGGAGTTGGGGAAAAAGTTCAGACAAAGTTGGGATCCAGGAGAAAGCCACGGTGGTCCAGTGAGCAACATGCTGAACGGAGAGTTCGAGGTTCAACCTGTAGCCACGTTGAGTGGCTTCGGGCAAAGAGGCGGTTTCCCGCCTGCAAGATAAAACTAGCTTTGCTAACGATGGACCTGGCCAGTCAAGGGAGGATCCAGGGGTCACCAACCCTTTATTAATGGAGATAAGGTATGAGGGACACCAACGGACCCCAAAGTGAAGCTCTCTCCCCACTTCGATAGGAACGCCACCCAGCCTCAGGGCTTGCAAAAGCTCAGTCAGTAGTTAGCGCCATCCAGTTAAGGCCGACTACTCTCTTCCATTCTAAGCCCCTGATTTTGGTTGCTTACATGTGTATGTGCGCATGTAATATAATTTCTGCACCGCCCCTGTGCCGATCAGCTTGCCTGTCCATCTGGCTTATGGTGGCTGACCTCTGGTTCCATCCAAGGGTTCACTCTCCTTGCGGTCCAGCTGGCAAACTGCCACATCCTTCTTTTAGCATAAACCATGACACCAGCTATGTTCTTATTTAGCCAAGCAGATTACGAGATGGAAACTTCTTACTGTCAGGAACAGGGAGTGAACAACGGGGAATGGATTGTGACCAAAATTGGCCACTGTCGGAGACAGGATGCTGGGCTTGGTGGACCATTGATCTGACTCAGTATGGAACTTATGTTCTTATCATAGTCTATTGCTAGGTCCAACCAGTGGTTCTCGTGTCCTTCGGTGTGATCCACCGGACCTACGTCAAGGTCATGTTCTCCCTAGGGGCGGATCTCCCAACAGAGTTAGGCTACATTCAGATGTGCGTTCAAATCGCACAGCAGCGGCGGCGGCATCGTGCGATTTAAAGCAACACGCACTTCCGGGTTGGTGCGAATGCACCAATTCAGCGTAACGCGAACGGTTTCAAAGCTGCTTGGAGCAGCTTTTAAAACCGCATTCCGACAGTTCGCGTGACGCTGAAATGCGCGCACTCGGTGCATTCACACCAACCCGGAAGTGCGCGTTGCTTTAAATCGCACGATGCCGCCGCTGT
>QEPC01002388.1:7402684-7427604 GCA_003113815.1 Sphenodon punctatus
ACAAACGGAACAGGAGGCACGCTCTTCCCAGTCAGAGTTCAAGTTAAGTTCAGAAGAAATAAGCCCTGCCACTGGATTGCCTGGGCATGACAGCTGATTTTCAAAATTCTTGTCCGGTAAGCAGTTTTCATGTCTCCTCATTCCGAGTAAGTGAAAGCGGACTGTAGCACCGCCTTCTTATTCGCAGCGTCGAGTGGGAGAAAATGTCAGCTAGCCGAACTGTCAGCTGAGAGAGCCGTCAGAGAACTGTCAACCAAGCCCCCACAACAGAGGGTCTCGGAAACACGAAAGGGTATGATTTGCATAAAAAGATTTCGGGCCTTTTTCAAGGTCACGCGTTGCAAGGCGCGCGCCTGTCACAAGCTCACATTTTTCTGTTCATGCCAACGTACAGATACAAGTCCGGTTAGGCAGAAAGCCATAAAGACTGGCTCTTGCAAAGCCAGAGTGACCCTCCTTGTGTTTCACACACACAAAACGGTCGCTTAGCTCTGCTCATATGACAAGGGCTCACAGTGGGGGCATCCTCGGTTGCTGCCCCAGTGCTTTGGAACTCCCTTTCGTTTGAGGCAGAGTGTCTTCCGGAGGCAGGATAAGACCTTTGCAGTGTAAGACACCCGACGCAAGGCGTGCAACATGTATTTTTAATAAGTGTTCCTTAAAAGGTTTCAGAGGTGGCAAACCTACGCACAGAGCCCAACCATCCCTGGATCCAGCACTGCCCCTTCTGGATTTAAAAGGAATGTACTGTGCTTTTAAATTTATTTTCCTGCTTGGGAGGCTTGCTAATAGCGGATTACTAGCCACAGTCACTAGCCCCTGGAAAGCCAGGGAATGCCCTGGCCAGCAGAGTTGATAGAGATGCAGCAGGCTGATGAAGTCCTCCCGGGTAAGAACTACAGGAAAAAGTCATTGTTCAAGTGGATTTCCTCGGAAACAGAAAGGAGTGGATTGTATCCCAACGTGGCTCAATGCCACAGCGAGTCAAGGGTCTGTGCTGGGGCTTCAGCGGAGTTAAGCAGAGCAATAACTACTACACTATGCCCTGCCGAACCAGTTTCTGGAGATCCAGAATGTTCTTGCAGTTCCCAAGGCGCATGGTAACAGAGGCCACTTTCACCTGTTACCTGGAAGGGGGGAGAGAGGGAGGGAGGGACGTCCGTCAGAGCCATTGCGGCTCTTGTATGACGGGAATCGGCACGTATGAGAATACACTATTCCGCTCTTAGGCGTCATCGTACGAGGACCATTTGGGGACCCTGCCGTGCAGGAGCGTTCCTGCGGCATAGAAGCGGAAGAGTGCTTTCTGACGTGTGCGGATTCCCATCAGAAGAGAGCTGCAATTGCTCTGACCGAAAACGGCCTGAGTTCGCAAGAGCTGCATGAGAGGAGATCAGGACACAGCGGAGCTCAAGGAGGAGTCAGTCCCACGGCAAATACACACCCTCTGCTCCGAGCAATCAGCCCTACCGACAAATTGGGAATTTAGACCTAGGATTTCACCCAAGCAGATGACCAGGCCCAAGATCCACGTGAAATACAACTGGGGAAGGAGGCTGTCTCCACCACCTTCCGGTCAGAGAATTCTTTGCCTGCTTCTGCCTGCACCCCCTGGAAAAGACTTATTGCTAAACCCCATTATCGAAGGGAGACCTTGTCGAAATAGGAGAAATGAAGAAACAGGAGGAATGTGATCACGGTGAGATTCATAAAACTTAAACCAATCTGGGCCTCTCATTGTCCCAATGCCATTAGCTTCTGGGCACTTCGTGAATCTTAATGTTGTGTGGGGGAGACCGGAGAGAAATCACCTGAATGTGAATTCCTTCATAGTTCCTAAGACCATGAATAAATATCAGCCAGCAGGAGCAGTTCCGTAGCCGGCGAGTTCACCCAGGGTTGGTAGGAACGGTTAGGGGAGCTGAGCACGGGGAGGGGATCGGGATAACAGGCCTCAAAAGAGGGGTTTTGTCAGATGTGAATCCCTTGGTCCTCTGGCTGCAAGGTCAGGACGCCAATGGGCAGAACGCCACCCTAACCTCCACATCTACAGCTCCGTTGGCTTTGGTGGGCTGGACTGGTTCCCCTGAGAGCAGGTTGTACAAGCACTTCCCCACGTTGTACTCTATCATCCCCGAGTCTTCTGGGGGGGCCACAACGGAGAGGGCATTCTTGGTGGCCGCACCGAGGCTGTGGAATTCCCTCCCGGTGGAGGCCCGATTGGCCCCGGAAATTCCCTCTTTTCGACATGGTTGCAAAACCTGGCTGTTCCGCCAGGCGTTTGGCGGGGGAGATGGGGGAGGGTGGAAGGAGTGAGTTGGGGAGAGATTTTAATCCTCCTGGCTAGGAGTGGTTTTATTTATTTTAACATTGTCGTTGTAAGCCATCCCGAACCGCTGTGTCAGGAGGGGCGGGGTATTATCCGGATTGGATACCATATCCGGATTGGATACCGAAGGAGACTGTTTTTAGAGAGATGTCCCGCTGTGGGAGTCATAAAGCACGCGCAGGATAAAGCCGGATCCTCTGCACCAGGGTAACCCTACATGGGAGGCTACACTCAGTGGCGGCTGGTGGGTCAGTGGGTGGGGCCAGTAAGGGGAGGAGGAGCCAATGGTAGGCAGGGCCAAGCAGAATTTTGAAATTACTATGGAACTTTACAGCCTCAATTCCCCACCTGTAAAAACAAAGTGGGACTGTGTCTGTCTGTCTGTCTGTCTGTCTCTCCCTCCTTGTGTTCTCCTCACCCTCGTCCTCCTTGGATTGTAAGCCCACTGGCAGGGACCTGTCTCCGCCAGCAGGCAATGTGTTCAATGGCAGGAGTACCATAGCGGCTAGCCCAGATTGCAAAAACAAACCAACAAACAGCTCAGACTCAGAGCTTAAAGCAATCGTCAACCTGGGGTTCTTTCCGTTTGCCTTTGGTTTCTCATGGGAGGCCTTGCTGGGCCGGTGTCCCTTCGACAGGAGAGAATTACTGTGTGGTAATAATAGTCCATTTATTTACAAATGTCCTAGTTCCTCCAGGTCCGGCACTACAAGGGCTCCCAAAAAGGCCCTCTCTGTAGCCGTCTGCCCGCAATCTCCAACCAGACTGCAGCTCTCTCCTCAGACACAGACTGACCGCTGTCCCACTCTACTCCGCATCGCCCAGCCCAAACCGTTGTTATAAGACATGGGGGGCTGGCAGACAAGCTTAGGTGGGGCCGGTGGCCCTATACAATGACTCGCATTCCAGGGGGAATGAATCCCAACAGGGGGACCCCAAATCCATCACACGTACAAACAGGAGGTGGCAACACTGAAACAGGCAAACTCTTTAAAAAACAAAACAAAAAAACTCCCAAACCTGTCATTTTAGAGCAATCGACCAACCCCAAAGTCCAGCCCATGATGGGGTCACCACAAACCAATCTCACCCCCTCAAATCTACTCAGTCACCTCAGGCTCAGGGGCCAAATGTGACCAATGGTGAGGTTTTATGCTCTTTTCCAGCTCCTGGATGTGGCCCTTGGATCCACTTCCTACCCCCAAACACTAAACGTGTGAACTCAGGCTAAGGGAGCAGAGATGAGGGCACACGCAATGATAGGGGGTGGCAGAACCATGGCAAAGTGTGTTCCCCCCCCCCCCAATCTGCTCAGGGGAAAAACAGGCAACCAAGCGGAACCAAGTCCAGTGCATATCGGGGCTCCCTTCACCCCCACCCCCATCTGCCCAGCGGAAACACAAAAGGCAAATCCTCTCTCTTGCTCTCTCTTTTTTAAATCACTTTTAGAAGCAGCAGGTTAGACCCAAGTCCCCCCCCAGTGCACATGGGGGTCACAAATCTTAACCCTCCCCTACCGTCAATCTGCCCAGGGGAAATGCAAGCAAGGCAACCCCCCCCCCTTTCTTTATACACTTAAGAAGCAGCCGGTTAGAAGCAAGACTCCCCGCCCGCCCCCACCCCCCAGTGCACATGGGGGCAAGCAGGGGGCACAATTAAATCTTAAAGCACCAGCCGTCCCTGGCTACACTTAAGTAACGTTTATTGCAACTGATTTCACCAGTAGCTGGGGAGGCATATCCGGCCCCCCATGCCTGAAGATTTGCCAAGATAATCGTGGATTCTCTGCCCCTCCACGCAAACGCAACAGAAGAGCCAGCCACGTCCCCCTGCAAAAGCCCCGTAGCTCCTTCATTCTCAGCGCAAGCTGGGTATTGATGATGTTTCCCCAGCATCTGCCACCGATCAGCTCAAGCCGATACGCAGCTTTGTCTCATCTAGCGCGACGCGTCGGTGGGCCGCGACACGGAGCCCTTTGAAACAAATACTCGTTGCTCAAACTCTGCCAAATTGTAAGCTATATGATCTTATAATCTAAAATGGAATCTAGCTTTTGCTGCGCTTTATCAAAACAGCTGTAATGGGATCTCCACGAGGGCAGAGATTTCAGACACGCATTAGATTTTCATTCCAAGGGAGATATTAAAACATGGTGTATAAAAAAAACTATACAGCAGGCGATGCTAATGCATTATACTTATAGCTGCTGGGCTTGGGGGAGCCTCTGTGTCTTTGTCGCCCTACACAAATGAGAAAATTGACTACCCTCTCCTGGGGCTCTCCTCCATGGACATTCTGCCTCTAAGTAGTAAAAAAGTTTAAAAGGAAGCAAGAAGACCAAAAATCTTCCACTGTGGCTAAATGGGGAGGTGAAGGAGGCTATTAGAACCAAAAAGGCATCCTTTAAGAAATGGAAGGCTAGTCCCAATGAAAATAATACGAAAGAGCATAAACACTGGCAACGTAAATGTAAAGTGTTAATAAGGCAGGCCAAGAGAGATTTTGAAGGGAGGCTTGCTAAAGAGGCAAAAACAAGCAACAAAAACTTTTTCAAATACATCAGAAGCAAGAAGCCTGCTAGGGAGTCAGTTGGGCCATTAGATGACAAGGGAGTAAAAGGGGCGCTCAGGGAGGATAAGGACATTGCAGAGAAGCTGAATGAGTTCTTTGCGTCGGTCTTCACTGCGGAGGATTTTGGGGAGGTACCCACGCCGGATCCTTGCTTTGTGGGCGAGGAATTGGAAGAGCTGTTACAAATCAATGTGACGTTGGAGGATGTTCTAGGGCAAATTGACAAACTGAATACTAACAAGTCACCAGGGCCAGATGGCATTCACCCCAGAGTTCTGAAGGAACTCAAATATGAAATCGCAGACCTACTGTTAGTAATTTGTAACCTGTCACTAAAATCTGCCACTGTACCCGAGGACTGGAGGGTGGCAAATGTAACCCCGATATTTAAAAAGGGATCCAGAGGCGATCCTGGAAACTACAGACCAGTAAGCTTGACGTCTGTGCCGGGCAAAATGGTGGAAACCATCATTAAGGACAGAATTACAGGGCATGTTGACAAACATGGCTTAATGGGGAAGAGTCAACACGGATTTAGTAAAGGTAAGTCATGCCTCACTAACCTGTTGGAATTCTTTGAGGGTGTAAATAAGCATGTGGACAAGGGAGACCCAGTAGATATAGTGTACCTGGATTTCCAGAAAGCATTTGATAAGGTCCCTCATGAGAGACTCTTGAGAAAATTAAAAAGTCATGGGATAGGAGGTAGTGTCTTACTATGGATCAGAAACTGGTTAAAAGATAGAAAGCAAAGGGTAGGACTAAATGGTCAGTTTTCACAATGGAGAGATGTAAAAAGTGGTGTGCCTCAGGGATCTGTATTGGGACCGGTGCTGTTTAATGTATTCATTAATGATTTGGAAAAGGGTGTTAAGAGTGAGGTGATCAAATTTGCAGACGACACCAAGTTATTCAAGGTAGTTAAAACACGAGCAGACTGTGAGAAACTGCAACAAGATCTTATGACACTGGGTGCCTGGGCATCTAAATGGCAAACGAGATTTAATGTGGGCAAGTGCAAAGTGATGCACGTAGGGAAAAATAATCCAAACTATGCGTACACAATGCTGGGTACTAAGCTGGGAGTTACCACTCAGGAAAAGGATCTGGGGGTGGTTGTGAAGAATATACTGAAATCCTCAGCCCAGTGCGCAGCAGCAATCAAAAAAGCAAACAGAATGTTAGGAATTATTCGGAAGGGGATAGAGAATAAAACTGAGGATGTCATAATGCCTCTATACAAATCAAACAGAGGCTGTGGTAAGGGCCAGTACTAGAGCTGAGTTTAAAGGCGGTTTGGACAAGTTTCTGGAAGATAGGTTCATTAGCAGCTATTAGCCAGACAGGATCAGGGAACATGATGGGAGCCGGGGAAAAACAACAGGGAATGGATCCCCCATTGTGACCTGTTGGGGGCTTCTCCCAAGCCAGCATGATTGGCCACTGTCAGAGACAGGATGCTGGGCTAGATGGACCATTGGCCTGACCCAGGATGGCACGTAGGTTATTTTGGGGGGTGGGAAGAAGGGGATTGGGGAGTTTGAGCAGTGTTAGGTGGGAGGGCGGGGCAGGAGAGATTAAAGGATGGAAGAGGCTGGGTATACATCCATATGCCTGGCCATTTGTAGTCGGAGGGGTGCAGTCTGGGTTGAGGGGGCTGGATTTTAGGGTGGTTCAACTGTATTTTAATTGCACTGGAGCGGTTTAATTTTAACTTCCTCTTCCATCCTTTCATTCAGGGTCCATTTCCCCCCTTCCTCCCCCCATCACTAAGATAAGCACATGCCCCTGCGACTTCTCAACTTCGTAAATGTACCCCTCTCTCCCCCCCCCCAGGTTCCCCTCTCTCATCTCCCCTCCCTTGCCCATTCAAACTGGAATTCCCTCGGGGCAGGGAATTATCTCTAATTAATTACTGTGCAGCACCAGGTACACCGCCGCCATTATATATGCATTTATTCATTAATAATTAATTGTAAAGTCTTTTATCTGTGATATGAAGTTTGAGAGAGTTATGGGGGCAGGGGGAACATTATTTGCATATTCGATGCTGTCTTTTTATTCTTTGCAAGTCACTCTCCGACTCTTGCTTTAGGAGAAAGGCAGCCTAAAAATCCACAGTAAGAATAAACAACAAAAATAACATCTGGCAACCCGGCTAGCACATCAGAAGGTCAAAACAGCCGATAGCAGCAGGAGTGCTGTTTCCCCAGCACTGGGCACAATTCCTCCCTCCTTCTGCACCAACTACACCTAAAAATGGAAGAACTGCCAGCCGGGGCCGGACCAACGGTTTCACTAGCCCAGCATCCTGTCTCCAACCACTGACAGCACCACATCTTAAGAGGAAGCCAATGCAGGGCAATTCTAGATTCAGCCGTCCCATATCAGTCAGTCAGCCTCAATTTCTGGCTGCCCCAGAGGTTTAAGACACCAGGAGGATCAGGCTGCAACCCCTGCATGTACCTCTTACATAAACCATCGGTGCCTCAAGTCCATACAGCAAGGGTGTGTGGAGAGGCCTTCTCAGTGGCTGCTCGACAGGTCTGGAACTCCCTTCCCCTAGAGGGTCACCAAAACCCGAGTCCGAGCATTTTTCGGAGGCAATGGAAAACCCTTTTATTCTGTTAAACGTTTGGCAGGCGGGGATAAGGTTNAAAATAAAGGAAAGGAAGGAGGGGGGAGGAAGTCTCTCACTCTCCACACTCACCCTCCGAAGCACCTCGCACAAGCGTCCAGGGGAAAAGGGATAGGGATGCAAGCAGGGTCGCACAAGTCTGAACTATAGCGTCCTCCTTCTCAGCTACCGAGGGGCCAGTCTAACAGATCACCGGCGCTGTGTTCCAGGCAGCGCCGGTGTTTAAAGTACAGGCCACGCCCCCCTGGCGTGCCTGGAGCCGCGCCGAGCGACGGCGTGCTGGAGGCTCCGCCCCTGCACTCTGCGGGACCTCCGTGAGCGGGGAAGCTGGTTGTGGGACAGCTGTTGCTTCCGGGGCTGTCAGGGAGCACGGTTCCTGTTGTTGAAGCCCCGGGTCTCCTGGTAGGTGTGTCTGGTGCAGGGCTGGGCGGCGGGGCCGGCGGCGGCGCGGCACCGCCTGGGGACAGATCCTGACACTGAAGGCGTGTCCCATGCAGGTGGAAACGATGAGACAAAGGAACACAGGGGCAGCCCAACCCCGAAGCTGCTCTGTGGGGGGTGCACCCCTGCATCTGCCCACTCCCTGCCCTGCCTGGGTCTGCTGTAGATGGGCCCAACGGGTTCCCCTGGCTGCGGTCCGCCGGCGCAGCACACCCACACGCCATAGAGCTGCAGGCAGACTGCCTGACGCTCTAGGCTGGCAGCCGCAACTCTGTGGTGCTGCCAGAGAAACGACTGTCCGGGAGGGAAGCTGCAGAGCGGGTCCCACGGAGCAGAGGGACAACAGCTCCATTCTGGGCCGGTGGCCCAGGTTTGGTCGGCCCACTCCGGGATGCAAGCAGGGCTGCGTCCGCAACTGGCAGGCCGCCTTCAGACGGACCGGCCAGCCCAGAGTGAAGCAGACCGGTGTCGCCACCTCCGGAGCTGTGGCCCATCTCTTTACATCCAAAGTGCATGGCCATGGGGAGATCAGCTCAGCTGAAGACCAACAAGGTGTCAGGACTTAGGGCTTAACACCCTAAACCACTGCATCCCTAGCGTGGGGCCTGGCTCAAACCAGGGCTCTGTTCACACTCCTCACCCTCCTCCCTCTCTCCAGCCCCTGCCATGCCCCCAGCCCTTCCAGCTCTGCTCCCTGCACCCAGTCTTGCTCCTTGCTCTTCTCAGCCTTGTGTCTCTGCCTACTTGGATTCCAGCCTTGCCTCCTTGCTCCTCTGGCTGT
This sequence comes from Sphenodon punctatus, assembly GCA_003113815.1. Lineage (NCBI taxonomy): Eukaryota > Metazoa > Chordata > Lepidosauria > Sphenodontia > Sphenodontidae > Sphenodon > Sphenodon punctatus. The sequence continues at coordinate 7,411,445 of QEPC01002388.1, forward strand.
GCCACCTACCTCCAGTCCTGGCCCCCATTCCAACCCTGATCCTGCACCCCAAACCCCAAGTCCACCCAGGTCCCGGCTGCCCTGCACCGCCCGACCCTCAGGCAAAGTTACAATAAGACATGACCAAAGCCAAGAGGTATCTAAGGAGCTGCCTAACTGCATCAGACCAATAGTCTGTCTTAGCCCAGTATTGTCACAACCTGACACGGCAGCAGGGTTTCAAATCCGGCTCCCCAGCAGGGGCCTCACCCAGGCGTGCTACCTGAGACCCTCCAGGATCCCCAGCATAGGCCTCACCCAGGCGCGATACCAGAGATCCTGAATAGGAGATGCCATGGATTAAACATGGGACCTTATACATGCAAAGTGTGCACTTTACTACCTGACCCACGGCCCCACCCTATGGGTAAGGGCTCTTTCCATTGACTTCAATGGGCACGGACCTTTGCATTACAGGGCGACATTTCACTTTCGACCTGTCACATGGGAATGCCGACATAAGAACATGGCCAGTGCCATTTACTGGGTCAGACCAATGGTCCATCTACCCCAGCATCCTGTCTCTAACAGCCAGCCAGCCTCGGTTGACAACGTATTATGATATCAGTCATCAAGTCTGCCGACTCATCGTTCCACCCGAATGACTTTCTGGACTCAAGAGGGTATTCTTGGAAATGGATTGCACAAAAAAAAAGAATTCCAATCACAGCAGAGCTGCAACGAGTAGCAGTTTCCCTATCCGCTGGCTAATCCGACAGGTACCAGATAGCCCCATGGTTAACTGCGGGGCTATCCAACACCTGTCGGATTAGCTCCTAGATAAGGAAACTGCTATCGTGGGCAGACTGGGGAGGGGGGCGTGAGCAGGAGGGATGTGGGGGAGCCGCAGGCAGACATAACTTCCTAGGAGTTCTGCTCACATTACATTATTCATTAATTATTATTATTATTATCAAGCATTTATATAGTGCCAGCAATGTACCTGGCGCTTTACAGAGTAATTGAATAGACACGGTCCCTGCCCTAGGGCTGACAATCTGAGAGATTTTTGGGGGGCGGGGAGAGACGAAGGAAGGGGATCAGAGGGAGAGACAAGGAGTGTAACATTCACGAGGATGCGAGGTCCCCAGTGCACATGCTTGGCTTGGTTACATCTAGAATGATGGCTGGTTGGTCCATGTGGTGAGGATATGAGTACACAGATCTCAGGTAACAGATTGTACTGGATGGAGGGTATCAGCAGGAGTTAGGTGAGGGGAGCAAGAAGTCGGGGAGTGCAGAGCGGAAGAGGTGGGTCTTGAGGAGGAATCTGAAGGTACGAAGGGAGGGGGCAAGGCGGATGTGGGCAGGGAGGGAGTTCCAGGCGTGGGGGGCAGCTAAGGAGAAGGGACGAAGGCGGTTAGGGGAGCATGGGGTGTGTGGGAAGGCGAGAGAGGGGACAGAGGAGGAGCGGAGTTCACGGACTGGAGTATGGAGGGAAATTAGCGCAGAGATGGGGAAGAGCAAGGTCGTGAAGAGCTTTATAGGTGAAGACATCCCGTATGATTTGTCGGTTTAGGCTGCTGCCCACTGTGCACCAAAGGCGCTGTTTGTGGGTAGCTTTGCTACTTCAAGTCCTCCCCTCCCCAAGCATCCTTTATTATTAGATCTATTACGCTGGCTCCTGAGGACAGCGTTGTAATGATGATGCCAGCGTTCAAGTGCTACATTTAGAGAATAATATTCATTACCATATTCACTCAGTGTTTATCTCACAGATGTACGGATCCGTTACAATGGAGAAAAGAGAGAATTCAGAATTTGTTCTCAAAAGATATTTAAATTAGTTAATCAAGAGGCCTATTATTACGTGTCTCATGTAGCCGCAGCAACTATCCATGGAGATAATTGATCAGCTGCTAATAACTGATTACATTTCAGCAAGTGTTTTCTTATCCCGATTACCACCATGTTTAAAGACATTTTATAAATTTCTAATTATTGTAAATTGTTTCTCCATCTGAAAACATCTTACCCACACTCCTCATCTATCAAGATGTTGGGGGGAAAAAAATCTCTCTCTCTCTCCGAAATGAGTTCATAGAAAGATGCTCAACCATTTGGAGAGAGGACAAGAGAAAACGCTTTGGACCGGGTTTAAAGCCACATTCTGATGAACAGTTAATTCGATGAAACTGGGCTTTCTTACTCCTGTTTTACTCCTGAAGCGTTTGCATGAAGAGAGCACCACACCAGTTATTCAGAAGCTTGTGCTCCTGAAAAATCAGGAGTTCATCTTCCCCTTCGACTTGCATTTGGTAGCACCTGTACGTGCAAACAGTAGGAGAGCAGTAACCTCGGTTCAGTGATGGTTATATCTCAGCTAGGGGGAAATTGGATGCAGTACTACACTTTATGCTGTTTGTCTGAATGTTACTGAAGGGGAGTAGTTAGTCCAGTTAAATTATACCAAAGAAGTTACCCCTGGTTTAGAGACACCCACCGAGGGACTGGGAGTGTTTGCTGCAGGGGCATGACTACGGGAGAGGAGTTAGGACCCATCACCCGTTACAACTCTCCGGCTGGTATCCCCGATTCCCTTCCCCACTCGTGAGGTAGCGCAGCTCTACAAGCAAGGCAGGAAGGGGCGGCCCTACCACACCATGCCCTTTAACCTGGAAAACGGAGGTTTTGCTCCACCTTTTTCTCTGCACTGTGAAACTGGAGACTAGAAGCAGCGAGAGCTGCACGGAGCCACCGAAGGCATCGCACACAAAGCACCGCGTGGGGGTCCGAGCAGAGCAGCCCCCGCCGCCTTTTGTAAGAGCCGCCCACCTACCGCCCCATGCCGAGCACTGAAAATGTATCCTCATGGGACCTAAGGGGATGTAAGGCTTTAAGAGGGTACATGTGGCCGGGCCTCAGAGAGCCAGCGCGACCCCGGTGTGGGCCACAGGAACGTGCTTCCACAGTGCTGCTCTCTGTGGCTTCCCACACACCTGCATCCTTCTCCCCCACAGAAGACCCATGCGGCGCAGTTCCCTACTTTCTCCCAGGCACAAAACATCCCTGAAGCATTTCCCACGGTATGTCCACCCAACCATCCCGTCAGGAGCTGCCTAACTCCCGGAGGCAGCAGGCAAACGACTTCCTTCCCCAAACCTGGGGCAAGAGAAGGGTTTCCTACCACGGAGGAGGTCCAAAAAAGGACAAAGCAAGAATGATCCTGAACAGGGACAGGCTGGCATGGCACCATGGTGAACAATCCTCCCGGACTACCGCGGGGGATGATGCCACGCCCGCAGGGAGCTGGGATCTTTAGTTCACGTTGCCGAGAATTTGTTAAGGAGGAATCTGGTTTGATCACACAAACTCCAGGGGAAAACAGAAATCGACGAAACGTCCAAGTCCAGGCCATTTTGATAACCTGACTCGGAAATAAAGAGCAGGAGAGCAGGAGCTTGCTACACCCCCAATGGATCCTAAAGTGTGTGTGTTTTTAAAGTGACGGGAGCTGGACCTGAAAGAGGGAGAGAGAGAGAGCACGCGTGCGAGAAAGCAATCCGATTGATCAAACGTAGCTCGCTCTGCCTTACACACTGATGTGCCTTGACAAGGTGCTGCCTGGCAGTTTGGGCAATTTTCTTAGAAAGGGATTCTCTGCCCAATGACCAAGGAAGAAATAAATAAAACAGCAGCGTCTAATATGGCTCTTGACAACTGCAAGACATCCGCTTCTAAAGGCGCCGGCATCTAAGGTCAGCTCTGTGCTTCGGAGAGCGCTAAATAAGATCCTGGCTTCTTGCTGCATATTCTAACGAAGAAAAGAGTTCTGCCGAGTTGACAGGCCCAGTTAAGAGGGTCAGTGCCAGCAAAGGGGAACTTTCCATTCAGCAGCCAGCAGGCAAAAAGCCATCTTGCAACAATTTCTAGGATTCTATTTATTACTGCAAACCAGTCAGGTAAAAGAAAAGTAGGTCTCTGATCTATACACATGGATAGATTTAATGGGAAATGACCCAGCTAGTTCCTGCCCTCTGCTACGGAGGCTAATGGGTTAGGTCAGAGATAAGTGATCCATGAGCTGAACTCCAAGGGGTCCAGTAAGAGAGGGGTTTGAGGGTGCACACTTGCAAAACAGTGTCTTGCTTGCTCTCCCACTCCCAGAAGCCTAGGAAAAGAGCTGGAAGGAGTCGCTCTTAAGTCACCTGACTAGAGCTTAAACAAGTACCTACAAAAACAGGCATACCCATCAAGTCTCCAGCATCCAAATCAACTCAAAGATTTTGGGTAAAAATCGGCACTCATTTTGACCCCATTTGGGTACTCAATGTCCCAGAATTTCTGACTTCTGGTCCTGATGTTTTGGTTTTCCATCCTGATTTACCAGTAACTGGAAATCAAAAAACCCAGAAATTATCGATTTTTCAGAGATATGGGTACCTGATTGGGTAGTCCATCGAATACCCGACACGGTATCCAAGGGTACGAAATGAGATACTCGTTTCAGCTCTACAACTGTCTAAATGTGGGACAAATCTCTAGTGCAGATAAGGCCTTAGGTGGAACAGACCAATTCCCTTCCTATGGGGACTTTTCCTGCCTGCTCAGGAAGAGATGAATGCACGACCCCTCCTGGTTGGTAGACCGTGCTTCTCTGCACCTATGTCCATTTATGTACATGTACACACGGTAGGAGGGGACATCGAAAAATGGATGGGTTCCATTTCTTCCAGCCAGTGCCCAAAATTTACTCATCCCAGCCTGGTTTCGTCATCGCAGTGCTCAGAAGGGGGCTTTGGCCATGGCCGAAAGGGACAGGAGACTTCCTCTGCCCTGCTCCTCTTCAGGTCAAAGCTGCAACGGTAGTGCCAATTCTTGCTACATACCTGGATGTAGCTTACCTTGACCAAATCTTGACCTTTTCCCGACTATAACCTACCTCGGATATTGTCATGAGGAGCCCCAAGACCAGTGCTTCTCAACTTTTCTTCTTTTTTTGTCTGTGTGACCCCCTTTTGAGACTACCCTATAATCCCAATAGTGCAGGCAGCAAGAAAGGCATGCATACTAGGTTATCGGAACAGATTTTTAAAAACGAAACACACCAAAAATAATACAAGTAAACTTGAATTTTCAAGCACTTCTAGATTTCTTAATACTGCTCAAAGAAGACAGACAGACAGAGTCTCAGTAAACCAAAACCCATGGAGAAGCAACTCTCTTCCTCCCTTATTGTCTCCCTATGCCTGGAACTCCCTCCCTGGATACTTTCATTCTGCTCCCTCTCAACCTTGTTCAAATCCCTCCTGAAAACCTACCTTTTCCGTCGAACCTTCCCTAGCTCCTCATCCCCTTACACTCACCACAAATGACTCCTCTCCCACCTTTCACCCTCCTCTTCCCTGTAGCTAAGTTAAGCACGTGCGCCCGCGACTTCTCCAATTCATGGATATCTCCCAGTCTCACCCAGTGTTCCCCTGTCCCTTGTCTCCCCTCTTGTCCTTCCTAGACTGTAATCCCCTTGGGGTAGGGAACCTATCTCTAACTACCGATTGTACCGTGCCAGGTACATTGCTGGCACTGTACCTGTACCATGGTACTGTACACTGTACCTGTACCATGGTACTGTACACTGTACCATCGAGGCCTGCTTAGAGAAGGAAGCCTATTTAAGGGAATAGCAAAATGGGTTCAGGGCAGGTCGTTCTGCTCTCGAAAAACGCTTTGTTCTCCAGCACTTCGTTAAGAAATATATGCATACTACTGGTCTCTATGCGGCGTTTGAAGATCTACGCTCAGCGTTTGCTCTAGTTTCTAGAAACAGGCTCTGGGAGAAATTATCTCTCTCCTGCAAATTGACCCCAGGTTGTTAGGCCTCATCCGAAGGTTATATACAAACACCTCACTCCGAGTTAGGCTGGATCTTGAGGGTTCATTGTCGGGGACAATTCCAACGAATCGTGGGGTCAAACAGGGGTGTGTTCTTGCCCTGACCCTTTTTAATATCTACCTCAACGACTTGATCCCTGCTGTTTCTTCTCCCGATAATCATCCCCCCAGGCTTGGGACAACAGGTGTGCCCATTCTCCTTTATGCAGATGATGCCATTCTGTTGGCTAAGTCCCATGTGGGTATGAACAGGCAGCTTATTGTACCCAGAATTTTTTGGAAGTGAATTATACAAACACAAAGATCATGTTTTTCTCACTCAAAACAGAAGACCTATAAGTGGTCCTTAGGCGGCCACGAGCTTGAGCAAGTTTCCTCCTATAAATATCTGGGCTTAGTTTTTCAGGCCAATGGCAGCTCGGTGATTCACGGCAATACTGTAATTAGACAGGCTATTTTGTTGGGGAAGGCACTCTGTCGCTACTTTAGGTCTAACAGGGGGTATTTGAGTCTCCCGGCCCTGGAGGTATAGAAGGCCAAATGCCTTTCCCAGTTATTATACGGTGCCCAGTTTTGGGCCCGGGGGAAAGGTGTGAGTTTGGAGCGTATCTAAACTAAGTTTCTTAGGTCTATTCTGGCCCTCCCTAACCATGCTCTCTCTTGTGCAGTCCGCACGGAGTGTGGGATCCTCCCTTTGGAGGCCCAGATTTGGATAATAACTTTGTGTTACTGGCTTAAACTACAGTATGGTATGACCGCCCCGCTGGCGCAGAGGGCATTTAGGGATGATGCCCATAATTGCTGGGTAAAGCAGGCACAGGAAAAGCTTGCCTGTATCGGTCTCTCCGCAGCTAGTCTAGCCCTCTGCGGATTCTCCACTGGTAAGAAATTGGTAAAACAGAGAATCCAGGATATCAGTTCCCAGGAGGAAATGGCCCTACTTCGGGCCAAGCCCTCCTTGGCAGATTTCCTGGATCTCTATGGAAAAGCGGCTGACTCCACTTCCTTACCTTCAGTTCCAGTTGCCCCATTCGGTCCGCAGATGCCTGACGTTAGCTCGTATGAATATATTTCCCACGGCTGTAACCGAGGGACGGTTTCTGAGGTTGCATCCTTCCGTGCGTGTCTGTGATTGGGCTGGGCTGGTTGACTCCCTTGATCATGTCCTTTTTTTATTGCTCTAGGTGGCATGATTTATGGGTCAAATGGTTGGCCCCTTCCCTTATTATACTCGGCAACTCTGTTACATGGCGAACCTGTCTCGCTGGGCAGGATGAAGTGCTATCTGGAGGGTGGCGGGTTTTTAATATAATGTTCTTCGGGCCAAGCAACTCCTTTAGATTTGTTTTTTTGTGTTACCCTGTAATAGGTTTATATAGTGGATCTTACTGTTCTCGGTTATGTTTTATGATTGACTTTATGGCTTTGTTTTTTCTTTTGTGCTGTATTTTATATGTTTATGTATGTTTATGTATGATGTGTTATGGCACTAGCTAAACATTAAACTTTATCATATTCATATTCATACATTGCTTGTGCTCTCTAAGTAAATAAGCAGCAGCACTGCAGCATGATGTTCCTCTAGCTCTGGTGTAAGTGACGACGGCACTCAAAGAGGAGAAGAAAAATCTCTGTAGAAAGCGTTAAAGACGAGACAATGATGTCCCAGCCTTATGGAGAAACAAGCATCCCATCCAGCCCACATTGGCTCAATCAGATTGCTCACGATTTCTGCCAGGAACGCCAAGGAGATGTAGTCAGTCAGACCAGGAGGAGCCAGGCCCGGCTACAGCAGTCAAGGTAAGAGCCGACATCGGCTTCCTGGCTGGCTACAAGGGGGAGGTTTCAGCCTGGCGTAGGAGACACTGCAGGCCCCAGCCATGCCATTAGACACTTTATTGATGTTCTTCTGAAGAAAGCTAATCAATATATTAGATTTCCCAAAGAAAGAAAAACATCAGCCGCCAACAGCACGCAACTCCTGGGACACGGAGCATTTTCCATTAGAGCGAGGAGCTTTCGGTACCTCCATGCGAGGTCATGTTCCGGGAGGGCGTGGCCTTCCATTCCCCAAATTTGCAATGCCCATGGCCAGATCCCAGGCAGCTTGGTTGACCACCCAAAGAATGGATGATAGGCCCCTTCGCTCAGCAAAAAAAAACACTATTCCCAGAGCTGCTCTTTGTCCTCTTACTGGGGACTCTAAGACTCACCCCATCTGTGTACAGCCCAGCAGAGGGGCGGGGAACAACCAAATGAGGCCCACAACACATTTTTAGTTGATTCTTTTCCAGATCTGGCCTCTGGATCCAGTTACTATCCTCAAATTCTGAAAGCCTGAGCTCAGGGGAAGGGAGCAGAGATGAGGGCCTGCCCACAAGGAGAGGGGACAGATCCACAGCAAAGTTCCCGAGCACACACCTTAGGCAACCCATCCCCACCTTCTATGTGGCCCTCGGAGTTTGTAGTCATTTTCAAAGTAGCCCCTGAAAGGGAAAAGGTTCCCCACCCCCTGCCCTAGCACAGGAAAGAACGTACCAGCTGCTAAAGTGGACAATACCAACAGCTCATCTAGCCCAGTATCCTGTTCCTGACAGTGGCCACTATCAGATACTTCTGAGAAAAGTGCCAGAGAAGACGCAGGGCAGCTATAGCGTGTCCCATGCCATTCACTCCCAACTTCTGGTAGTCATCGAGATTTCGAGGCACCATGGGCACAAGACTATATCCCCTGGCTAGTAGCAGCCCAGGAGACATGCTGGTGTCCTCAGAGCATGACTGACGTACCATAACAATGCCACCAGAGGAGAACCCACAACTCTGTTTGCCTTTCCAAACCCATCGGTAGGGATTGCCGATGCCTTTGCCTACAGCCATGCTCCAATGATCAGAAGTAAACTGAAGTAATTAAATCGAATTAGCAGTCAGTAGTATTCAGACAAACAGTGTAAACAGAAGTATTACTGAGTCAATTTCTCCCCCAGCTGAGACATAATAGGCACTGACCCATGGCTGCCACCCTCACACTGATAAATGTTCACATGAAGTGTTACGCAAAAATGCAAACTGAAGGGGAGTAGGTACTGCTGATATTTCAGAACGACATACTTCTCTTCCTGCTCCTGAATAACGTCGGTTTAGCACTCGGTCCATGTGAATATTTCTGGAGTAAAACTAAAGTAAGGCCCAACTGCATTGAATTAGCTTTTGAACAGCTATGACCCGGTGTTGTTTAAAGAAGGGGTGGGGAATCTTTATCCCTCCCATGGACCACCTTGAAAATGTGTACGATCTCCATGGACCAGATAGGAGCCTGGCAGGGAATAGGGCTGAAACTCAATCTCGGTTTTTTTTTCCTCGATTCTCATCGAGAATCAAGCTTCTTGACGAGAATGGAGGGGGGGGAAATGAGAATTGAGAAAAGCCCCAATCTCGGCAATTTCTCATTGAGATTTTTTTTCTCGATTAAAAAGAAAGCGTTCCTGCGCCAGTCCATTCGGCGCACGCACAGCAGCCAACATGCACGGGTTTGTCAGCAAGATTGTTTCAAGACTCTCAAACCGTTAGTGCGATCCCACCAAGATCTCGCTAATGGTTCTCGACTCTTGCAATAATCAAAGTCATTCTTGTTTCAGCCCTAGTTGGGAATGCTTCAAGGACGTGCTCAGGATGGGGGAAGAAAGGGCAGGGTCCCGATCATGGATCTGTGCCATGGATCCATCCTCTAGCCTTACGTTCATGCCCTCATCTCTGCTCTCTTCCTGAGCTCAGTCTTTCAAGGCTTGAGGGTGGGGAATGGATCCAAGGAAGTGGAAAGGGGACAAAGGAAAACCATCCACATCCCAGAGGTTCCCCACCTCTGGTTTGAAGGGAGTGGAGGCCCAGACCCAACCTGTACAGCACCCTTCCATGGGATTCCTTAAAAAGAGGTCTACATGAGTCAAGATGGACTTTCACTTCTGTACGGCTTTGCTTGTGCGTTCACGAAGGAGCTGGAAGCTGCTACCGAAAGACAGAAAAAATGGATCAGGAAACCCGACAGGGTATTGGGTGGAATGTCTCCGAAGACAATTCCAAAGTCCTGCAAGGGAAGGGAAGCTGGCAGAAAAAGGATTATGTAAGAGCCATAATGACAATGATAAATCTGAACCCAAGAATAATGGCACGTCCAGCCCCCTCCTAAGTGTCAGGGCCAACAGATTTAACAGATGCTATAGGGGCCAACAGATTTAACAGATGCTATAGGGGCCAACAGATTTAACAGATGCTATAGGGGCTTTTCCTAGCATTAGTGAAGATCAAAGGTACAAAACTATAACTAGCTCAGTGCACATGCGTCAATATGTTGTCGTCTAATGCTGGAGGTTGCGCACAAGAGCAAAGTTCCGAGCTAATGAATTTCAGCCTTACATGCACGTTGCATGGCTGTTCTATAAGGGACGTGAGAAGGCGCCATTAAACCTATCCACTGTATTTTCCCCATGAATTCTAGCTGAATGCGGGACAAGCACAGAAGACCATGGCAGGTTCCAAACACTGGCCAATAAGGACACATCCTTCTCTAAGGCAGACCGCCATGCTTCTCCGTGGTTTCCACACCCTTACGCTGCAGGATTTTTCCAGTGTCTCATACTTTAGAGAAGACAACAGTGGATTCTAATCAATCCCCAAAATGGAAACTTCTCCTTTAGGAGGAGCACTAGGATTACATCATTCTCCCTTTCTGGCACACTTCAAGGTGTTTTTCACATCACGGTCATCTTCCCACCAGGTTTGGTGCTTGCTAGCTCCAGCCTATAGGTTTCATTGGCACATCATGACATGCAGAGGAACTGGCTTTGGGAGTTTTTAATGGCACCTTAGAACAATACCCAAGTCACCCTCAAATCATACCCGTCTGGATCCATGGCAGGCGCAAAAACCATGCTAGTGGAAACCAGCTAGAAATGGTTATTTTAAAACCTCCATTTCCCTCCTACAGTTATATTTGCAGCACAGACAGGCTCTAAATGGTCTCCCTCAGGTTATGAATTGTCAATCATGGATGCCCCATCGACAGTCTCAAGTTTACAGCTGTCGTGCAATTCAGGAGACCTTGTCTAATGGCTCAGATGCTAGAGATGAACTGAAAATCATCAAAATGATGAATGAACGTGACAACGAAGGAATCCCAGCACATGACCCCACGGAAAACTGAACTGCAGAGCTCTGGATAATTTGTTCATAGCCACAATCGCCTGGAGGAGCCTGCTTACCAGGTGTGATTTACAGCGGGAGGCTGCCGAAAAATGTGGTTGACGTTCAAAGAAATTAATGCTTTAAACTCTTCAGCTTTATGCTACTCCAATTCCAACAGACACTGAAGACAGAACAACTTTTCACTGCTCTCTATGAGAAGGAAAGACTGAACGATGCCGCTCTTGGTTTAGCAAGCTGGTCAAAACAAGATCCTTCTACCAGCTTAAGTTCTAAACTAAGTCGAGAATGCTAGTTCACACACAGTGCCCTCTCAGACCAGTTTATCTTCCTTCTTAATCCAGGTCGGTATGGGTGGATGAACACACAACTCAACCTCAGCTGAGGTTGCGTTAGTTTCCGCAGGAACACTAAGACACATTAAAGATTGGCCAATGCTGACCCCTGATTTGACGGTGGGATACTCACCCATAAGCCACTGTGCCTATGCTGGTTCAATCAGCAGCACGGACAATACATGATCTTTGGTACGTGTGAACATCTGAAGGACAGTTCCTTACATTCTTAGCTAAGAACTTCTGAACATGGGAGAAGATTCAGAGGAGGCCAACTAGGATGATAGAGAGGTTGTGCAAGACATAGTATAGGACGAAAAGCTGAAATATTTAGGTATGTTTAGCCTAGAGAAGAGAAGATTAATTAAGGGGGGGGGAATTATAGCAATTATCAAACATCTAAAAGGACGACACACACCTTCCAGACACCATGCCCTCGACACCATCTTGCCTGACAGCCACTGAAGGATCGAGCTTCCATGAAATTTTTGAATATTTTTATCGTTAAAAGCACGGTCTTCATTTTCACCCAAAAAAACAAAACAAAAAAGATGATGAACCTTTGTTCTCCCCTGTTGCAAGAAGCTGGAACAAGGGAGAATGGACTTCAACTGCAGCCAGGGGCATATTCGAGAGAGCTGTCGGGTAATGGAATAAATTGCCTAGGGCAGTTGGGGAATCTCTTACCTTGGATGTATTTAAAACTCAGCTGGACAGGCATCCGTCTGCGATGCTGCAGGCAGAGGACATCCTGTCTTGGAGCAGGGGGCTTGAGGTCTTCTTTCAGTTCTCCACTTCTATGATTCCACGTAGCAAATCATTATACGCTCCGGATGTAGCAATTTTAAGTCAAGTTCAACCCGAGCCAGCCATTCATTTCAAGACCCTAAACCCGATGCAGATTTGCATTCAAATCCTAAAACCAGGGCGCTGTTTTAAAATAATAATAATTTTTTTAAAAAATCAGCCAGCAGAGCAAGTGCCCTATATTTCCCCAGGATTATCTGAACCCTATCAGATATAATCCAATGATCTGTAACGCGATTACACCCAACTGAATAGAAGAGATTTCTACTGGTATCACAATATCTCACCCAGCTGTAGACGTTGGGGGGGGAAGACAAACAAAGGGAGAGATTTAATAAGTGGAAATTTAAAAAAAAAGATGGGCAGAGATAGTTTTAATTTTTTTTTTTTTGTATTGCATCTAATTGCAATCAGCAGCAGACATCTGACACAAAAGTGACAGCATCAGCAGAATTGCTGCTGAGAGCATAGAATCTTTGTCTAAAAATAATCAGACATTCTCTGCGCCACTGTTTGTTATAACGGTAATCGATGCTGGAGGCTTTGAATTCCATCAATTTATAGATCGGCTCTGTTCTGCCTGGTGATTGTGTTCTGCACACATCTCCTCTCTCTCTCTCAGCTCAGGCAGCGCCGGGGCACTGGGTGATTAAGATAAGCTCAGATTCCTTTCATACATTCCTTATCAGTTCAAATTCTCCACCAGGCAGAGATGTTCACAGCAGTTAAAGATTAGTTCAGCTTCTCAGACGCCAAATTTGAGGGTATTGATCAATAAATCAAATCAGAGCAATCAATTGCCCAATCAGAAGAGTCTAGCCGATGCATTATTACTGGCGCCTTCAAACCCAGCGCTTTCATGGATTTCATCAAAACAGTGCTTTCCTGGCCGCCTGCCAGCTCCTGGTCTGGCTAATAGACTCCACCGCACAGGAGCTCCAGCCCAGCCAAAGAGCAATAAATTTCTCATCAAACAGCCGATAGAGAAACAAGATGAACATCTGTTTTGCTGCAATGAAACTCCTGTGTTCTTCAGAATCTGCAAACCAGCTCTGACAGACCACCCCAAAGGCAGCTTTTCCCTTCCACAAAGCAGCAAAGCAGAATATTTCGCCGGTTATTTCAATCAGGTAATTTAAGAAGACTTTGCATTCTCCTCTCTGCAGCTGCTCGGGCCTTTACGGAGAGGATTCTAGCTCAGTCAATACTAAAAGCCATCCGGGGACCCTGTACTATGAAGGCAATTTTATGATACCCATTATGTGGCAATGTAACTTCATTAAAAGCTGTTTATTCCCTCTAAGCATTTTAACCACTTTCCCTCACCCATAAAGAAGAGCCTTTCGGTATGCGGGAAAGGTTATTTTGATCCAGGGGCGGCTTTGGGAGATTTCGTCTTCAGAAACGTGAAAGGAAGGCTGGGGCCTTTCTTTAGCTAAAGACTACATAATGGGGGGGGGCGTTGGAGGACACTCATCTTTCGCTCTTTATGAATGAAACCGTCTTTCTCCTCGGCCTCGTAGAAGGCAACTGGAGCCCGCTCCTTCAAATCCCTCTCAAGACCCACCTTTTCCATGCTGCCTTTCCCAATGCCCTCTAGTCTTTCCCCTTGCTCTTACTGTCAGCCCTCCTCTGCTGACTGCTGCTACCGACCACCTTGTAACCAAGCCAAGTACACGCACCTGAGACTTCGCATCCGCCTGAATGTTTGTTTGTCTTCTCCCATGTCTCTCCCACTGTCCCCTCTCCTTGTCTCCCCCTCCTTGTCTTTTAGATTGTAAGCCACAGGCAGGGACCGCGTCTGATTGTATGTTCTGTACAGCGCCAGGTTTTGCAACTGGCGCTTTATAAATGTTTAATAATAATAATAATAATAATAATAATAAGCAAAAAAACCGGACAGAAGACAGACAGGTTGCATGCACCTATATTAAATAAACGGAAGGGGGCCCCCTAATGGATGGGGGTGACAGAGCGCTAACCCTCTAGCTCTGGACTCCATACGGCCCAACATTTCCAGCTACCAAAGAGGGGCAAGCCCCGCCTCCTCAGCCAGGAAGCCCCGCCCCTCGGCGACTAAGCCCCATCCTGGTCTTTTTCTCTCGCCTGACGGAGGGTCAGTGGGATTCAGCACCCAAGGAGGGACTGTTCAGAGATACAGCAGACACATAAAGGAAGAGCACTTGTTGTAGGCTCTGATACTGCGCCCATCACCATGGTATCTGGTTATACAGCCAGCTGTACTAGGGGGAGAGGAAGAGGAGTGGAAGCTGAAGTGGGATGGGGGCATATCCAGACCCACTGAGTGAAATTTAGGGCCTCGATACATCCTGGTAGCTAGGGGACACTCCTCCCGCACATCCCCCTCATCATAACTTTCAGAGTCCATTTCTGGAGATACTACCGCTACTTTATTTTCACACACATTACTCAGTCTAAAGGATGATTTGACTCATCGTATTTTAATGCGTATTAGGAAACCCCGTGTCATTTCGGGGGGCCCTCCTCACCTCGACTGAACCCCAATTCCCCTCCTCTCGCCATTCCTGGGCATAGGGGATGTAGCTCCGAGCTGAGGGTCAAGCAACGGAAGTTCTATCCCTGACTCCGGCAAAGGTCCTGGGGGGTGGGGGGCACCCACCAGAGAGGCTATTTCCCGATGACTGGAAGCCACCCACTGCCAGTCTCCTCCCCAGCTCCCTAAGCCTGCTGCTGCTGCTGTGGGATAGAGGTACAGTCTCCTCCTCCAGGAAAATCCTGGGGGGATAGTCTCCCCCCCCCCCATTGCACCACTAGACTGCTGGGTGACCATTGCAATCCCCTTCCCCCACTCTGTGCCTCAGTTTCCCCATCCTTAAAACAGGCACTTCCTTCATTAAACGGCTGGGAGAGGGATGGAGGGAGAGCATTATACAGTGCCAAGGCGTTCATTATTAACGTCACCGCCAAACCGGACTGCTCTAAAAAAAGGTCCTGAGCCTTCAATCAGAAACCACCCACGTTTGCATGCCAGGTGCCCTTGAGGCAGAAAGCAAGCAGCCTCCCTTGAAAAATAAAACACGCTCCCCTTTTCCCTGGAAAGCCTCCCGTGCATTTAAAGTGTTTTCCTCAGGAGGCGAGGGAGAAAGCCAAACCTCATTGTTCTTAAAGAAATTGTTTCTGGGAACTGGGGTGGGTGTGGGCGCGCGCAAATAGAAAAGGAGTCTGGGAAATTAGCGTGAACTTGAGGCCTGTGAGGTGATGGATCAATGACAAAGCCAGGCAGAGCGGCGGTGTACGAACAGCCTAAAGCCAATCCCCACCTCCCTCCCTGTCCCCACGCGACATTACGGCTACTTGCATGGCAGAGGAAGGCGTAGATTATCTTTATGATCCACTCGGTTTATTAGACTTCTATTTACATTTATTAGGCCGGCCGGTTTTATAAACTACAGAGAAACCAAAGTGCTAACAGGACAAGTGTCCTAAAGAGCCTCCCCATATCTTCCCTCTTGAGCAGCGACCTGGCCGTCCTCCAGCCTTGGGGCTGCCAGGCCTTAGGGCTCTTTTAGACGAGACGGAAATGGCAGCTGAGCCCTTTATCAGCCGCCACTGTTGCCGCGCGTCTAAATCCCCGGCGCGCTCTAATGCCGGATCTCCGTTGCGTGAAGCCGGCCTGGCGATCCTGCCCCCTTCAAGGCGGATCGCCGCCGTGCCGGCTTCACGCCGCACTTCCGGGTTCCTTCCCAGATTGCGCGCATGCGAACATACACTCTACGCCATGTCTGATGCTCTTCTGAACAACAGACATGGCGTCGAGAGGAAGGCGGGTGCCCGATGGCGGTATTGAACGATCCCGCTTGTGAGCGAGATTGTTTAGAAGCGCCCTTAGACTGGGGTAGATGGGGAGGTGGCCATAGGCCACATGGAAAAACGGCCCCACAAAAGGTTCCGGGGGGGGGGGGGGGGGGG
>QEPC01002388.1:7428078-7451516 GCA_003113815.1 Sphenodon punctatus
GACTAGCAGGCATTGGGAAAGGCGGCGAGGAAAAAGTGGGTCTTGAGGAGGGATTTGAAGGAGCGGAGGGAGGGGGCAAGGCGGATGTAGGGAGTTCCAGGCATGGGGGGCAGCGAGGGAGAAAGGTCGAAGGCGGTTAGGTGAGCAGGAGAAACGAGGGAGAGTGAGGGAGGGGACAGAGGAAGAGCGGAGAGCGCGTGCAGGAGTGCGTAGGGAGATTAGGTCCGAGAGGTCAAAGAGCCCAGAGCCATCCTCCCACTTCCTAAGCAGAAGCGAGGATCTTTACTCAGGACTTACAACCCGTTGACGTTAACTGGCCATGCATGAAATGCTGATCTTCAATAGTTGGTAAAATAATCCACAAGACAAAGACGTTTCAATAGCCGCAAACGACAGCACCTCAAGTAACCGGTGGGTAGATTTCTGGTACAACAACCCTCCTTCCGTTATTTACTGTGATGCTGAACAGCGCGCAAGCTGACAAAAGCCTGCAATTTCACTCCGGCCAAGTTATTTTTAAAAAGAGACAGGCGAGGCCAAAGGAATGCGAGTGGAATGAAAACATACACGCAGTGGGCTGTAATCTTTACATAGGATGAATTCCTGTTCAAATCAATGTGCGTTTCCTCTTATTAAACAAGAAAGTACTTCTGTGCTCCAGAGTGGTGGCTCCGGGGCCGAAGAGGTGGCAGTCAGTCAGCCCTCTAGGCACCTAGAGTAGAAGTCGACAGCCCGGCACATGCCCACAGCCGCACGAGGCAGGTGGTTTTCGTTCTCACCAGTGCCACGGCCATCTGTAGGGGGGAAGGGGGATCTGGGAATGTCCCAGCCAGCGGAAATGTCACAGTCATCTCTTGGACGCTCTCCCTCCAGAGATGGTTGAGGCATCTGCAGAGACCAAGTCCCACGTTGCTGTTGCTGTAGCTGCAGCCTGTTCATCAGATCAGCTGCAGACTGCGTACTACGGCCTCATTGGCCACCAGTGGCCTTGGCTTGAGAGCTACTGTTCTGGAGGAACGTTTTTAATCACTGCAGGTCAGATTTTCAAGTGTTCAGCATTCAAAAATCAGAGCCAAATTATCACATAAATTATAGAAAAAAGCAACTTAGCAAGGGTCATCTAGTCCAACACCCCTGCTTCAAGACAGGAGATCCTCTGCCTGGATCCGGGGAATCCAAGGATCTCCAGTCAACTTATTCATCACCCAACGGTTCTTGGTTAGAAAGATTTTCCTAACCCCTAACTAAACTCTCTCTTGCTGCAGTTTAAGTCCATTCTCTCTCATTCTATCTTCTGAGACGGTGGAGAACAAATGTTTTCTATCTCTTTATTTGTGAAAATGAAGATTACCTCAGTGGGATGCCTTGAGGTAGAATTCCTACCCCGGGTGCACATCTCTTGCAATAACCCAGTGGCGCTCCAGCTTTGCCCTTTTAGGACATTGTCACCTGCACACAGGTACACAATAACCCCAAAGGAAAGTTGGTTACCATTAACCATTTTATAGATGTGATCGAAAAGGCCCCTGAGGTAGAAACAAACCCCAGTTCATTTTGACCATGGGGTAGATTTCTACCCCGGCCTTGGGTAGAAATCTACCCCCCATCCCATTTCGTGGTAGTTCACACATTCAAGCACATTTACGTACCAGAGGACTGGGGTAAAAACCTACCCCATGAGACCAACGTCGGCATATTTTTCACGAAGTTCCGTGAGGGTTCTACACAATGAAAAGATTGAAGTATTTTGTGGAGGCTAGCTAGGTCCACCAATGGCTATCAGCCAAGATGGTGTCGGGGCACCACGTCTAGGATGGCAGGGTTGGAAATAGCGTGCCCTGCTCGGGGTCAGGTCAAAGGCCCTTTTTACATGGAACCACAGCTGCATTTAGTCCCAAGACCCAACGTTCCCTACTCCTGCTTTAAACAAAAATCACACAATAGTCAAGGGGGTGGGGAACAAAACAGAATTACCCATACGCACTGTAACTGATTTACAACAGCATTTAGTAATAGTAGTAAAAGAAAAACCGAGTTTATCAGACCTCATCCTAATTAGCTCAATTTTCTGAGGGGCGATTACTCTGCCTCCTGCAATAGTATACGGCACGCTCCGACCTTCACGCAGCAAAAGAAAGCTTTTATTAGTTCAATTTTATTTCTTTAGGAAAATCTCTCTTAATAAGACATCAGGGCAAGACAAATGCTGCCAATTTTTCACCAAAGAGAGAGCGAGAGAGAATAGTTCAGTATAAGAGGGCTGCTCTGCAGATTCAGCGTTCCTCTGCCCGTGTGCAAAAACGGACCTTAGCCATTTCCACACAAATGGGATAAGGGAGGCCCCTTCAGCATCCCTTCCCCCACCCCCACACATAAATAGGCCTTTATTGCAACACTGATATATTCTTCCCCGAACGACTTTTAAGGGCAGGCAGATAAAGCCAAAAAGAAGCACGGAAGAAAACCAACAAATGTTTAATATTCAATAAATGTGTCAATTTTACATACTGAGGCAAATGGGTCTTTATTGAGGAATTGGTAAATTTCCTCCGAGAAAAGTAAGTGCATTTTAGCCTTCAAGGGGTCCCCGGTGAATCGAAATGGAATGTGATTTGTGATAAAACTCAGCTGCTCTATAAAAGACGTTAAATAAATGTTGCTGTTTCACTAGGGATATACAGAATTGATTGCATTATAGACTGATTCTAAGATGCACAATTCCCCCGCAAGGTATCCGCTCAGTTCCAGGCGTGTTGGAAGCAAGCGGGGGAGCGAAGGTGATTTAGATTACATCTTAACTCGCTTGCTAATGTCAGCGTCGAATTTTCTGGAAATACTTTACCATTTGTTCCCCAACTTTATTATTTACAGCTGACTGGCTCTTTGTTTCGACAGGGAGCGCGCTCTGCGTTGTGGGGAGAAGAGCACCACTTTTCACCTTCAAAGGAGAATTCCCACAGAGCGACACGCTTTGCAGGGTTGGAGAGGGCGAGAGTGAATGGACGAGGTTGCAATTGGATGGCTCTTGGGGGAGAACCCCAGGGGCCACAGACAAGTGCTTGCTGTTCAAAATGCTGGCAAATCATTGTTCCCTTCTAGGGTACCCGCTTCCCTACCAGGAGCAGCCAGGAAGTCCCGCTCAGGTCCTGTCCTGGGAGCAGGTCCACCATGCTGCTCCTCCAGGATGCAAGGAAGTGTCAGGTGCTATTGTTACCCAAAGATTCGATTCGGAACGGCTAGCTGATTCCATAACCACAGTTAACAACAAAAATTCCAGATACCTAAAATCGGTAACTGCCTACTTCAGCAGTTATCTGATTAACCGAAATCCCAATTAAACACTGATTTATTATTTATTTCCCACCGTCTGTCTCTTGAAAGACTCAGGGCAGTGTACAATATACTCAAAATCTCCCCCCCCCCCCCCCCGCAATGCCAGCAAGGGTATTGGGGGGGGAAATGGGGGGGTCTACACCATGATGCCCTGTGAACCAGGGGCGTGTGGGGAGGTTCGGGTTAATGCCCCCCCCCCCCCAATGTGGGGTAGTGATTCTTATGGGGATACGGAGCGAAGGCTATGGAAGAGGTCGCATATATACCTAGGCACCTACTTGTGATTAGAGGGTTGCCGTTTGGCTTGAGGAGGCTGGATTTTGAGGTGGCTCAACTGTATTTTGATGGTCTAGGAGCTGCTTCATTTTATTTTTAACGTCCTTTATCTGGAACATGAGGTGCAGGAGGGTTATATGGGGAGGTTGAAAATTTGAGATATTTTATAGTATTTTTTATTCTTTGTAGGAGGCTTCACGCCCTGGTTAGTATAAAGGCAACATATAAATCCATGGCAGTAATATTTATTTATTTATTACAACTTTTTTTTTTTTACCCCACCCCTCCTGTTCTAGGCAGCTTGGGGCGGCTTACAACATCATAAACAAACATAAAAAGCTAAAAGTCACACAATTAGAACACATTAAAAAGGAAGGTACTAAACAACAAACCCTCCCCCCCAACCCCCCCTTACACCCCATCTTCCTCCCATCCCACACCTTAGATCCCTCACCAAAAACTCCTTTTGCGCTGTCCTTACAGCTACGGCATAGGCACGTAAACTGGCTCCATGTTGCAATCTGTCCGCTTCAGCACGCGAATGGCGCCACCGTCGCGCCAACCGCCTCCCCTCCCGCTTCAGCAGCCTCAAGCCCTCCGTAAACCATGGAGACGTGAGGAGACATCACTGAGGGAGCGGATGCCTCAGAGCCATCCGGTCAATGGCCTCCAACAGCAAGGTATTCCATAAAGCCACAAAGTCATCGAGCGGGCGGTCATTAAGATCAGAGGGTAACTCCCCAAGAGCTTTCTGGAACCTCTCGGGTTCCTCCGGGGGGGGGGCGAACCATCCGAATCGGTTCTACACCTCCCTGGAGGCAGATATGCACCAGGAGACGCGCTCACAGAAGGTAACGATCCGTCCATGACAAGGGTTCTACTAACACCTCCCCCATCAAAGAATCCCACGCCTCAAGGCCGGTACAAAAAAAACCAGGTCCACACCACAGAGATAGGGCGTTACCAGATGTAACACTAGCTGCTTGTTTTGGCTGTAAACACAAAGTTTCTTGTTAAGCTAGTAAATGACAGCTACATGACTGGCCATACGTTCAGCATGAGTTGACTCCCCCAAATGTCCTGAAGACAATACAAGCCTCCTACCAGCACGTAGCCACTGTTATGTCTAGCTGCGTGCTCTGCTCTACTTCTGGTCTGTGGTCGTCCAAGACAGTACAAAACCAGCCCATGCATAGACTTTCACAGGAAAAGACTTGCCAGATACAATTACAATTGAACGTGCATGAACAGATTTTCTCCTTGGTGTTGCTGCTGCTGCTGCTGCTACAGGGCTATAGAACTGACAGAGGAATCAGTTGTGGAGAGGGAGGTGTAAGTGAATACAACATCAGGCCTATTCAGTTGGGCTCTGAAGCCTGATGGGGATTGGGGCGGCCAACTGCATCAAGGACTAGCCGAAGGTGCCGTCACTAGGATATCCAGGAATAGGGCTGTAGCGGAATGTCACAGCAGTAGCTATTTCCGCCGGAGACGGTGAGGCAGAGGCTTTCATTCCGCTAGTTTCATTCCGCTACTCCCGCAGTTCCGCTAATTTCATTCCGTTACTTCCACAGGCTTCGCAAAATAGCGGAAACATGGCATTTTCACTACTTCCGCCATTCCGCCAGCGCCACGAAATAGCGGAACAGCGGTTTTCCGACAGTTTCTGCAATTTTTCTGCAATTCCGCAATTTGCAGAATGCTGGCGGAATTAGTGGAATGTCCGCAGAAAAGCCGTGGTGTGGCGAGGGCAATTCCGAAATGGCGGAATGGAATCGCGGTGCGGTAACAGCTGCTGCCACATCAGCCCTATCCAGGAACCATCTATGGGAAGCCCAAGTCAGTGTCAATCACCAGCCACGCCCACCCAATCGGTCAACAAACCGCATGCACACGGGCAGAGCTAAAGCAAGTCAAACTCCAGTGATCAGAAGCCGGGTTCAACAGAGGGCCAGAACGAGGGACACTACTGTGACATCAGTTCAGCGGTGGCTGTAGACAAGGCGGCGTTTGCAGGCAGGAATCAAGGTGAGAGCAGGGTCATAAGGCAGAGTCAAAGCTAGCAAGTCTTCAGGTTGCTCAGACAACATCCGCTTCCTGACATGCTCCTTTCATGCTTCAAGGCAGCCAATGAGGGGGGGGATGTCATGAGAAACCTGGGAGGAGCTGACCATGAATAGCCCCGGAGCCTGCAGGCTACATAACTCTGGGGCAGCACGAGGAGTAGGGAGATTGCATAAAAAAAAACCCAGGAACAGGGGTTCTAGTCTGGCAGAACTTTATGGTCTGCCATTTAAAATGGGTTCTGATAATGTAACAACGGGAGCATCCTCATTGGGAACAAAACTGGAGCCACAGACTCTACGGCTTGTGCTAATGGGCCTGCTTCTTGCAACCACAATAAGCGCAGCATCCATGGATCCAGGTTTGATCCAGCATAAGCACTAGAGGGAGACAAAGTGTTGCAGCCTCTGGGCAGGTGGCAAGAAATGGGAAGTTTTCAAAATGAAAAAGCCCAAAGGAAAATTCAAAACGGGGAACTGCAAATATTTGAGGAAGAAATCAGGCATTTCGCTATAATAGGATCCACCAAGCTAAGCCTGCAACAAATTGCTTCCCTAAGGTTTGACTGCATGACCCACATTTTGAGACTAATAATATACAATCCTGCGAGATCCCAGATAGCAACAAAGACAGGCAATGCCGTTCAAGATCGTGTCGCCCATCTGCAGATGGCGTGATTCCACTTGGGGTCACAACCCACAATTTATTTCTTTACAATTATATCCCTCACTTCCCCTAAGGCTCAGGGCAGATGACAACACAGACGTACACAAAAAATATATCAAAATCCCCCTGAGTCCCATCCCAACCCCAATCCCTAGAGGCCCCCATCCGAACTCCTATCCTCACATGCCAAACACTTGGCCAAAAAGAAAGGTCTTGCATTGCCTCTGGAAAATGCTCAAGTTTGCGTTCCACCACACTAGGGCAGCCACCGAGAACCCCTCTCCGCACACTGTGTGAACCTGGTAGGCAGATGGTACCTACAAAACAATGCTCCCACCGCAGCTACCTCAATGGAATAACTGGGAACATCTGCTGCAACAGCAGATTCCTAACAGCTTACCCTCCTCTTCCTGAATCTGATGCTTCCAGAGACATCGCCCACTTTCCTATAAATCCAAGCAGTTACCCCATTTTAAGACCAGGCACTAAGATCATTGCTCCATTCTTTTTCCCCCGCAACCTGCTATCATCTCAAGGTAGATCAATTACTATGGAAAAGTACAGTAACATTCACCCATGATTTGCATTGATTTGACTGATAAAAGAACAGGCCCCACATGAAACGTATAGGGCATTAACAAGTCAAAAATGGACATAACAGCACTACAGTAAAGGCCAACTAGCAAGGAGCGCTTGAGGTCAAAGACCGAAAAGACGGAGGTGGGGGGGAGGAGGCATTTAATTATTTTAGGATAACCACAAATACTAACAACGTGGGGGGAAACTGGGCACGAAATCCAGCAAAGCAACGCAAACAAAGCGATCTACATACAGACAAATAGGAAGCCAACAGTCCTACCACAGCGAGCCCAAACTGGGATATAATTGCGCTGTTGCTGCTTCATCTTTAATCAATAATATCCAGGGTTACCGCTGCTTCTTGCTCAGCCCAGCTCCCAGCCTTGGCCAAGAAACAGCGTGTTGTTAAAAAGCTCAGTCGCACTTTTCTAACTAATAGGTGGCTTATTCCCTCAACCCTGCTGATTTTTTAAATAAACCTAAATTCCAATAATTGTTTAATGTTTATTTTGATTTAGTTCTGGCTCAAATCCTCTGCCTCATAGATGATGGAAATTGATATTATTTTTTTGCTCTGCTTTTTTTAAAAATAATGAAATCAGGAAAACTGTTTATTTTGGTCCCTTTGCCGTAACATACTCCTACTCCAGATCTGAAATGAAAACTCTCGGCCTTTTGTCTTCATTTGCACAAGAAGGAAATCTACACTTTCCGTTACTTTTCACTGTTTCCCACCATTTTGGTAATTTCCGGTATTATCAGTATTACCAAAAAATACCGTAAATGACCAAAACGGCGGAATATTTATTTATTTATTTAATACACAACTTTATACGCCGCCTCTTCTGCAAAGCAGCTCAGGGCGGCTTACAATTTAAAACAAAAATATAAAACAACTTGGGGGGGGGGAAGCCATAAAAATATAAACCTAAAACAAAAACCACCCTCCCACCCTAGCCCTCAGGGAAAATAGCGGAAAATCACAGAAATTGGCAAAAATGCTGGTTAGATTTCCTTCTCACTCCCGAAAGGTTATTTCCCGACAGAACGAGAGCACCTGCTCTCGCTTCAGGCCTACGCCGATCAAGACAGAAGGGTAACTTCTACCAGTTACGCCAGGCTCTATGGTCAATGGCTGCCTCCCAAAAGCAAACCAGGAGGCCCTGGCTTCTTAAGAGACTAATTTCTCTGCTCTCTCTCCCTGTACGTGATCCAACCAAACATGGCAAGAAATTAAAATCTGTTCTGCTTCTCAGACCAATCTTGATGGATGAAGGAAGTAACTCCATCAAACCAGAGTCCTACCCGGATCAGAAATTTGGGCCTAATGTCGTGGGGCTGTGATGTCGCAGCCCCCCCATGGGAGACAGGCTACATGAGAAAAGGAATGATGTGAATGCCTTGGCCCCACCCTTCCCAACGTTGCCACAGCCCCCTAGAGCCCCAGGACATCATGTTGCTTCTCATGGTGCGGGGCTATGTGTTGGACTGCCCTTTTCGAGTGTGGCTTTATGGGGGCCAGGGTTTCGGGCTGGGCGTCCGCCCGCTCTAGCTCATGTAGTTTGATGGGACCAGCTCTCGAGCTTGGGTCAAGATGCATGCCTCTCCCAGACCTTTGGTTCAGAGCGTAGCCACCACACCATCACTTACTGATTTAGGCAGCCACGATCATGGTACGCCCACCATGAGTTCTCCGTACTGGCTGCCCGTAGAGCGGCAAATGGATGGTAAGATTGTGCGGTTAGTTTTCACGGCTCTGAATGGTCCAGGCCCTGGCTGTATTCAAGACCTGCTCATGGAACCTTTCGCTGCGCTAGCTCTCTGCACTCGGAAACCGCCCGCTGTTTGGGGATCCCGCCATCGCACTGTAAACAGCAGGCAATTGGGTCTTTGCCGTGGCGCTCAGTGTGGAACTCGCTCCCTCTAGATGTTCCTCTCGGTTCCTCCTGCCTCACCTTTAAAAAGCACCTGAAGAATTTTTTAATTCTCCCGATGCTTTTAGAGGATCCCCTGCTGGATCCTCTCGGTGTATCTTTTTCTTCCTCTTGTCTTTGACTTCACCTTTTAAATGGATTTTAGGTTTATTTTTATTGTATCTTTTATTGTATATTGTGAAGCACCCTGAGCACCATTTGATAGTTGTGGGGAGGGTGTTCTATAAAGTTATTGTTATTGGGTGATTTCAGACGTTACGAGTCTGAAATTCACCCCGCCTGAACCACAGTCAAACACGGGTCGCGCTTGACTGTGGTGAACGTCTGTTTGCTCGCCAACAGATGTTCACCACAGTCAAACGCGGCCCGTCTTTGCGTTCACCACGCTTCTGGACCTCCGGACACGAGGAGGTCGAGAAGTGTGGGAAAAGGCCACCACGGCCGTGGTGAACAGAAAGCAACTTCTGTTTACTTACCGTTCACACTGCAGTGGATGGAATTCACCCCCGCCTGTGGTTGCGGCAGCGGCCAGATCGGCCGCTGCCCGTCGGGAGGGGGGAGGGCCGCCGGGCAACGCAGGGGGCGGGGCCGTGCAGCAGCACGCTGCGCCACTCGGCCCCACCTCCTCCGGGGGGGTGCCGCTTTAGACATGACGGGCGGCCGCTTTCACCACAGGCCGTGGTTTGGCGGCCCCCACGGCCGGGAGCAATGGGGCGCACGTTTGTTGGCGTTCCCCTTCACCCCCAGCTGTGGCCCGAACCACCCCACGGCCCGTGGTGAAAGCGGCCGCCCGTCACGTCTGAAATCACCCATTGTAGCTGCAGAGGGTTGGCACAGGGGCCCCCTCTAGTGGCATGGTGGTGGCAAACCACCTACAGGTTCATGAGCCTGCTACTCTACAGCAACAAGAAACCCAGGTCCTTTAGGTTAGAGGGCACAGGCTCGCGCAGATGGAGTGAGAGGTCCTCAGTTCAGTCCCCATTACCAATAACCCAGCCTGGGGCATCAAGTGATATTTTTTATCACCCCAAACGCACAAAACATTACGGTAAGGACTCTAGCTGCATTGCATCGTTTCTTGTTTAAGATACCGAGGAGAGGAGGCCTGACTCTTTTCTTGTTTGGTGGTCATGTTAGCAAACTTGCAGATTGGATTTGTGCGAGGGGGCCCCATGCAAGGTGGGGCCCCACTAGGGTCTTTGCACAGGGCCTCACAATTAAGAACATAGTGCCATTTACCGGGTCAGGATAACGGTCCATCCAGCCCAGCATCCTGTTTCCAAGAGCAGCCAGCCTCGGTTGCCTCATGGGAGCATGCAAGCAGGTTTCAATGGAGTAAATCCATTTCCTGCCATCATCCTCCCCCAGCTTCGGACAGCCAATGGTCTTGTACCCCAGACCAATCCAACTAGTAGCCCTTAATGGACCTGGTTTTCAAAAATTCATCCAGTCCCTTTTTGAAGCCTGTTATGCTACTGGCCTAATTCCTAAGGACCCCTCCGATGCCGTTTTCGTGTTTGGGAAATGAAACAAAAAACTGAACCAGAGAGCGGCTTACAGAGGGATCCACTGATTGCAGATCCATTGCCTTCAAACAGGCTCCTTTACAAGGGGATCCTTAGCCTGGTTACAACTTAATTTTGCAATATTGCCAACCCCACCTCTTCCAACAATGATGAGTAAGAACCCTCAAAGTAATTTTTCATTTAAAAGTAATAAATCTGGGGTTCTTTTGCCTTTCGATTTTCAAGTACATTGCAGTCACCTCTGCAACCTCTCCTCTGATCTCAGAGGAGCTAGGAACATAAGCCACTTTCAGAAGCTGTTCCTTTGTAAGAAGTTCAAGGGCTTGTCCAGGGGAGAGATCCAACCCAACTCCACGGAAGCAGCTACGCTACCAGCGGCAATAAAGTCAAAGTTATACTGGTGCCTTATGCTCTGCTATCATTAAGTGCAGACCAGCAATTCTGTTCTTAATTTTTATCAGGAGAGAATTCTAATTGGTCATCAATAAGTCACTCAAGTTCGGAACCAGGTGGGCAAAGTCTCAGCTTGGAGTGAAATTTCCTTTTTTTTGGCAGATGTTTTTGTTCTATCTTTATTTTCAGAATCCACTTCTTTTACCCCCCTCCCACATTATAAGAAACATGCAAGAGGCATATAGCTCGATCATTAAACCTGGGTTTCTGCCCTGACAATTGCAGGTCATTTGCCGAGGCAACTTGCAACCTAATCTGTTAAAGAATCCTGGGGGAAACAGGTCTTTGGTGCCTTTTTAGTCTCATGAAAATGCAGCCTTAGACTAGTGCAAATGAAATGAGTCTAGAATCAACTGGGTGACTCTGGAAGAGAACCAAACCAGGGTTTTAGATAAGGGCAAGGCAGGTTGGTAGATAAAGAGAAATTGAAAGCCAGAACTTCAGTCAATGTCAATCAGAGATTCCCCACTCATGACGATGAAGTTATGCTGATCTGCAGCAGCTAAGGATTAATTTAGCTTTGACAAGCAACATGGTAGGCTTTCACCACTGACCACGTAAGTGTGGGCAGTGGCAAGAGGTTAAACCAGCTGGGTTAAAACCCAATGGGTGGATGCTTTATCTACACAAACGTGGATGAGAATCGAGGTGGGAATTCCCAACAGTGAGGGAAGTTGACTTGGCAACACTGCAGTGATTTCTTCTAGGACTCAAAATTCTTACGGTTGGATTGGCCATGATCTTGCTCACCCAAGACACGCTGGGTTTGCTGTAGGAACAGTTGGGGAATTTCTCCAGCGATGGAAGCAGGAAGCAACACTGGATGCTAACAATGGTCTTAAATGTCTACAAAGCCTGGATTAAGAACAATGCCTAGTAGAGCTCGTCTACCAGGACACCAGTAGTTCTAATGATGCCATCACAGCCCTTCATGGGGACCAGGGCCACTGTGTTGTTTCCTGGTGTTACCCATCTTTCCTTAATGTCCTCCCATCGTCTCATACCCAGACTGTAAGTGCTTTGGGGTATGCACCAGTTTTTCACTACTTGTCTGTACAGTGGCTAGCACAGTGGGGCTCTGGTTTGCAATAGGGTCTCCGGAGCACCAGCAAGCCTAATAAATAAATAACCGTCAGTGCGATTGTAGCAGGACTGTGAAAAAGGCAAGCAAAAGATTGATTCCAAGCCTCAAAATCTACACTACAGAGCCTATAATTGTTGTTAATGGCTATTCTTTTCCCCCACTGGCGAGTTACTGGTAGAGTATCGTATGGACTATTTAGCCTTTACTCTCAACAAGATTAGCGTGAGTCCCCAGCACAGATGATGTACTTTACTCAACGTTTCTCTACTATTTCCCCTCTGAGCTTGGTTGAAGGTGCTTGTGGAAAAGTACAGGAAAGCTACGACCGATTTCTCCGGGAGATCCATCATGTCATATTAGCAACTTGGTTTCTTATTAGCAATTTTCCATCCTACCATATTAATATTTGTTTCCACTAATACAATGCAGAAGTCTTATCAGATTAGCAACTTTCGCATCACATTAGCAAAAACAAATACTAATACAATACAATACTAATATGACATGATCTGATGGGCAATTGCTAATCCAATAAGACTCTCCCTACCATATTAGCACAGAAACGCTCCAAGTCCCAGCCGCGGTTCACTTGGAGCAAGGCGAGTGAGCACTGTGGCACTTCTAAAAATACCTGTGCAGTGTGTGCAGAAAGGTACGCGTGCTGGCCTCCTCTGAGCATGTTCTAGGCCCCTGGGGGACTGCCCGACCTTGCGGTAAACACCCATCGCAGCTAAAAGAACACAGTCCCTGATTAACTCAGTGGAAGCCGTTCCCAAGGAAATGAGCAGAATTTGGGCATCTCTCGGAAGCAGGTGTGATCCCATCGATTTTCATGGATTTGTTGACGGTTGTCATTTTGGCCTGGATACCCAGGGCTGATCTGGAGTCTTTCAAAGCTGGAATTAGGAGTCTCTGTAGCTCGATCTAAAAAGACAGGCCACCAGAAACTGGGTCTTGAACCAGCATCCCTGGGGCTGCAGGGCAGTGGC
The DNA here is from genome assembly GCA_003113815.1 of Sphenodon punctatus. Lineage (NCBI taxonomy): Eukaryota > Metazoa > Chordata > Lepidosauria > Sphenodontia > Sphenodontidae > Sphenodon > Sphenodon punctatus. The sequence continues at coordinate 7,440,983 of QEPC01002388.1, forward strand.
TAACAACCAAAGGCCTCTACTGTGTCTTATCTTTTGCCCAGACTTTGTCTTGTAGGTCCCTGTGTGCTCACTGGACCAGCTTCCTGGTTGCTTGTCTGCCTGGATAAAGATCACCCTGTAGCCACAGGTAGCTGATGCAAGGGACTTGCCTTGAATTGGCGCCCTTGGGCCAGGGGGGCGGGGGAGGCGCCTGGCTGGCTGGCTGGCTCCACTGTCATCCCCTGAGTGGGCCCAAGCTTCCCATACAGGGCTGCTGTGGCCACACTCCTGAGCATCCCAATTGGCCCTTGCTTTGGTTGGATTCTGCCAGACAAAGGCAGACTGGCAGAAGTATGAAGCCAAGGCCAGGCAGATCATCTGGTCACTCTGCCCTGCTTCCTGTTCCTGTGTTTTGTCCTGCTCTTCCCCACACGCCACTGCTCCTGCACCTCCTTTCGGCCTGATGCCCTTGGATCCTAACCACTGGGTAGAACAACACGGTCCTTCCTGTTCCCTGTTGCTGCCTTCCCTGTTCCTGTCCATGGTTCCCTGCCCTTTTCTGAACCTGATCCTGTCCTGCTCTCTGCCTGAGCCCGATTCTGTTCCTGACCTCCACCTAGCATCCATTCCCGCCTGTTCCTGTCCAAGCCTGTTTTGCTCCACTTCCGGACACAATCCTGATCCTGCTACTCTCTGTCCCAAATGACCCCACCCTTACAGCTCAGGCACTACAGATCCTCCAGTAGCTAGGAGCGGTTAACTCACTCTCACGCCCTCTGTAGACAGGACACAGAGGAATACAGAGGAATGCCCAATGAACTGCCGATGAATTTTCCTTTGGGATACAAGATAATGCCATAACTCATGATACAGCTCTTGTGATAATGCCATAAGTCTCATTCCACATTCACACCGGACGCTGTTAAAATGCCGCGCAGGTAAAGACGCGGCAGCGGGGAGGAGCCCAATGCCGGCCGTGGCACCGGTGCGAATGGGATTCTGCTGCGACTTTGCTCGCTCATGGCAGGGCACAAAACCCAGCCCTGTCATACGCGAGCAAAGCCGCGGCAGAATCCTGTTCGACGCGGCAGAACCCTGTTCGCACCAGCGCGACTGCCGGCATCGGGCTCCTCCCCGCTGCCGCGTCTTTGCCTGCGCGGCATTTTAACAGCGCCGGGTGTGAAGTCTATTCTCCGGCACTGTGAGGCTGAAGGAATACAGCTCCCATGATGACCTCTGCAGCAAATCTAGCAGCAATGTAAACGGAAGTGGACCTTGCTTACTGGGTGGAAGCGGGCTGGATTCTGCTCATCTCTTCCATCAGGATAAACCCACAGCGTTTCCATTAACCTCAATGGAAATGGACTCAAGACAGTCAAGCCGGCCGCCACTCCCTCAACAGTTACGGCATAAAGCTTGCGCCAAGCAGGAATATAGTGCAGTGGTTCTCAAACTTTTGGGAGCTGAGCCCCGCCCCCCAACTTGTCTGTGGTAGCTAAGGCCCCTCCCCACAACAGACAACACCCTGCTCCCTCTCCCTCTTCACGCCTTCCTACTGCTTCCCCTTTCTCTCTCTCCCCCCACCCTGTTCCTTTGGAGACTCCCGCTACCTCAGTGACTGCGTCGAGCTAGGCGTTTGCCAGCTGGGGACACCCGCCCCCCTCAGAATATCTTCCCTCATCCACCCTGGGGCGCCTGCCCCCCCAGTTTGAGAACCTAGGAGAGAGGTGGGAAATGGCGTCTCAGGAGCCGCATGTGGCTCTCTGGTGCCTCCGCTCCGCGGCTCTTGGAAGAAATGGCTGCCTGGAGTCGGAGTGCCCATGCGGCTCTCTGGGTTCCGCCTCCTTCCCAAGCACCTCTTAGCACTGGGCGCTCGCCTCTCCTGCCACCTCCGCGTACTAGCAGGGGCTGCCCAATGCTGGGTGTGGCAGCCATGCGAGGTGGTGACAGGGAGCTGGTAAGACAGGAAGCGCCCAGCAGCACTGGGTAGCCCATGTCTGAGGGTGGAAGAAGGAGAGGCGAGGAGCGTCCATGGTTGTGAGGCAGCTGGAGAAGTGAGCAGTGAATGAGGGTTGGGCTGGGGCAAGCAGAGGCAGCGGCCCCAGGACCGTGCGTGCATGAGTAACATTTGACGGTGGCCATACGAAGAGCTCAGCGTGCGGCTCTTTGCCCACCTCTGACCTCGGATATAACGTGTGCACCGAAGAAGAGTCAAATGCCCGCCGGACACAAGATGCCGGGCTAGATGGACCGCTGGTCTGACCGCTCTTACGTGCATCAGGATTTCAGATTTTGAAAGACGAGGGACATTTTTGTGAGCTTTGATGGTACACTAAGGCCGCTTTTAGACGAGACAAATTTTGTGCGTGATTGGTGAAAAATGCGTGTGTTTTAATGCTCGTTTAAAACACCTAAACAGTTTCAAATGCACATTTGCCATGATCGTGTAAACGCCAAAACCGTTCTGAATGTGGTTTTGTCTGATTCCAAACTGGTTTTGAGCCCCTTTGATGATCGGGGGAATGCCAAAACCGGTTTTAAAAACCACATTAAAAGTGTCTCGTCTAAAAGCGCCCTACGGGCCGAAAGCAAGACGCTGCAGTGATGCCAAACAGAAGGTTGTATGCTCAAACAAAAAGGGTTGCTTCAATTTCACCGTCTCACTAGCTGCTTTGGCTTCTAGTGTTTGGAAGTTGTTATTTTTAATGGAAGCCCTTGTCTGAATTCAGTTGTATCAAGCGTCAAGCCTAGAACCCAGGTCCCTAGGAAGACTAAGTCGGCGCCTTACCAACTGCACCACCGCAACCAGAAGCTAGAGCAGGGATTCGGGAACCGCATCCCACGAGGCATAATCCAGTCTGAACGTGCTACAGCTGGAGAGGGTCAGGTGAGCAGGAGGCTGATGCTGATTGGCTCCCCTCCTGTACTTATTTCCTCTTCCTGCCACACCTTGTTGTATGTGCAACCTGGTGCAGAGACTGCTGGTTAGACATCTCCAGAGTGCTAGCTCCCTCTTCCCCAGCTTGCCTGCTGCCCACTACCTTCCTGGCTGCCTCCAGACTCTACCCGGCTTCCCTATGGGTCGACTTCTTGGCTTCGACCTGGACTTCAACCATGAGCCTGATCAGCCCCATGGACTGTTACCCTGTCAGCCCTGACCTGCAAGGGCTCTGAACCTGCAAACCTGACACTTTGCTGGTAAGGATTCTTAATGGTGCCATCTGCATTCTGCAAAACCGTGGGAGGCTGAGGGGACATTTCCCCATGTTTGGCTACTGGGGTCAGACTCTCCCCCCTCGATTAATTCTGCCCCCCTGGCCCTATCCCCCAGCTGTGACACACATTTTGCCTGCATGTCACAGGACAAAAAACAAACAAACAAAAAATCCAAAATCAAACCCTGCGCGCAAAAAAAAAAGTCCTACTGTAGAAAAACAAGTGAGTGTAAAATTAAATCAAATATTCTGTCCTGCAATTTCTGCATTAGCAGCTCCCTTTTATAAAAGCCTACAACACCTCCCAAATCCTGTTAGGTCCACTATCCAAACCAGCGGCAGCCTCGGGCTGAAGCAGGCACCAAAAGCAAGAGATCATTTCACGACGCACCCAATTTCGTCTCGCGCTTTTCCAGGGTGTTGGTACAACACGGGGAGCGTCCAGTAGAAAGCACAAGACCTTTTGTAGGAAAGTCGATTCTACGGACCTCGGGGGCTCAACACTGGGCATTTATTTCTCTCCCTCTTGTTTTGCTTTAGAGCGCTGCTGGATTTTGGAATGTCTCCCTACTGGCTTTAAGCACAATTCCATCCCCCCAAACATTAACACAACATTCATTGATCAAATCCTATTAATCAACGCAACAGATTATGATGACTAAGACTGCCTTCCAACGTTACATGGGAAGGTGAGGGGGGGGGGGGGAACTCGTACAATCACAATTGCGGTTCTGTGATTGTGGGGGTTAGCGCCTGTGAGACTGTAGTAATAATCACCCTGTATCATGTGAGAATACACGTCCTTGTAAAGGCGACATTTGGGGACCTGGTAATGCATGAGTGTTCTCATGTGATAAGAGGGGATTAGTGCACTCTCACAGGTGCTAAACCCCGCCACGATCATGACTGGGCCAGTTCCCCCCCACCCTTTCCATGTAATGTCAGAAAGGAGCCTAATATGACACCTGTTAAAATACATCTTAAGTGATGAAACCCTTAGCACTCTTTAGGTGTCTATCCACTTTTGCTCTGTGGACAGACACACCTACAGCATGTGGAACAGTTACCCCCTCTGTTAGTTAATTTCTCTTCCCATCCAAATGCCCTTTTCTTCATCCAACACAGTCTTCCTGCCATCAAAGCCAACAGTTGTTTTACTTCCACCTTTTACACACACACCCCCATGGAGTATTTTAAGTGGTGTGACAGGTTGGACACCACTGGTCTAGTGGGAGAAGACACTAAAGACCCAAGTTCTATTCCCAGCTCTGATATTAACCCACCATGCGACCTTGAGCAAGTAATCTTTCCTCCCCCGATATCGGTCTGTCTTGTTGACCAAGGAAAACACACACTCAACTACTCCTCTGCTGGACTGCCTGCAAGATGCTCACTTTTGAAATCCGATCAGCTCCAGAATTACAAAGCATGTTTTAGGGCATCCACTGGCAGAATCTTGTTGAATCTGGTGAAAAGTGGACAACAGTGGCCAGGTCTGAATCGGAGAGACAGGGTGGTGAAATCTGGTGAAAGGCACTCTTGGACAATGCCGCAACCAGATGTTCCGGGTGTAGCAAGCGATCCTATGAATGACTCCCCAAGCTGAGATGGGCAGAATCAGTCCCTACGTAAGTTAGTGTCCTGGCTACTCTAATATTTTGGGCCAAATTCATGTCCGGTGTCACTCCACAAGCTCTAGCAGAGCTACACACCAAGGTGTGTTCAATCCTAGCCATCTTCGCGCGACTACAATCCAAAGCAACGCCAAGGAGACAAAGAGCCCCCAGCACAATCTTCGGCGTATTTACATCACGCTGCTATCCGGAGGTTCAGCACATTAAAGCCATTTTCTATTCTCTCAGCAATTTTCTGTTCTCGGGAATTACTATTTTCTATTGGATTAGTATACATTTTCTCTAATATGATATAAAAGCATAATCACGTTAGTGGCTTCGATATCACATTAGACTATACAATTGGAACGCATTCCTGCCTAGAACAGCTTTTTATTTTCTTTCTTTCATTTTTTATTTTTTTTTTATACAGAGCAGCATGCAGAAATGAGAGCCATCCAGCAGAGATGGTCCAAACCCTAGCTAAAATTCGATCACTCTTGCTGACATGGCCACCAACCTGCCCTTCCATGGTGTTTCCTGAAGAGCAAACTCCAGAACGGCTTTCCAAATGAAGAACCCCAAAAGGTCACCCTCTTGTTCCAAAGCATCCACCACCGGAACATGGGAATCACCCCACTGCACCCGTACACTGGGGCAAGAAGGAGCCATTTCACTGTAAGGGTAAACAAAGATGCCATCCAAGGCCCCAAACTACTTCAGAGGTCACACACAAGGTCGCAGAGAGAAGGGTATAAATAGCAATAAGAAAGAGTCAACAGAAAACAGACTTCCTGAGAGGGCTGGAAGGAAAATGGAGAAATAAAGTGATCAATACATGCGATACACACAAATATCACTGCAAATTATTCCTGGACCTTAGCAGGGCTCAGAAAATTGAACAGTTGAGTCAACCCACCAGGACATAGGCCAACCCAGAAGAACAGAGAAAAGACCAGCCCCGGTAGTAACGGCCTACGGCATCCTTCAACTCTGTGCAGAGTGCTACCCAGAACAAGGCCCAAGCCTGCTTTTCCTTTACTAACGGGGGCTCCGGAGTGGTGCCTGTTCTCACATGGGCAGGGGCACCACACCCTCCCAGCATGGCGCCAAACATGACTACCTCTAGGTGGTGGGATGGGGAAGAGGCCACGCATTTTATCTTTGCGCCGGACCCCGCAAATTTTAAAACCAGGCCTGTCCTGCAAAAGCCAGGATTCCTTTACATTGTAGGCCCCGTCAGCCCGTATATTACACAAGGGGTGGGCAAGGTTCCCAAGCCCAAGAGCCGTGTACCAAACTTTTCCTATCGCCAAGAGCCACAACACGCGTTACAGTAAAGCGCCAGGTACATTGCTGGCGCTATATAAATGCTTATAATCATCATCATCATCATAATCAATCGTGGTTTCTCCCAATCTCGGGGAGCAGGGCAGCAATGCTAGCATCCGCCTGCACATCAAAGCTCTGGTTCCAAGATGGCCTGTGGGGCCGGAGATAAGATAATTAATAATTTTATTTCTATAGCACACAAGGTGTGCTCCCTCAGCTCCTCCACCCCCCACGAGGCTCCAGCGGCCAAAATGGTGGCTCCACTTTTCTTGCTTCTGAGAGAGACACACATGAACGTTGCCTCCCCCCACTCCTGCCCCCGGCAGCCACTTCTAGCAAGAGCTGCAGCACAAGCTTCCAAGAGTCACATGTGGCTCCCAAGAGAGCGGTCACTCGCCCAGTTTTGTAGTACGCACATCATTATTTTTCATTGACTCATAGGCCCGATATGTTAGAGGTCCCCTCTTGAAACTGCACACGCCCGTCACAGGTCTGGCTTCTCGTCGGGTCGGTAAATGATAAAGTAAACTGTAAATAATAAAAATATATTCATCATTGTTGGTCTGTAAATAGTACAACAAGAAAACTCATTTATTCTCTAGGTGCTTTTAGGATCCACAGCCGGTTCCCCTTAATGTAGTCTGTCCTCCCTCTGTAGTCTGTCCCTTAATGTAGTCTGTCCTCCCTCTGTAGTCTGTCCCTTATTGTACTCTGTCCTACCTTTTTATCGTCCCCTTTGAAATTGCTTTAAATTGGTTTTATATTGTTTTAGGGTGTTTTTATATTATGTAGATGAGGCCTGTAAAGCGTTCCAAGTGCCATTTAAACGCAGGGGAGTGCTCTAGAAATAAAATGATTAATTATCTTATCTCCTCTATTCCTATCTATAGTAGAAACAGAAAAGGTACAGAGAAAGGCAACAAAAATGATCAGAGGTATGGAACAGCTCCACTACAAAAAGAGGTTAAAATAGGTTGGGGCTCTTCAGCTTGGAGAAGAGGCGACTGAGAGGGGATAGGATAGAAGTTTATAAAATCATGAGTGAGGTGTGGAACAAGTAAATAATGAACCGTTATTTACCCTCTCAACTACTACTAGAACTAGACGACACCCCATGAAGCTAACAGGTAGCAGATTTAAAACAAATCCAAGCAAGCATTTTTTCACTCAGCACACAAGTTAGTTGTGGAATTTGTTGCCAGGAGATGTGGTCAAAACCAGTCGTCTAGCTGGGTTTTTAAAAGAGTTGGACAAGTTTCTGAGTCCATTAGTAGCTATTAGCCGGGTAGGTTTTGGGGGAACGAAACCTCTTACTGTCGGAAGCTGGGAGTGAACAACAGGGAACGGATTGCCCCATTGTGACCTTTTGACTACGTCTCCCACGTGACCGAGGTTGGCCGCCGTCGGAGACAGGATGCTGGGTTTGATGGCCCATTGGTTTGACCCACTTACATTCAAGCTTTTCTCTCACCTCAGCACTCTCTAGTGTTCACAAGCATGTATTGCGTGCGCTCTACTCCATCAGCTTTCTCTTAGTTGCTTTTTAAAGGGAGACTGGAGCCCAGTTTAGAAACAGGGCGAGTTAGGAAGCTGGGGGAGGCTTACGGTAGAAATGCCGGGGGTAATTTAAAACGTTAATGGGCCTGGCTTGTACATTACAATTCTGAAGTGCAATCCGATTTAAGTTTTCAAAGTCCCCTGAGGTCTATGCCGGAGGGAGTCTGTTTTACATACTATACAGCCTGTTAGCATTTCCCTGGCGGGGAACTGACGGTGACTGCTTGGGAAAGGTGGCAGAATTTCTCCTCTTGAATTTGAAAAATTTGAAATAAAGCTTCCTGAATTAATAACTTACTACTTCATTCAAAATGAAGAGACTCCTAAAGCCGAAAATTGCAGCCTCACAGCAGAAACGTAATGACTTCCACCCACCTGCAGAATATCTCTCAGTAAATACACGTACCGTTCTTCCCTGCCTAAGTATCGATTAGCGCAAGGCTCAGGAATGGCTACGCAGCCAGCCCGGCCCAGCCCTCCTCAAATCTATTTGGTTCGCGGAGCTACCGCAATTGACATTTTCAGGAGGTAAAGTAAGCACGGCGCTGTAGGTTAAAGTCGGGGTGTCGGGGAAGGGGCCCTGAACCAAACCCTGGAGATCTGGCAGCAACGCTCTCAAGACGCCCAGGCACGCACAGATCCCACCTATGGGATTTGGAAGAAATCCCTTCAACTGGGATTTCCCAAGCACGCATAAGGCAATTGGCTGCCCGGATCCCGTTTGAAAATCCCAAACCGAGTCGCTCTGTGCCTCGGTTCCCCTGCTGTTAAATGCGGGCCACAATTCATTGCTGAGATTATGGGTGAAAACAAACGAGACGGGGGTGAGTCAGCTCGCCGTGCCGCCCAGGGGAGGGCCATTGCAGCCACCACCCCTTGGGTCGGTGGGTAGTTCAAATGAGCAGCCCCTGCCCAGGTAATCTGGTCAGAGTTCCCTCCACGCCACGGGTCGGCCAAGGAGCCATCCATACAGGACAGGATGCCCGGCAGGATTGTGCCCCCCAGGAAGAGCTGCCACCNAATACCGTTTGAGTACTTGAAAAACCAAAATTGTGGTCACCATTTTTTCCAAGGACCCAGAATGACCAGAAAAGTCAAAATAATACACATACACACGGGGGCCTGTCTCTTATACACATCTAGATGTGTATAAGAGACAGGAATGTGAGCAGGGGGGTTGTCCTCACAAGTCCCTCCATACCACGTGTCGGCCAAGGAGCCATCCATACAGGACAGGATGCCCGGCAGGATTGTGCCCCCCAGGAAGAGCTGCCACCGAACAGCTGACCATCAGGCCCAGAGGCGCGCCCCCATCTGGCCTAGCAGACAAGAGGGCGACAATTAGCTCGGTTTAGCCCAGGTGGCCGGGCCTTCACCTGGGCTCCGACGCCGACCGCCTCCGGCCCACGTGTGCGGTGGCAGCTGCCCGCCCGCCCGAAGGCAGACACGGCCAAACATCTGGCGGCGACCTGACTGACAGGCAGGTAACTCCCGGGCTCCTGGTTTTTTTGTTTTTCACCCTATTTCAAAAAGAGGACAGCATCTTGCATGGTCTCTACGCAGCAGGGATTGCCACTGATTCCAGGTCGGCGCAGTCCAGAGCGCAGTAGAGTTCAAGCTATTTGTAGCCTTTAAGTGCCAGGTCAACCTGCATCTTCTGGTCACGCCAAATAAATGATGATGATGACGACGACCTGCAACTTCAATTAACCATTTACATTTCTAACCCGCAGGAGGCGCGAGCGGCAGGTCCCCCTTCTATGCCCAACCCACAGTTGCGTAGGGAAGTCTGTTCCAGCATAGCTGCTTAGCTGAAGCTGTTGACCAGGGGTGAGAAACGTCTGGCCACCGAGTTGAATCTGATCCACCATTTCTTATTTGGTTTCTTTCCAATTCCTGAATCTGGCCCCTGGATCCAGTGCCCATCCTCAACCGTCCCCAAGAGAAGGGAGCAGAGATGCACTCAAGGATGGGGGATGGAACCCAGGGCCTAGATCCATCATCTGGACCTTCTCTTCCTCCATCCTGAGTGCACCCCTTAAACATTCCTGCCCCCAACTGACCCACGGAGCTAGTATTAATTTTCCAAATGGCCCACGGCAAGGAAAAGATTCTCCATCCCAGCTGTAAACATTCAGAAGCCAGTGTAGTGGATAAGGTAGTGGACTTGGGCATGGGAGAATAAAAGAAAATATTTTTTCACTCAGCATATAATTGGGTTGTGGAATCTACCGCCAGAGGCGGTGGTAAGGGCCAGTACTAGAGCTGAGTTTAAAAGAGGTTTGGACAGGTTTCTGGAAGATGAGCAGCTATTAGCCAGCCATTAGCAGCTATTAGCCAGACAGGATCAGGGAACGTGACGGGAGCTGCGGGGAAACAACAGGGAATGGATCCCCCATTGTGACCTGTTGGGTGCGTCTCCCAAGCCACCGTGATTGGCCACTGTCAGAGACAGGATGCTGGGCTAGATGGACCATTGGTCTGACCCAAGAACACTTCTTATGTTCTTATGGGAGACCCCAATTCAAATCTCACCCTAGCCAATGGACCAACTGGGTGGCCATGGGCAAGTCACAACCTCTCATCCTCCGTTTCCCCATCTCGTCTACAGTGTCTGGGGTCATTGGTTCAGCTCCTGGTGCGTCAGCCAAGATGAAGGTCATTGCACGTTCATTATTGCGTCTCACAAAAAGCAGGGAATTTAGTTTCCCCTGGTTCTTTTTAAGTCTACTAGGACTGAAAGAATGAATCAGTCAGATAAAATGATGACTACACTGGCTGTTTTTACACGGATGTCCCCCTTCCCCGACAACTCAGGGTGTGTGGCGGGGGGGGGGG
>QEPC01002388.1:7456679-7552461 GCA_003113815.1 Sphenodon punctatus
CCCCCGCCGCGCCGACCCCCCCACCCCGGTCCGTGTAAAAACGGCCATTGACTCCAGTTTCAAACAAAAGGTGTTGGAAAAAAGAATTTTAAAAATATGTTAACATGAAAAAAAATTAAGACCATGAAATTTTAAATAGTTTAAAAGTGAAAGGTCAAAAATGCATTTTTTTTTTTTTTTTTAAATTATAGAATAACTTGGCAGCAACAACAATGGGGACCTGGGTTGCCAAAAGCTGAACGGAAGTTCTCTAGCATGTCGGTTCTATAACTATTAATATCAGTTAAAAGCGTTACAGTTAATCAACTCAAATTTGCAGCTGGTTGAAGGCCCTAAATTCTGCTTCCCCCTTCATGTTCAGCGTTGCTTCCACAGAGCAAAGCCTCCTGCTTTGAATTATTGGAAGCAGCTTGACATTTGTAAATAACAATTTTTTTTCAATTCTCCTCCACGAGAATAAATTATTCCTCTGGGCCAAGGTTGCGATGATCAAAGAGGAGGGGCCGTCAGAGGGTTGTTTGAGAAAGAAAGAAAGATCCCCCTTCTCGGATCTTTGATTACTCTTGTCTAAGCTGGGCTTCTCTGAAGGCATTGTGCATTGTAGATCTGCTTTGTTATCTCAAGGTACAGCACCTGGGATATCGGAGAATGGATAAAGCTTTGATATAGGGCCCCCCAGGGAGCGATGATGGGCAGTGGGGGTGTTTATGTCACAGGAAAGCCTGCTCGGTGCTGCATTTAAACTGGGAAGTGGCAGAACACCTGGTGCTGAATTTGGACAAACCCTCGTATAGTCTCTCACACACACACACACACACACACACACACACACACACACACAGGGCCCCTCATCATCTAATTAAGTGACTGACCCAAGTGTAGTAGGTGAAATATAAAATGTCTTGGGCGGTCCTACCTATCTAAAAGACTGCCCCCTCCCCAACGGTCCCTTGTGCCCCCCAATGTCAGCCAGTGGCATACTCTTGCAAGTTCCGTCGCTGCACCAAGTCTCGTACGGTAAAGGCACGCTGAGAGGCGTTCACAGCAGCTGCTCCGGAGCGCTGCCATTCCTTTCCCCTGAAGGTTCACCAAAAGCCAGAGCCTGACCCTTTCCCAGAAGCAGTGTAAGACCTACTTATTTGGCCAGGCTAGAAGTTGTAACAGGTACCTGATTTCCTGCCCATAATACCTGCATTTTCAGGTAGCGATACGGGTATCCGACTTGGTTTCCAAATACCGTTTGAGTACTTGAAAAACCAAAATTGTGGTCACCATTTTTTCCAAGGACCCAGAATGACCAGAAAAGTCAAAATAATACACATACACACCAAAATTCCCCGAAAATTGGGACAAAATTGGTATACCAGATTTCGGTATTTTGGATACCCAATCGAAAACCAGTTTGGGTGCCAAAAAGTACCCAACATATTTGGTTTGATTACGATACCAGAAATCCGATGGGTACTGCCATTTTTGTGGGTGCTTGTTGTTTCCGCAGCTGCTCTAGGCCAGGCTTTTAGTGAGTGGGGATAGGGTTCGTTCGAGGTGGAAGTGATGATTTTAACAGGAATGTCATTCAAAAACGAGGACAAAACATTAAATGATGTACATTTTATATGTTTTTATAAGCCTTTGGCGAAGGCCAGCGTATAAATCCAAACCACACACACAGACACACCCCACTTGCATGGGAGAGTCAGGGATTGGTGATTTACTGAAAGCGAGGGGAGAGGGAGCAGAATCCCACAGAAAACAACCGCCCTGAGGATTCGGAGTGCCCTGCCGAAACAGCCCGTTCTCGGGCCTCAAGACCGCTGGACCTGAGCCTACTAGAACTGGGCCTCCCTACAAGGCCCCCTCTAACCACGGAGCCTGGGCCACTGCCCCTCCTCCTACTGACTCTGTTTAAGGAGGAACAGAGATCCCGGCCCCTAAAATGGGAGCCCAGGAATGGGAAAAAAGGAGTTAGAAATGAGAGCACAGGGAGGAGGCTGCCGCCTCAGGGTAGAAACCAGACGTTCCACGGCACAGCGCACGCTCGGCCTCACCAAACTGGCGGCCAGCATTAACAGGGATAATCTTTATGTCAGCATGCTCCGTTTCGAAGCGATTTCTCCCTCTAACCACTAACCACCACTACCACTCCCCATCTTCCTGCCCTGCACCCGTCTCTATTTACACTGATCCCAGCAGGTAAAACCAAGGGCAAAGTTATATTAGGGAGAGGAGGTGCAGGTGGGGGCCCCCACAGATTTGTGGGAGCCAAACCCCATGGTGCACCCATGTCCTCTGCCACTAGGAGGTGAGCAAGAGGGCCCGCTTGTTCCAATCTAGTTTGCAGGTCTCCTTCCAACTTGCTGCTCTCCGGAACAGGGAGGTTAAGGGGAGCAGACAATGTGCCTACTGCCTAGCCCCTACGGTATCCAATCCATCCTGCAGTGCTGTGTTTCGGACAGCACTGTTTTAGAGCGGCAGGATAATGTTTAGTGATCGTCTGCATCGGTAATTGGATCTTTTATGGACTCAAATAAATTGTCTTCATGTTAACACGAAAATGTGCTTCTTTTAATCCGCTGCTCGTGAGCATGCAAATGCCACCGGCAGCGGAACAGCGTCTCGGAACCCTGCGAGGAGTGGGACGCGGAAGTGGCGCCTAGGCTGTAGATCATGATAGATTATGCATGAGAATTAGCAGCACCATAAAGAAAAATAAAAAACCACAACAAAGGGAGTATGAGGCGTCAGATCCGCCACAGCGGATGGCTGGTGTGAGGCTAGACAGTTTTCAGCGTGCTACATGGAGGAGAAGTCCTGTGACAAGGACCTATGGAGCAGATTTGCAAAAAAAAAAAAAAAGAGCAAAACTTCCCCAAATACAGGACCAGCTTTAAAGTAATAAGTAATACAATAAAAGAGCAAAACCTCCCCATATACAGAGCCAGATTTTGTTTAAAAAGGAAGAGCAAAACCTCCCAAATTCACTGAGTGGCCTTGGGCAAGTCACTGTAGCCTCAATGTCCCATCTGTAAAATGGCTGTATCCCAGTCTCTCTCTGTGTTCCCCTTGTCTCCCTTTCCTAAGTTGTCCATCCTGTACCGCAAGCCCCTCGGGGCAGAGAGCTGTTCCTAAATATGACTCTTCAGTGCCAGGTATGCTGCTGTTGCTATATAAGTCATCGATAATAACAATAATTAGAAATATGGGGCCAGGTTTTTTTGTGTGTTTTTTTTAATAGCGAAACCTCTCCAAATAAGACCTCGGATTTTTATTTGAGGTTTTTTTGTGTGTTTTTTTTTTAAAAGCAAAGCCCCAATGTACAGCCAAGTTCAGTACAATTCTGTTCCAATTCAGGCACAAACAGTGTCCACAACAAAAAAGGAGAAGGGTGAGAATAGAAACAGGAACAGAAAATGTCAGCTACTGAAAAAACAAAACAAACAGTGAAGCAGTTGTAGTAATTGGTAAAGAAAAATTGATTTATTGATCAGTCATAATAATATTAATAAAAATCATGGAATAAAAGTTCATATCCAAAATCAGTTTCATATACTATATGGTAATTAAAAGAACTGACTGAAAAAATCTTTTAAAATCCTAAAACTCCAACGCATTTTGAGCATTGCTCTTCATCAGCGATGTCCTGTGTGTATATAATCTCTTTATGACGTAAGAAAACCAATTCATCACCATTCAAAGGTCTTCATGTAGCTCAGAGACTAGCTCTACAAAGCTTCAATTATTACGGCCGTTTTTACATGGATGGAGCTGGGTTGGGGGATGGGTGTTTGGCCACGGTGGGTGCGTGGCCATTTATACGGACACCCACCCATCCACCGCTACCCACGGAGCCTCCTCCAGCTTTCTGGAGGGATCCGTGGGTGGGTGATGGGTGTAGGTGGATGTAGGTGGGTGTGCGTTGGGACCCACCGCCCGTGGTGTTTACATTGGCGCACACCTGGCACACATCCATCCCCCCCCCCCCCCTCCGGAGGTTTACATGAACGCTCGTCCCCAACACCTGCCGGAACACTGAGCGTGGGACGAGGGGAGAGGGGGCGTCCGTGTAAAAACAGCCTACCATAAAGAAGTGACTGTCCAATTTTCCAAAGTGCTGTGCACCAAAGGAGGTCCCGCTGGGACCATCTTTTCAGAAGAGCTTGGTACGAGAGCTTGGTAAATCGTAGTGGAGTCTTATTGAAAATCTAGCTTCGTGTTGAGAGTGAAAGTGGATTTCCAGAGGTGCAACAAACCTGGCACACCATAGCAAGTGTCACCTGAGGCACCTATGGCTCTTAAAGACCAGGGGCCGATCGGTTTTGCCAACACTAATCCAAAGTAATTCCATTAATTTTGGCAGGAAAACTCCCCGTTTACCCTGGGATGAATCGGAACCAAAATGTTGGCGCTAAACTCCCTTGCGCTGGGTATTGTGCTGTTTATTGAACATAACTTAAAAGACTTCAGTAGCTCCCTTGCACCATTGGCAAATAGAAGTCATCCCCCTTGGGGTAAGGAGAGACCTGCATCAAACTAATGACTGTATAGCACCAGGTACATTGCTTGTGCAATCCTCCTCCTCCAACTACCAGACAGCAGGTGCTAAATGAAATCATCATCATCATCATACCAGACAGCGAGCTAATGAAGATTTTGGACAGAATGGACAATGCTCAGTGGGATTTTATGGCTGCAAAAGCAGCGATCTCTCTGCCTCCGAGCGTACGAACCAATAAGAATTCTTGGGTTCCTAAGTGGGTCTTCTGTCCCTCCTCCAAATTGGGTTCAAATTGGTCTGCAAGGCTGAGCTGAAAGGAATATCGGCGGTGAATACCGTCTTCATCAACTTTGCTTCCTTTGGTTTGCATCCAACAAAGCAGGTACAAACCACTATTCATGCCCAGATCATTTGCATATTCATTTATTTATTTTTTGGTATTTGTGGCCATTTCTTTTTGTGTATACGGTCAGATAAATAACTATCTGAACAAAAATGAGCCCCCCAAAATAGAAAAATAGCAGCATTGATGATTATGCAAGCAATGGTTTCAGTGCAAATCATTCTGTTATTCAGAGTACTATGCAAAAACACATATAATATTCACAAATCCACAGTCACCGAATCCACGACTGCCGGTTCAAATTCTAATAAGGGTGCAGGTAAGCGCAAGCACGCACGCACGCACGCACGCACGCACGCACGCACGCACGCACGCACGCACGCACGCACAGTGGTTGTGTAAGAGTGATCTTGGCGAATAGGAGCATTGATTAGCCAAGTAGGTTAGGGGATCTAGGCCGAAAGAGAGTGCCATCCCTCTCCCTCTTATTTAAAATTCACGGCCAATTACACAATCAGCTAAACTACACCCACCCACCGGTGCCCATTTCCGACATTCCTGAGGATACATGAGCGAAGATACACAGCTTGTCCACACAGTGTGTAGATCTCTCTCTCTATCGCTGCCGAGATCAGAACACAAAACCTTAGCCTACGCAATCCAACGCTTCCGAAATCAGAACACAAACCCTTAGCCATGTCCATGCATGCACCCATATAGCTGCCTATATTAAAATCCTGAGCGAATTCTGAATTTTCACTGTCAGCGCTGTATATCACGTTGAGATATACACCATATTAGCAAAAAGAACTGAATTATATTGCATTCATGATGCAATTAAACACTTCACTAGGAATCAATGTAAACCTGATGAGGCCTGAAAGTAGTGCATATGGCTTAGAACATTATAAAACATTACCTTCACTCAAATCCTTTTCAGTAGCAATTTAAATCTTCTTACAGTTACTGCTGCCAATGGTAAACCATCTACTGATTCATAACGATGCATGGGAATGGATGAATTTTAAAAAAAATTTATTCAACTACTAAATTACCCATGAAACCAGAATAGCTGACAGGAGTAATCTGAATTATTATTAGCTCGGCAAGTATTCTGCATTAGCCAATTTAAAACCACGGCTCACAGGCAGCAACCAGTTACTACAGGCAGGGTGTTAAATGACTGCCATAGTGCTTCATTTTACTGCTGCTTACATTTAAAAGGTCAAGAGATAAAGATTACATATGACTGCAAACAGAGAAAGGGTGTTTATCTCTTCTTTTCCCCCTTACAAATCAGGTCAACCATAAACTTATTAAAAAAAAAAAAGGTTTGGAGACACAATCGTATAAACTGAGGTACCTTTCAAAATAGTCCAGGCTTTGCGCGGACATTTGGCGCAAACCCACCACGCAGAAAGGGGCAGGCAGATCCATTTTCTGACGTTGTTTCCCCCTTCCTTTGCCTGGCCAAGCGCTCTCATGTTCGTTGGACGTTAATGACGCTCAACTGGAGAGGAAGCCAAATCGTGGTGGTGTTCTCATCGGCAACTGTGAGAAATTCACAGGGTAGTCTGGTAGGGAGAACAAGATGCGACACCGGACCTCGATCCTGGAACTCGGTTTTGCTAGCACAGATTCCCAAGAACATTAGCGTGGTGGATACCATCTCATGAGCTCTGGGGGGCCCAAAGATCATTGCTTTCAACAACATGCTCCACAGTCCTGCGCCTTGCCCTTCCCTACGCGAACAATGTCACAAATTATCTACCAGCACTGCCTGCTCGGACGGAGCTTTGCGGCAGAACAAGAGCAGCAGCTAGGGTACTTTCCAAATGGGTGGGGTTCTTGCTTTCACGGGGTCCCAGGTTCCATTCATGAATCCGCCCCTGATCTCATCCAGCGCCGGAGACTGAACCAAAGACCTCTGGAAGTACTGGCGAGTTAAAGAGACAGGCTCTGCAGCGAGAGCGTCGCAGACTTCTATCCACATTGCGTAGCTCTCGCTGAGGAGGGGGCAGAAGTTCGCGCGAGTAACACCAGCAGAGCCTGATGGCAGGTTCCAAGCCTAAATCATTTCATTCCAATTCGGACGTGTGCGTTCCATAAAAATGAACAACAATTTTTTCCCCCCTGATGTTTCATAAACATCAGCATTTTATATGTATTTAGCGGATTTCCTTTCAAATCACTCAAACACCTAGGAAGCAAATTCCCCCCCCCCCCCCAATACCTCGGCAATTCCACTGAATTCATTCAATAGGTGTTTACTAGGCCTGCAACTCAATTAAAGAAATCTTAGTTGATTAATCTGTAGAATTTTAGTTGATTAACTGATCGATTAATTGATTAAAATTTTCATATGATTTACACAGTTTGCATAAATACCCAAAAAGTGAAACACTCACCAGAAATTGTGGTCAAATTGTTAGACATGTTGAATGAACATGTTAAAGTGCTTAACGAACATTAAAGAGCAGGCTAAGTGAAAACAAACATTGAATTAACATTAAAGAGTAGAAAAAGTGAGGAAAAACCCCAACCAAAAATGGCCGCCTTCCCTTTGGGTTCTTTACTAGACTGCGCAACATTATCAAAGTGCGGTTTGATCTGGTGGCAGTATCCCGCTGCAGCCTGCTGTAACCTAGTCCACGTTCTTTTTGTTTTGCTAAGAGTCGCATTTCTTTCCGTGCGCTATGCTTGACGTGACCCACAATTTGACGACACTTGCTAAGTTGCTTGTCAATGGTGGCAACAGAAAGAGCCTTGTTTATGCTCAGTTGTAGAGAGCGAGTAGCACATCTCACAATTTTCAAAATTAGATTTCTCAACCCCCAGCACAACATTTCTGCATACTGCCACCCCTTTCTCACTGATCTCCCACTCCGACTAATTGATCAATCAGGGGTTAATCGGGCAATCAGCCATTAATGGATTCATTAGATGAATTAATTGATTAAAGGTTGCAGCCCTAGTTTTTACATCAGTGTCCCAGAGAACCGAATTTGGTTATACAAACATGTAACACACACCCCGATCCGCACATGTGCAAATGGGGTGTGCACTGTGTGCAACAGGGGTGCACCATGAGCACACCGATTTTGCATGTTACACACGCGCCCTATGGGCGTGCACAACACTTGCACAGGGCGCAGGCAGACCTTAGCCCGTGTCTTTGGCTGGGTTGTTCCCTGTCATCTTCAAAACAAAGGGTCATTTCAGACGTTACGAGACCACGGTCAACCACAATGAATCCCCTGTGGTGGACGTGAGTCCTGTAACGTCCGTTTGCTCCCCGCCAGATGTTCACCACAGTGAATCCCCGGTGGGGATCAAAATGACCACGGTTCTCGACCTCCGGCCGTCCGGAGGTGCAGAATTGCGGTTAGACTGACCACGATCCGGGATGGGCCAAAAGCAACGTCTGTTACGTTTGGCCCATCCCGGATCGTGGTACTGACCACGGGACAGGATTGGGTACAACGGTCGGATTGGCCACTGCGCCTGCCCGTCTCCCGGAGGGCGGGCAGCCAGGGGAGTGCGGGGGGGGGGGCGGGGCTGTGCATAGCCCCACCCCCTCCCCAATAGGAATCAGGTCGGCATGTCTAAAGGACAGCAGGACTGATTCCTGACCGGGATCCAAAACGGATCCCAGTCCGTGGTTCAGCGTGGCGGGCCTCTGGTCCGTCACGTCTGAAATTACCCAAAGATGCACAAAGTCAGGGTCCAAACATCACCCCCTTCCTGGAGTTTGACTTTCCTTAGTATCTCAAAATCAGGAGCACAAGATGAACCAGTTCATAGATTTGTGGGTCATAACGCCACCAAATAAATAACCTCTACCTAATTTCACTAATTCCTGGAGATTTTCCCCCTGAATGTCTTCTTCCCAAGTGGTAGCTCCCTCTTCCCAAAGAGACATTTCCACCGCTTTGTATCTTAATTAGACCTGACTGGGTCTGTCTGACAAAATCCCTCAATGCAGGACTCTTCCTGCACTATTTCGGTGCTCCTAGGTACAGGACAGTGGAGTCCGGCGGAGACCATGACTGTGAGTCACTTTCAATGTGGAACATTTATAGCAAGCCTCTACTTTAGTCGGAAAGTTAAGCCATAGAAATGGGTTACAGTTGAAGCTTGTAAGTAAGCAGAAAATAAAAATAAAGCGGAAACTAAGGCCCTTTTCACACAGGTCGCAGTGGGTGTGGCCGTGCGGTCGTTCCTATGGGCGCACACGGCACCCGTTGCTCCATGCGTGGGTGGCGGGTGGAGTGCGGGAGCGCACCCGCATTCCCACCCACTGCCCACGGTGTTCCCACAGGCGCCCACCCCACCCCCTCTGCACCCGCATTCGCATGGGTGGCCCCACCCACCCACACACGTGAGAGAGGGGGGGGGGCGCCCGTGTGAAAAGGGCCTAAAAATATATATGTTTCTTGTTATTTATTCCACGTTCTTTTTTAGTTCTTCTTAAGAAACCCTAGCCGAGATGGTTTTAAAAAAATGACACCTTTCTCCTGAAGCTGCAGCTCAGGGCGTCTCCTCCCTCCAATGCCAGGGAGCCTCAGGAATGCCAGGTGAATTTTCGGCTTCTCTTTGCCATACTGCGCAGGTACAAAATGGCAGCTCTGAATGGGGCACCACCATTTTGCGCAAGCGCAGGGCAGGGGGCCGCTGTTTCGCGCATACGCAGCGCAGGGTGAGCGGCTTAAATCTACGTCGGAATTCCATCCAATGTTTTTAAAAGGTGTAAACATTTCTGGAAAGAAAAAAGAGCAGTTTTGCTTTGTGCTGCAACATCAACTTACACCCCCCCACCCCCCTCAAACAAAGGAATAATGGGGAAGACGAAGGTGGGGGAAACCTCCTGCCTGCCATTCACACCAAGCATCAGAATACCCCCGCTGCTACAAAAGCCTTCCAATACCCCCACTTCAGCAAGAGCCTTCAAGTGCAAGGTTGTCTGGCTAGGATACCCCTCTCTCTAAGGCACACTATGGGACTTCATAGGAAAGGAGACCTATAAACCAAAACAAACTGGACTAGGCACTCTGTAAACATTACAGGCCCTGCTTAAAGCCCCTGATTTAAATGGATCCCAATTCAAATTTAGATTCTCTGTCACTGTCCACGCTAAGTAAAAAAACAAAACCAAGGAGTAATAAATTCACAGCCTAAGTGAAAAATTAAATTCCATTCTCAAGTACCTTTTCTCTGCTCATAACCGGAGGGATTTTCAGCCGTGCCGCTAACTACATTTAGGGCTGGGCATTTTCTTTTTGTCAAACCCAAGAGTGTCTCTTTAAAAGAAAGGGAAAAGCAGCATGGGATAATGGGGAAAAGAGGAACAATTGTATTACCATAAATAACGGTATAGGGAAGCAG
The DNA here is from genome assembly GCA_003113815.1 of Sphenodon punctatus. Taxonomy (NCBI): domain Eukaryota; kingdom Metazoa; phylum Chordata; class Lepidosauria; order Sphenodontia; family Sphenodontidae; genus Sphenodon; species Sphenodon punctatus. The sequence goes on from QEPC01002388.1 coordinate 7,466,903, forward strand.
CAGGGAGTCTCATCACACTAATATAATGAGCAGTGAACAATACGTGGACAGTCAATCAAGGCCGCATAAATCAACCGGTTTTATTAAGCTGTCCGGGGTAGCTGGCATTTTTCCCATGTTAAAGAGACAGTGAAGCTTAATTTATTTTGGTCAAAAATGGGCCTGACCCAGACTCACCCCCCGCCCCCAAACATTTTCTGTTGTGGTTGCACCCGACTCCTCAGGCACAGAGAAATTAAAGTCAAACATGGGCTATTCATTTGGTGGGATCCCGCCAAATTGCAATGCAACAAATTCTATGCTGCTTTGAGCCCCTTAGAGTCTTTTGAAGTTGCTTGGTTGGTGGTTCTCCCCCGCTCCCCCCATTCTCTTAGCAGGAACAATGCTAACTAACAGACCCTGATTTTGTGCCAAAAAGGGACAACTCCGTTCTGCTCCGGGATGCACATGTGAATTTACCGAGAGCCGTGCAAGCAAATCACATGACTGAATTCGGCCAGGATTAGACAGCACGGCAGGGTTCCCCGAGTTCTGCTTAATTATCCTCGATGCCCAGTCGTCAGGAAGCGCGGAAGCACGGCTGCTGCATCCTGAAATCAACATCCCACAATGTACTCAACTCTCTTCTTCTCTCATTTTGATACCAGCGCATCTCCACTGACTTCAAAGAACGTTGCCCGTGTATGTCTGAAAAGGAAGTACCGATGTGATGGCCACCATCTTAGCCAACTCATTGATGACTGAACAGAGGACCTCCAGAGCACTCCACAGCAGGAGTGGAGAACCTCAGGCCTGGAAACCAAATACACACACACACAGAGCAAGTTTTTACGTGGCCACTTCCCAGTTCCTGGATTCAATTCCTATACCAAAGCACTGCTCAGGCTAAGTGAGCAGAGAGGAGGGTGTGCACACAAGGATAGGAGATAGATCCATGATCTGGACTCTCCCCTTTCTGGAGCACCCCCTTACTCACCCCCGCCCGCAACCTCTACGCAGCCCTCGGGAGCTTGTACTCATTTGCAAAGTGGCCCCCGGGGGAATTTTCAGACGTGACAGGCCTTTCGGCCCGCCACGCTGAACCGGGATCCATTTCGGATCCTGGTCCGCGATCAGACCGGCCGTCCATCAGACGTGCCGGCCTGATCACAGAGGGGAATCTCAGAGGGGGCGGGGCTGTGAGGCACGACATGCTGCCACTCAGCCCCGCCCCCTCCCTGCGTGTCATGGCCGCCCGTTCTCGGGGAGAAGGGCGGGTGCAGCGGCCAATCAGGCGACTGCGCCCGATCCCATCCCGTGGTTGGGACCTGATTCCAGGACGGGGCTGGCAAACAAGTCATTCATTGTGGCCATTGCCAGCCCCGTCCCGGATCGTGGTCAACCTAGCCACGGTTGTGGCGGTGAGGCTGGCCTCACCTCCAGAATGTGGTCAATTTCATGCCGGCCGGGTGTTCACTGTGGTGAACAATTGGTCAGGAGCAAATAGATATTCACAGGATCACAGCTACCACCCTGAATCCACTGTGATTCAGGGTGGTTCGCTGTGATCCCATAATGTCTGAAATTACGCTGGGAGGAAAAAGGTTCCCCACCCCTGGTCTATAGGTTAAGCATGTAATCGAAATACCCAAATAACTATATAGCCAAAATACCCAAACCCCACCCCCAAATGGGATTTTAAAAAACCCACCAATATACCGAAACCCGAATTGGGCACCCGGCAGAGTACAACTGGGTATCGGTTTTTACACAAACTACCATTTTCAGTTCATGTTGGGCAAATTCAATGGGTTTGCCCATTTTGGGGTACCAGTTTCCAGTTTAATTATAACAGACTCATGCCGACACTGTGGATCAGGCAAAGGGGTTGATGCTTAACCCAAACCTTAAGGGTGTGGTGGGGGAGAAAAGACAGACATTACCAAAAGATCAGACGGGAAAGACATTAGACAGACAGACAGACAGACAGGTGGAAGCAGCAACAGCAGGGCAGTATTGGGCAGAGGAGCAGCAGGCAGGCATATCTGGCACAAACTTTGGCACTGGCACTCAAAGTGTCTGGGGGCATCAACTTGCAGCGATTATCCCAGGGGGACATGCACTGGCATCCTAAAAGAGCTTAGGCTCCCAAGTGTCCGCTCTCTGCCCATCGGCGGCGCAGTTCCTCGTGCTTCACGGAGGACCTGCAGTGGCTGAAACAAAAAAGGCGGTGGTTGGAGCGATGGTGGTGCCGCTCTTGTACCAAAGCCAACAGACTGCAGCATAGAGCTAGTTTAAACGTCTATGAGGTGGCTGTGAGTGCAGCAACGAAGGGGTTCTTTGCTGCCTTCATACCATCCACAAAGCCACGTCCGACTGAGCTTTTCTGGGTAGTGAAGGGGCTGGTCAGTCCGGCCTCACTCCACCTGGAACCAGAATACTGGTGCTCTCTGTAACTTGTTTACTGACTATTTTGTGGATAAAATCACTCATATTCACCATGACTTTGCCATCGTGCTTGCTATGGTAGTAGAACCAGAGGTTATGGATGCGCCAGTTTTATGGGATCAGTTTCAGTGGGGGACACCCGCTGATGCAGGGGATGTCCTTGGAGTGCTTAGAGCTACCTGTTACGAACTTGACTCGTGCCCGTTCTGGATGGTTAAGGCCAGCCGGGAGACGCTGTGGTCATTGCTGGTGGGTGTGGTCAATGCCTTCCTTCGGGAGGGCAGAGTGCCAGGTTGCCTTAAGGAGGCTGTGGTACGGCCTCTGCTCAAGAAGCCTTCTCTTGACATTGACTCCCTTGCCAGCTATCAGTTGGTCTCTAACCTTCCCTTTTTAGGCAAGGTTATTGAACGGGTGGTGGCTCAGCAGCTTCAGGAGCATTTGGACCACAGCAGTTTTCTGGATCCCTCCCAGTCCGGCTTTTGTTCGGGTTATGGCACTGAGACTGCACTTGGGGTCTTGGTTGACGACCTTTGCTGTGAGCTGGATCGAGGTTGGTCGACCCTTTTGACACCGTTAGATCTTTCGGCTGCTTTTGACACGGCTGAGGATGAAATGTTGGTGACTCGCTTGCGGAACCAAGCCGGGCTGGGCAGGATTGTTCTTGAATGGTTCCATTCCTTCCTGGCCAGGCGAACTCAGTGTGTGATGCTGGGGGACGGTTTCTCATCCCCTCGGGAACTCACAGGTGGAGTCCCGCAAGGTTCCATTCTGTCCCCTCTCCTGTTCAGTGTGTCTATGCAGCCGCCGGGTATGGTCGGGAGAGGGTTTGATATTCGGTGTCATCAATATGCTGACGACACCCAACTATACTGCTCGTTTTCAGCTGACCCAGGCCCGGCAGTCTCGGTGCTTATCCGGTGTTTGGCGGCTGTGGGGGACTAGATGAAGGTGAGCCGTCTGAGGCTGAATCGCGACAAGATGGAGGTGATGCTGGTGGGTGGGGTCAAGGGATTGATGGTCCCCATCACTGGGGTCCGCCCCTCTCTGGTCCCACAGGTTCGTAGTCTGGGAGTGCTCCTCGATTTGCAGCTCCACCTGGATGCCCAGGTGGCGGCTGCAAGTGAGGAGCACATTTGGTCAGCTTCATCTAATACGGCGGCTTTGGCCGTATGTCTCACTCTCCAACCTGGCCACCATCATCCATGCCTTCATCACCTCAAGACTAGAGTACTGTAATGCGCTCTACATGGGGCTACCCTTGTGACGGTCCAGAGACTGCAGCAGGTGCAGAATGTGGTGGCCTGTCTCCTTATGAGGATGGGTTGTTGTGAGCACATAAACACTGGTGCTCTGCTAACCAAACTGGCTGCCAATAGTCTTCCGGGCCTGATTCAAGGTGTTGGTTCTTACCTATAAAGCCCTATGTGGTCTAGGCCTCGCCTACCTGCGGGACCCCCCTCATTCCCCAGACCCTTGATTGGCCCTTGCGGTCGGCCGGGGGCGCCCTCCTCGGGGTCCCCCAGGTTTCTCAGCTGGTGACCATGGAGAGGGCGTTCTTGGGAGTCGACCCAAGGCTGTGGAACTCCGTTTGGCCCCAGACCGTGTCTCCTTTAGAAGACAGTGTAAAACCTAGCTGTTCTGCCAGGCCTTTGGTGGGGGAGATGGGTAGTGGATGGGGGACTGGGTGAGGTATTTTTTAGCGCCACTCAATTATTGTTTTTTATGGTTATTGGTTGATTTTAGAATGTTTTAAAATGTATTTTATATCTTGTTTTAATTTATATTGTACGCTGCTCCAAGCTGCCTTTGGCAGGAGGGGGCAGGATATTAAATTATTGTATAAATAAATAAATTTGCAGCGACTGCCCCCCAGAGGGACAGGTATTGGAGAGAGACAGACAGACAGACTGGTGAGCAACAGCAACAGGAAGAGGCAGGCACTGGTGTTGGCTCAGGTGAAGCAGGCAGGCATGGGCAGTTTGTCAGGCAGCTGGCACTCCACATTGTGTGGGGCACCAACAGGCAGTGACTACCCCGGGGGGAGGCACTGGAAAGAGAGAGACTGGTGGGCAGCAGCAGGTGGAGGAGAAGGCGGGCACTGGTGTTGACACAGGAGCGCGCAGTCAGAACTTGACTCAGCCACTGGCGATGTTTTCAGCTTGCCACAAGCTTAAAAAGACTCCCCATGCCCCTCAAGTAATCCTGACTGGTAGACGCATGTGCAAAGAAAAACCGATCAGAAGGATTCTCCGGTGTGTCACAGTCAGTCGTCATATGGAATTGGACAGTCATTCTGTGATGGGCTTTCCCCCTTTATTTATTTATTGAATATATTTATACCCCGCCCCTCCTGCAAGCAGCTTGGGGCGGCTAACAAATTTCAAGATGAAATTTTACTTACTATGGCATGACCGGTATGACTTCATCAGCAACCAGCTCAACTATTTTAATCAGAAATGTCCTTGGATTTTGGAAGAGCTTGTCCTTAAGATGAACACAATCCTGTACAACCTGGCCCTCAATTTGTGGGCCATTCTACTTCAACGGGGTAACTTTCAGAGCAAATTGCTGCTCGCTAAAGGGACATTATTTTGTGCATGGGGTATCTGCAGGCGAAAAATACATTCGGGTCAATCCCAGCTTTGGGCACACGCCACATGCGCAGACAAGAGCCGATCCCAAGTCCCGCGCGCACTACTCCGCATGCCAGTCTGCAGGGCTTGGGATCGGGCCCCCACGGACACAATCCCTCTGCAAGCATTGTGTGCCTGTTGGGCCCACTTTCAAACTTGGTGGATGCATCCCTGGGTCACACAAGACGTTTGCTCCTCACCGGCCTCACTTTGTCCTGGATTTACCCTGTCTGACCGGGGACCGCCAGATGTTTGCTCCGGGGCACGCAGGTTTTGCAAGCGCACCTTTCCAAAGCTTGGATCAGCTCCTGAGACAAAATCGCTATCCTCATTCAAGCAACCAAGGCCTAATGTCTAAATACATTTTACAGTTACAATAAAAAGGAGACTCTTAACTCCAGACAAAAACAAAGAGGGCCAACTCGTATTTCCTGTCCTCATTAATTGCATCCTGTGGAAGCAAACTAATTGACCATAAAAACGGGCCATGCAAAAAATCCCTCTTGAATGAGGCAAATACAGTCCAGCGAGCACTGAACGGTTTCGTACAGCAACTGCTTCAAGGGCACAGAAACGCCACGTTACAAAGTGGGAATGGGGGGAAACCATTTCTAAAACTTGCGCTGTGAAACAGATGGCAAAATTGCAGAACCAGGTCCTGAGCAGGCAGGAGGAGCGAGCCGGACTGTTGTTCTTGCCAGACAGCTCTTCCACTGGAAATGACTTTGAACATCAGAAAAAATTAGCAAGTGGCAAGTCAATGCTCAACACGTGCGTGGAATTACCCCCAGCACCTGAGCATGCATAAGCCTCCAAAATAGGATACCGCTGCTTCTCAAAGCAGCCACCGCTAGCAGGGGAAAGGGTTGAAATAAAGATGCCGTGAGGAGCCTGAACGATTTCTTAGCCCATTTTTGCTCATCAATAAAGAGGGAAGGATCAGTTGGGTTTTCAGCAAGAAGGTCTGGGCTGAGCTAGAGAAAAGAGGCATTGTCTCTTTAAGTGAACATAACACTGGATCATCCTTTCTCTTCCTATTTTCAGTTTTATTAGCAAAGCAGCACAATGTTTATACTAGTGGGTATTACATTTGCCAGAACAATTACAGTATGACAAATGGCACATCAATGTAATCCATCAACTCCGCCGAGACAGGAATCCTTTATACGGGACTGCCATTAATTCCTAGCTCCAATCTCTGGGGTCCCATGCGTTAGTAGTCATGACAACATGGAAGACGCCTAGCAGGAATGGCATCTCTCCATGAAAGATGGGCACCTTATTGGTGCGTTGGAATTTAACCTCCGACACCTGCATATTAGTCTACTGCAAGCAAGAAAGTATAGGTTGGGGGGTGTAAAGATGCAAGAGGCTTTGTACAACAAGCATTCCCCACTCAGTCAGACCGCAACGTCTTTTAGATTACAGCAGGGATCAAAGCTAAACAGGCCCTTGGCAAAGGTCTTTACCAGACCTGGGAGTACGTTCCCCCCCATGCTGTGTTCAAATCTATGGCACCACGTTATGTAGGATTAACCAAAAAAGAGGGTGTTTGCCGGAATCGAGGTTATCCTCTCTTGAAAACCTACCTTGTCCACCAGGCTTTTCCTAGCTCCTCATCCCCTTAGCCCCCTTCCTGATGTCCTTAGGGTCTTCTCCCTGGTTACTAAGTTAAGCACATGCATCGGAAACTTTGCAACTTTGTGGACGCAGCCCCTGGGTCGCACAAGGCATTGCTCCCCACTCGGCCTCACTCGGTCCCGGATTGACCTGTCTGAACGGCAGTCGCCAGATGTTTGCTCAGTCTGGGGCAGGTCCGCACAGCGTCATCCCTGGGAAGGGAGAGCGCATCATGCGGGTTATTTGCGCCCAAACCGGAGCAACAGGCAACCATGGGGGCAGGTCACATTTGTTAGGTTCCCCTGCAGCCCCAGGTCTCCCAGCACCATTGAGGCGCAACTAGCGTGCCCCTCTCAGTCCACAGTCGGCAAGGAGAGAGGAGCACAGAAGGCCCCGGAGGTTCCCAGGGGTGTGGTCTGTGCTCCCCACCCCCAGCTGGCTGTCAACTGAGAGGGGCATGCTGGCACCGATGGAAGGGCGGGGGGGGGGAGGTCACGGCCAGGAAAGGCTTCTTCCCCGGCCATGACCCCCCTTTTCCATGCCACGAGAGGAGCGGGGATCAACGTAGTAGTAGTCAAACTTTATTGTTTGACCCTGGTCATCACAAAATACAAATTACAATTGGCTGATTCTGCGAAAATCACTGCAAATTGCAGCAACGCAGTCAACTCGGGTCCCTGGCTTTAGTCAATCAGAAAGGGAGACATGCAGCTGATCTTGAAAGGTACTTGGCTCCCAACGACTTAATCAGGATTGGGAAGTGATTAGCACTCTTGACTATCAAGGCAGTTAGTGGTTCCGGCCGATAGACGCATGTCTACGTTAATATTGGAATTAAGGCCCAGTTCGGTTAATCATTTCAACTTGTGCAACAAATACTTTCATTGACCTCCAAGGAGACAATGCGCAATTAAATCCAGGCCCAAGTGAACAGATCCCAGTGACTCATTTAATTGGAGGAGTTTAGCTTCTAACTCTTGCAAGAGCAGATCACAGCATCTATGAGTTCATCCAGCCCCCTTTTCAACTGACATGGTGGACAATAGGTGCAAAGATCCAGCCCTTGGAATTTGAAATTCAAGCTGGGTTGCCAAATCTCTACTGTCCAGCTAAGAATCCCAGGGTATCGTTTCTCTTCTCCTGACTGGATGGTACGAAAGCACTTCCTGTACCCATACAAAAATCGGCAATTTGGATCCCGAAGGACATTCAAGGCAGGGAAAAGGCCTCGTTTGCTCAAGCTTGCAAGGGACAAAGTTCACCGAGCAGAGGTGGCAGCAGACGGGCTACACGACATCACACAAAACTCTGCTAGGCAGTAACTCACTCCTGTAGATGATCAGGCTGCCACTCGATAATGAACAAGTTCAGGGGAGCATCTTGTTCACACAAACGGGATAATCCAGGGGTAGCTGAGAAAATCTGTGCTCCCCCCACCCCTCTTCCCAGCCCGTTCCTGCACCTTTTACAGTGATGAGGAGAAGAGGGTGCCCCATATGGCTTAATAAATAGTAACCACATCTACAAGCACCAGGACCCCCCTCTACACCTCACTGCTGCCCCACACATCTTCATCACATCCAGGTGGACTTTGGGCTGAGCAGGTAGGTAGAAGTATTGTGATCGAAGCAGCAGGAAGGGGGGGGGGGGGGTGAGCTGGGGGGGAAGAAGCTAGGAGAACAGCCCCCACTTCTCATCGTGGCCTGTGTGGATGAATGCTCCATAGCATTCTGCCCCACAGCAACTTGGGATGGGGCAAAGCATTTCCCCAGCAAGCGCTCCTATAAGCCCCCCTTTTGGTCACATTCAAACCTGCAAGACAGAGGACATAAGGAGCTGCCCAAATGAGTCAAACCAATGGTCCAGCTTAGCCCAGTATTGTCCAGTGATGTGTGGGAGAAAAATTTCCATAAGGGAAAATGTTCCAGTTTTAAAAATGCATTGTTTCATAAAATTAACTAGTAACATAATGAATGGATACCAACACCTAATTACAATAAAAATAATTTCCAAGTAACGCTCTGAATTTGTTTGAACATTTAAACCACATTATGTGCGCTTTATTGAATTTGTTTCCTAATTTATTTCAGTTCAACTACTTTGGGCTATTGTAAAACACTTTAGAGATATTTATCCAGCACATAAAAGTAGCAGTGTTTATTTTTTGAGTTTTGTTTACTACGTGGAAGTGAAGCAAACATGCTAAATCAAATCCATATTGATTTGGGGCATTGGAAAAATTTTCAGAAAATTTGCATTGGAAAATTTTCCAATTCACAATTTTCCAGAAGACTCACATCACTGGTATTGTCGCAACGTGACATGGCAGCAGGGTTTCAAATTTAGCTCTCCAGGATCCCCGCAGAGGCCTCACCCAGGCATACTACCCGAGTGCCTGAATCAGAGATACCGGGGATTGAACTTGGGACCTTATACCTGCAAAGCATTAACTCTACCACCTGAGCCACAGCCCAACCCCGTAATGCAAGTGCTGCCAAGGTTTTGTAATGGTTCCTCTGCATGAGGCGGAATATCACTAAGGAAGCAGATACAGAGTGGAGCAGGAAACTCCACTGAAGGGAACACATCCCCAAATTCACGCCATCAGTCCCTCCCCTCAAGCAAACTTTTTTCAGCATTTGCCGAACTCAAGGTCCTTCTAATTTCATGTTGTAAAGACCCTTCTCTTCTTGAGACCAAGCCTCCAGCCACTTTAAATATCTACTACTGTCGAGGCTGCAAGGAAGAGGTTGACTCATTATTTGGAAATCCACCAGGGAGTCTTAGGACACACCATTTCATACAAAGCCATAAGCGGATGGACCAGCCATTTCCTCATTGTACGGGCCATCTCCCTGAGCACATAATGGACCGCGCAAAAATGAAAGGGTTTCCATCGGTTCTGCATATCTCCCCACAAACAAAAGGAACTAATGGCTACTGCTCAGAAGCAAAACCAAGGTGAAAAAATCAAAGCTTCCTAATGGATACTCTCTCTAAACTGTAACACAAGCGCGGGGATTTTTTTTTTCTTCAGTTTTATTCCCCCCTCCTGACAAATCAATCTGGCAACAATCCAAGGGTATGAGCAGACAGACTGGGCTACCTCACCTGTTTTATTAAGCCATTACCAGAATCATTGTATTCCCATTTATAATGTTCAATACATGGTCTGAAGACTTTTCTAATATAGTAATTAGATGGAACACTAGATAGGCGGATTAAATTGGGATGGTATTTTATGCAATTCCACTGTACTTTACAGCCTCGATTTAAAAAAACACAGAAGGGTTCGACATTTTTATGACCCTCCCCACCCCCACCGGGTCTCAAACCTAGGATCATGTGGGCGGCAGGCAGATGTTCTGTGCCGCAGGGCGCTGCTGTCGGCAATCCAAGCTCCTGGGGGTTAGCACCGCTCTCCGCTAATGATCCTGGTGTCCGATTGGTCGGCAGGGCCTGCTCCCTATTGGCAGTCAGACCTCTATAAACAGGAAGCAGGAAATGGGAGGTTTCGGCACACTGGGATGGCAGCCCCAGAGTGTGTGAGGACCCTGTGCTGCTAAGCTCTGCTCATCGCCACTTCCACCTCAGCTACTGAACCACTGACTCTTGATACTGATTTGCGGTTTTGGCTACCAGACTCAGACCCCACACTTTGACCCTGACTCCCAATTCAACTTGGTCTCGACCTCTCACCTTCTGACCCCATTCCGGCCCTCAACTACTGATCCAGCAGCCTGATCCTTGCCCCCTTGGCCTGGGTCCCTGAGGGTAGCATCTATAAAAGACTCACCTCGGTATTGTCCTCCCTTTTTGAAAGTCAGATCAGCGTCCTGTAAAACCAGAAGAAAATCCTGCCACAAGCTTGTTGGGTTTCTTCTAATAAACCCCGCACATAGGTTGAATCCCACTTCTACTGAAGTCAATGGGAGTTTCACTGTTGACTTCAATGGGACCAGGATAACATCTGTGAATACCCCAGTTCTTGCCTTAACCAGAAACTCACTGGGCAACCGTGGGCCAGTCACATGATTCTCTCAGCCTAACCTACCTCACAGGGTTGTTGGGAGGATTAAAAGTTGTGTTAAATTGTTGTATGTAAAGCGCTCCGAGTGCCATAGCAAGTGGGGGGGGGGGACGGACTATAAAAAACGAAGAGCATAATTAATAACTGATTGTGATTCGGCAACAAAGGAAACAAAAACCTCATTGAGAAAGGGAGGAAGGGACAGTCCCTCGCTGGATGCTGAAACCCAGTCCCTCTTTCAGAAGAGAGAGAGACGGAGAGACTGGGATTCAAGCCGCAGACCCCTCTTTCCTAGTTGTCTCCTAGGAAAAGCCCTTGAGAAGCCGGCGAGGAGAGGCGGGAATGACGAGAAACTAAGCAGAACGAGAAGCAGAACATCTGCCCCTTTTTATGCCCTGGGAAGACGGAGAGGTGTGTGCGCGTACGTACAAGTGTGTGATGGGTAGGGCTTATTTGCCGAGGGGCGGGGCTTACAGGCAGGGCTCGGCCCTCTTTGCGCAACTGACATGCTGGGCGGTACGCTGAGGCGTATGGGGATTTTTTCATTAATTTATTATTATTATAAGCATCGCTTTACAAAGAGTAAGACAGACACAGTCCCTGCCCGAGAGCTTACAATCTAATGCCAATGAGTAGGGATGGAATTGACATGGTGAAGAGAGAGTTCATCCAGGTGCCCATCGTAGCAGGGCGGGGCAGGCTAGCTACGGGAGCCTGGCCCATTACGGAGGGCAGCGCCAGCCTGGGAGGCGTGGGCACTGAGGTAACACGGGTCTTACTAGACCGCCACTGGGCTAGCCTCCCGAGTCTGGCAACTGAGTGGCTGATGCGGGGGCAGGTGATCCTGGGCGTGGTTGAGCCATTAAGCCCAGAGTTCAGCGGGAGAGGCTGGCTAGAGAGAATCGAGCCCAGGGAGGGCTCTGCCTCTTGGCTTGCACGCCTGGCCAGCGGAGCCGAGCTTGGGAGGGCACAGCCTCACTAGGGCCACATTCCCACGCCGTAAAACGTGACGCGAGGCAACGACGACACGGCCGCAGGGAGGAGCCTGAGGCCGGAGGTGGCGCCGGTGCAAACGAGGGTCTGCCGCGAGCTTTGCTTGCGCGTGATAGGGCGCAAAATCGGGTGTGGACGTGGCCTAAAGTAGCCAACCAGTCAGAGGGAGCTGCCCTACGGCTTCCGGAAGGACTTGGCCTGGCCAGACTGGAGGGCTGAAGCTTGCCTACCGGAGGTCATGGAAGGAACTAAAGGGGCCTGGAGTGGGTGGGGTTTGATGGTGCAGTGGCCAGCCGCCATATTGCACCAAACAAAAGGGGAGGGAAAGGGGTCCGTAGCGGCAGGCATCCGGGATGGTATAGACTGTATAGGAAGATGCATCTGTACATACAGTAAACGGCTGGAGCAGAGTATAACTCAAGAGAGCTGTAACCCAGGAGCCTACCTGGGTCTGGGTCTTGGAGGGGGCTGCATCTGGACAATACTTACCCCAGGGGCCCTGGCCTTATTACACACATCCTTTCCTCTCTCCGTCAGCGCGCAACCCACTTAGCAACTTCAGCGACCAGGCCGCGGTTTCATCCAAACGACTCATCAATCTGGATTCTCTAAGTCACACCAAAGTGGTTCTAAGACAAATCGATCGGTGTGACATTAAACGGGACGGCTACTGACGACATCAAATTATGCTTGAAAGTCTGAGCTTGGTTTGGAGATGAATTTTTTTTTTTTTTTTTTTTTTTTAAAAAGACATTAAATTAAATCAAACTAAAATTAGGTTTCTAAACGAAAATGGCTTCTTTAAGGTTTTCTGACCAGGAAAGAGGAGACGGGGGGTAAAATATACAGAGCTTAAATCAACGATTACAGTTTGCAATCTCTTTCGAATACGACAAGTTCTGTCTGAGAGCAATTTGGGTTGGGCAGAATAATAAATAACCGTGATGGCAAGGGAAGCAAAGTATCGGTACTGCTGGCATAGGCGTCTTACAAGGAGGGGAAAGGCCAACCTCAAGCATTAAAAAAATTAATTAATTAAACAGGGGGGGGGGCCCTGATCCCACGGCCCGCAGATCCCGTGCACAACCACACACAGTTCCACGCACTCCCATTGTCTAGTACATTGTGCTGCAAGGGGGCATGGGATCAGCCTTGTTATCTTCTAAAAGGAGCAGGTAGCTCAGCTGGCCAAACTCAACTGCAAATAGTCACTCCTCGATGGCATCTTTTTACAAAGCCACAAAGCACCGTTCCAAACTTTTGCCTGTGCGAGGAGACTTTAAAATAATCCAGTGACCCCAACACAGTAGAGAGAGAGAAAAGGCTCTCGCCAACAGAAGTTGGTTCAATAACCACCGGGGCCCACCTCTCTACAGCGGACGCAATCCCCAAACCCCCTCCGCGCGGCGTAATGCACGTGAGCAGGTTCTGCACGGGGCATGGGACCAGCCTCGCCGTCTCCAAGGGCGGTACCGCCACATTTTGATCGGTCATTGTAACAGCGCAGTTCCCTGGGGTAAGTCATGGCAGGGCTGGGCCCACACAACGCACAGTCTTCATGGGGAATTCTCAGCTTAAGTATTTTATTTTATACACAGTCTCTCAATGTCAGTCTATAAAGTCTCCACTCTATATACTCTTGTATGTACTCCGGTCTTTCCTGATGTTTACCTCCCCCTCCCTTGTTTCTCACATTGTAAGCCCCTTAGGGTTAGGGACCTGTCGCTGACTGGGGATTGTACAATGCTGGCGCTATATAAATAATAATATTTACACAAGCCTCTCTAATGCCAGGAAACAGCCCTCTGGCAACCCCATCCTTAACCACAAACAGACAGTGCTTATCTGGCCATTACTCACAGTTCAGGGTCTCTGGGTCATGCACAGTCTCTTTGTAACAACCCCCCCCAGCCTCTTAAGTTTTATCAAAACCCCGAAGTCCATGTGGGTTTTCCCAAGCTCCACAGCACACACCAGCTAGTCTCCTCAGGACCCTGGACAGTGTTGAGTGTAAGCCTCTTCAGTCCTGAGGCCATTATTTATTTATTTAAATTTAAACTGACTCTCTCTGGCTGTATCTCCTCTTATATACCCGGAGTAGGCGGGGCTAGCCCTCAAGCTTCCAGCTCTTAAAGGGCTAGTGTCTTACCATACTTTACTCCGCTAGTCCAGGCCTGTGTTCTCCCACTGGGCTGGCTGTGGCCACGCCTCAATTTAGCTGTCTTTCACACAGGCGCTGATCCTCTTCTGGTGCTGCTGGCAGCCCCCCCCCCACGGACGCCAGCCTTGCGCTGCTGGCACTGAGCATCCTAAAGGGGCAGCGCTCAAAGTTAAGCTGCACCCTGTCCCAATAATCAAAACATGTGCCCATGTGTCATGGAGGGGGGGGGTCACATGTGTGTAGAATACATATGCATGCTGGAGTGGAGTGCCCCAGGGGCCTATCCATCGTCTGCCCCAGGGGCCCATTCTCACCTAGCTACCTCCGTGGCTCCCCTCAGAACCTTCTCCAAACGGTCATCCTCCTTCCTGTTGGAACCACAGCACTAAAACCAAACCGCCTTCTACGCCAAGGGTGTAGAACCTTTTCCATTCCGGTGAAAATTAGTACCACCTCAGAGGACCTCCTCCAAGTTGGGGGTGGGTGGGTGCTTAAGGTGTGTACTCAGAAAAGGGGGGAATCCAGATCATGCATTTGTGTCATGAAACTGTCCCCTATCCTTCTGCACATGCCCGCGTGCCTGTTCCCTTACCCCTGAGCTCAATTTTCCTAGTTGTTGGGAGGTAGGAAGAAATTCAGGGGTCAGATCCAGGACGTGGAAAGGGGCCACATAAAAACTTGCCACGGGGCGCATTTGACCTCCTCCTGGGCCTGACGTTCCCCACCCAGGTTCTACATTGTTGCACCAATGACTTCAAAACTATTCTCTCTAGCCTACTAGGGGATGCCCCTAATGGTAAGTGCTAGTCATTCATCCACCCGTTTTTAAACAGCACGCAGCTGCTCCCATGAGGATCTCCTGCTGCCAGCGTGCTAGCAGCAGAGATGCATAAATAACTCGGGTGACCATACATCTATTGATCATCAGTGAAAGTATATTTAATACAAACACAATAAGCAGGACGTTATCCAAATGAGTATTAAGGGCCCAAACAGATCAAGCATTCAGCAAATGGATCAAAACAGCCTTGTTCGACTGCTCCGACCCATCTTTAACGGCTTGCCGATATTCTGCTGTTCTTTAAAAAAAAATAAAAAAATAAAGATCCCAATTCAAAACAGCTGCTGGGGATTCCAAAGCAGGATCTCCCCTACAAAGCCACCGTGGGTCTTCCTAAAGGCATGTCGGTGCCCCCTTTAAACGCTCCATGCTGCCTTCCCACCAGGGTCTGGTTTGCTAAACCACATCTGTATGTCAACCGCTAGGAAATGATGAATGGGCTTCTACAGGGCAAAGTAAAGTGGCCTCTCTCTAGGCATCAATCAGGTTAAATGCCTCTAGTCCAAGCCAATTTTAAATTACTACCCAGGCATGTTTTTACATGGGAAAGTAGCCCTCTCATTCTCTCTTCCCCATCAACATACCAAGGCTCCCTGTGACATGGTCCAAAATGCTACATAAACACAGGAGGCTCCATTCCGCCAGTCAGCATCAAGGATGTGGGGAGGATCAAAAAGAAATGAAACATTTTTTAAGATAATGAAAATGCATCTGGAAATGCAATTCAGGGTGTTGGTGTTGACCTATAAAGCCCTAAATGGCTTGGGCCCTAAATATATAAAAGACTGTCTTTTCCCTCATGTCCCATCACGGCCTTTGAGGTCAGATGAGAACGCCGTCTTGCAGGTACTGTCTCCCCTCCAAGTTTTTACAATAAGGGCATGCAGAGCGGCTTTCTTGATGGCCACCCCACGATCATGGAACTCCCTCCCCTTGGAGATTTGTCTAAGGCTGAGCCTGCTCCTCTTCCAAAGGCGATGCGAAACCTTTCTGTTTGGCCAGGCATCTGGCTGACAGGGCTAGGGTTGAGTGGGATTTGGAGGAGGGCTGAGGGGCTAGGAGGGGGACTTAAGGAGATTTGTTTTGATGTTGTAAGTCACCCTGAGCCTTAAATGGGAAGGGTGGTGTATAAATGTAAACAAACAAACAAATAAAATACAGATTAGTGGAAGAGTGGAACAGCCCTACAGAGAGACGGGCAGATGAACCAAGGCAGCACCTGACTGGTGTCCGGCATGGTCTGTAAATGAAGGCGGCGGTGGCCAGGAGCAGGTTGGAGAGAGGAGCTGGAATGTTGGGCAGTAGGAAGTAGGGACTCTGCTGGGGAAGCATCCTTTGACAAGCTCAACAGCTACAGCTGCACAGAGTCCTTTACTAAAAGGGGACTCATTGGGGTCTCTGAGTGTACTTACCGTACACAGAGTGACTGACTAGGCAGAGAGTGCGGTTCTTGTGTTGGCCCCAAAAGTAATAGACGGGGACAAAGTAGCCCCCGTCTCTTGTCCTGAGGAAGAACCCTGCACCTTGAAAGCTCGCGGACTCTCACCAACAAAAACTGGTCCAATCAAAGACAATATCAGAAGTAATTGGACCATCTTTCACTGGCAAAGGTATGCATTCATTCGAGCCACATCTCTCTTCCTCAGACATGCTCACAAATGTCCATGTTCTGAAGACGGCAGGATGACCTTGTAGCTAAGACAGCAGATTGCGTTTTGGTTCAGTTCCTGCCTTAGCTATAGACACTTTGTGCGACCTACAACAAGGCATGTCATCTCGCTACACTTCAATTCCCCATCTGTAAAATGGGGAAAATAAGTCTTCCCCCCCCCCCACCTCAGCTTTCCTTCTTTCCCACCTCCTCATAACACAGGTTCTGTGGGGCACAGACAACCCCCTGCTCTGTTCATGTATTGCCCTGTGGACAAGACTGACTGGGCCATCTAGGAACTTTACTTCCACAATTTATTAATGGTAAAAAAGGAATGAATCCACAGCAAAGCATAAAACAAAGAAAGTAGAGGGGGCAATAGTTATTCATTTATATTCATCTTTACACAAAGCTATATTCAACTGTTGGGTTGACTCTCCTTTCATTTATATGGGATAATGTTTGGGTTCGTGTGGGTATGCGGGGGGAGCATTCGTGTAAACAGGCGGCGGAAGGTAGGGGGATGGGTGTCCAGTCAGTGTTCACCTGTGTGAACATCACGGGCAATGGGTGGGGGTGCATGCACGCTCCCACACAACACCCAACCCCACTCATCACCCACCCACCTCCATCCACGGAGCACTCCGCAATACTGGAGGAGGCCTGTGGGTAGAGATGGGTGGGGGGGGTGTCCGTGTAAAAGGACACATCCACCTCCACCCACCACGCCGGAACACCCATACACACCCACCCACCCCGTCCATGTAAAAAGGGCCCAGGTACTTAAATGGTGCTGCTGGGATGGACGAATCAGTGTTAGAGAACCGACAGAGAGAGAGAGTTACTGATCATAAGTGCTAGGAGAACAGACGAGAGTGAAGCGAATTACTACAGCTTGGGAGTTGAAAGCATGTCCCCCATGGGCACATATCCCAATGACTCATTACTCTCCAAGTCTCCTTGTAAAGCTAACCCAAGTTAGAAGGCAATATAGTTGTAATATACAACATGCCAGGGGATACAGCACCTTGCAAACTTTACAAGGGCAGGTGATATTAAATGTGCCACCAGATTTATCTAGGTGCCAAAATGAAAACCGTGATGCACCCCGGTCAATCTGCAGCAATCAAGTGTAAATCTCCGGACAAAATTCACATCCGTTCCTGGATGACTAATTCTCAATGACAGACTCTGAAAACGACACCTTGAAAGCACACCCTCCTCGGAGGTGGAACGTACCTTCAATCTCGACTCCATCTCGATAGGACACTACTGACCACGCTTAGAGGAACATCTTAGGGACTAGTGAAGAGCACTACAGATGCTGGCTGTTTTGGGAGTCTGGGCAAAGGGCAGTCACTGCAGGATTTCAACATTAAATCAGACAGCTGCTTATGAAAAACTGGCCCATTGTTTTTGGAATCTTGGAGGGTGGACTAAGAATGGACATTCTGAGCCGCCAGGAAAATGGCTGCTTAAAGGCACAAGCGCTCAGAATTGCACCCAGAACTTGGAAGTGTGCTTTAAGAAAGCCGGAGCTCGTTCCAGCCTGATAGAATCATGGAATTGTAGGGTTGAAAAAGGGACAACCCAGGGTCATCTAGTCTAACCCCTCCTACTTCGAGGCAGGATATTTTCTGCCTACAAGCACTGCAGATCCATGAGCTGGGCTTCCTTCTTCCTGAATGTACCCCTTTAAACACCCCCAACTTCTGTGCGGCCCCTGGAGCTCATCCCCCAATTTAGCGGGTGGGGAAAGCACATGTGCTCCTTCGCCTCCGCCATCAGCTTCTAGAGGCAGCGGGTCCAATCCTGCAGTGAAGCAAGAGTCCGGGAGTGCAGCCCGTGTTGATGCATCCTCGGCCAGCCCCCTGGCATGGAGGGGCTGGTGATGGCCGGGGTGGGGGGGGCGCTGCTTGCTTGGACTGCCCTCCACGCCGCCCCGAAGTCTGGTGGCTGCGTTCGCCCTCCCTGGGGTGGGCAGGGGATCCAGCCAGCCCCGTCTCATGTGGCGTTACACCCTCTGTCTTCTTTTCTCTAGGCAAAACATCTTTAGTTCTTCCAGCCTTCCCTTCTATGGCTGGTCTTCCAGACCCGTTAGCATCTTGGTTGCTCTCCTCAAAATCTTCTCCAATTTGTCTACATCCTTCTTCAAGCGCAGGGTCCCAAACTGAACACAATATTCCAGCTAAGGTCTCACCAGCGTGGAGCCAAGTGGCACCATCGCCTCCTGTGTTTTGAAAGGATGCGTCTGTCGATGGAATCGGTCCTCCCCAGGTCTCCAGAGTGTTCATGAACAGCATGTCCCCCACCTCTGGGGATAGTGCCTATTCAAATGCCAATTCTGGCCTAGTCGCCATCACATCTAACCCCAGCTAATGGGCATGAACCAATTTAGTTTCAATTTGCTCCTAAGAGCCATCCTTCTCCAGGGAAATTCCATGGATCTACAAAGCAGCGGCAGGCGTCAAACAAAACACAAGAACAGCCCTTCAAATCTTCTGCGATGAATTGTGACTGGACAGAATCATTTGGCCCACAAGCTGTCTTGGAGACAAGGCCGCTGCCCCAGTGAATTGACAATATCAATTACATGGAGAGCATCAGGTCGTCACCGGAACGGCAAACAGCATCTTCTTGAGTTTGGTTTACTGCTTGGCTAACTTTGCATTCACCAGACCCGAGGATGCGAGCGGGTCCAGAAGTATGGTGAATGGCCACCACGGCAGGGGTGAATGAAACGTAACTTCTGTTCACTCACCCCTGCCGGTGGTGGAATCCATTCCCACCCCACCCCCTGGACGCGGTGGCGAGTGCGGCCGGATTGGCCGCCCTTGCTGCCCGTCCGGCGGGGGGAGGGCCGTTGTGCAACACAGGGGGTGGGGCCATGCCGCAGCACGCTGTGCCGCCTGCCCCACCCCCTCCAGGAGCCGTGGTTCCACATCAGACGTTACGCTGGGCCCCATTCACCACGGGCCATGGTTTGCCGGTCCCCGCAGCCCGGGGTGGAGTGGCGCATGTCTCTTGGCGCCCCCCTTCACTCCAGGCTGTGGTCCGAACCACCCCACGGCCCGTGGTAAATGGGGCCCGGCGTAACGTCTGAAATCACCCACAGTCGATCCTTCCTACACATTGCCCCGCAGCCCCCTAAGGGGTATTACCACATTGTACCTCGCTACTACACACCCCCTGCATACCTCCCAATAGCACCTACTTAGAAGGGACCGTCCCTCATTGAGTGTTGAATCCCATTGTCCCTCTTTCAGGGGGTCAAAGTCCCTCTTTCAGGAAAGAGAGACAAACCCCCCCCCAGAATGCAAGCCTCAGGCCCCTCTTTCCTGGTTGCTACCACTCACTACCACACAGGTTGTGTCTGAACGCTCACAGGTTACTATAGCAACTCTGGCGCTACTCCACAGTCTCTCTACCCCTCAGGACACATTCAAACAATGCCTGAGGGGCTGAAGTCTCACTCCCACCATTTTTGCCGGTGTCTCCCCCTGTCCTAGTCCAGTCAAGCGCTCCAGTGAGTAACGCTACTCCCCCCCCCCCCCCAAAAAAAGGTCCATTGTTTTAGTATTATCCAAACAAGAAGGATGACCTTCTTAGCTGAGCAAAGCATTTCTTGCCCATTAATTTAAATTCAGAGTTGCGTTTAGCAAGGAGGAAAGGAAAGCTGTAATTACGAGAATCGCCGCTAGCATGTGTAGGCTCTCTTGAGAGAGCTATCCTTTTTAAAAAAGAAAATCTACACGTAAATGTCAGCCACCTCCAAACATTTTGTGTGTGTGTGTGTGTGTGTGTGTGTGTGTGTGTGTGTGTGTGTGTGTGGCCTATTAAATAACAGCAGAAACAAAACTTTTTAAAAGGGTCTTTTTATCTCTCAATATTATTTATCGCTCAGTTAAATTGGCAGCTTCTCAGTGGAGAGAAACTCTCCTCCCACCCCGCGACTTGTTTCTTTTTCAGAAGATTGCAGACTAGGGGGCTAGTCTGCTCGACGCCAATGAAATAGTCCTCTTTCAACAACATTAATTATCTCTAGCTTTCCATAACAAAAAATCTTGACCCCGTTGCCTGCCAATAGTTAAGAAGCTCGGAGAAAAAAAGTCTTTTATCTTTTGCATCTCACAGAAGAGCCGTGTTTGATCATTTTCCTTTTTACATTTTGAACTTTATGGACTGATTATTTAATGCCTCCTATCTCAGTAAACTATTGTGTATACGCTGGAGCACTGATTTGATTTCCTTTCTATTAAACTATATTAAAAGCTGTTTTAATTTCTAGTGAAGATATATATATATATAATCTTCACTAGAAATTAACACAGCTTAGCTCATCTTTGCTCCGTAAGCAAGCTGTAAAGATTCTTATTCTTTAGTTATGGGCCGGGGGGTGGGGGGAATGGAATGGAGGGAGCTGAAAAGATTTCTTTATTTTAAATTAAAGTTAAGGATTAAAGGCATCAGGCTTTCACGAGTTATTGTGAAAAGCTTTTAAAAAGTCCCAAGTGGATAGTCGGTAATCTTCTTTTAAATGGCTAAATTTAGAACAGGGAACAGTTTAGACCTCCGAACTCTAGACCTCCAAGTAGTGCATGTATGACAGACACTGGGATGCTTTTTTAACTTTCACTTCTTAGAAAACAAGATTTCAATTTTTTTTTCTCCCCAAAAAGTCGTGTAGACTTTGTTTCTCTACTCTACGAAACAGATGGAAGTAAAAGGATAATGGAATGTTGGGAGGTTTCTGTATGCGCGTGAAGGGGTGGAGCCTATCATCTAAGAGGTGGAGCTTATTTGCCGAGTGGGCAGGGCTTGTCTTTTCCTTAGCAACTCAGAATATTGGCTCAATGTATGGTTTTATTGCAATTCACATAAAACTGTTCTTTATTTTGGCAAATTATCTTAAACCCCTTTGCTTCTTTTAACAGATCAATTAGCTCACTGGGTGAAATACAGTGATGTTTACAAGAAATATGGTTTGCATTCAGTTCTCAACCTTACAGTTTAAGCTCCATAATCATGTCTAATAAATAAAAAATTTGACTGAGTTCATAGCTATCGCAGATGATAAATACTTGCAGATTTATAGCAGTTATTCATGCAAGCACTACATTACATGTAAATCAATACCATAAAAAACAATTTGCTAAAAATATAAATACCTTTTTTACACTTTAGCAGTATTATCAAAATTGGAATCTTGCTGCCTCCAAGTAAAACTGCATCTGTTCAAGAGACCAGAATAAGTTCTAAACAGTGCTGCTGCTGCTGCTAACGGAAACAGAACCGGGAATGAGACGTTTTTAAAAAAGCAATCAAACACACACCACTGTCACCCCCCAGAACAGTGAGAGCAGTAGTTGTGTGAGTCTATTCAAACTGACCTTGGGTTAAGTGTTTGGGTTCTTAGTTCAGTAAAGCTTTCTGGAGTCAAACAAAATTTATCAAACAGAAGGGAGGTTATTTATCAAACAGGATCACACAGTGAAGTTCTAGGTTGTTTCCCATTGATATGAAAGAGGGGACAGTTATAAGAAAAAAAATTAGTCATTCTGGAAATCAAATGACTGCCTATATACTGGCAAACGAACCCAAATCCTTCCGTACGAATTCAAACATCCACCTTGCACATTGACTGAGAATGGCAAATCAAAGATTTCAATCAAACCAGGCTTTACTGGTTGTTCTCTTATCTGGAATACATGGTGCAGGTATCACAGGAGATAATGTTTGGCTAATGAGACATGAAACCTGCAGGCCAAAATTTAAAAAAAAAACTATTGATTTTACGATGCACAAGCAGATAAGACACATGTTCCATGATTGGTATACATTAAAAAAATGAGCCTTCAAAATAGCCTAACCTATCCCCCCAAAAGATTCATAGAAAATTTAAGCTCCCTTTAAAATATTTCAATGAAGTTTTTGGTGGCTCCTTGTTTTCTAGAGTACCTGGCTGAAATATAAACCTTTTGGGGGTTTTTCCACTTTAAGGAAACATGTCAATGCAACGTAACTGCACAAATATATATTTTTGCTTAATTGGCATAATGATCTAATTTCTCTTTTTAAAATGAATGGTTTGGGGAATTTTACCACTGTTGTTGACTCAGTTATTCCCCCTCAGTCTAAAAACGAAGTCAAAGTAAGCTTTATTGATATTAGTATGCAACTTGATATGGCAATAATGAGATCTTTGCAGATATCTCCTTTTCTGAACCTTTTTAAAACTTCTTGGATTGGAGCCATTCTTACAGTTAGTACAAAACTACAAACCAAGGGAGGTTATTGCAAGCATGTGTTTTAATTTGGTGAATTCAACGCTGCACTTATTACCAAAGGAGAACCAGAGATTATGGAAGCCCCACCATGACCTACTTTGTGGGATCCGTTTCAGTGGGTCTTGCCCGCTGATGCGGAGGATGTTCTTGGGACGGTCAGAACCACCTCTTGCGAACTGGATCCGTGACCGTCCTGGCTAGTTAAGGCCAGCCGGGAAACGCTGGAGCTGTTGCTGGCAGGGATGGTCAATGCCTCCCTTCAGGAGGGCAGTGTGCTGAGCTGCCTTAAAGAGGCGGTGGTGTGACCCCTGCTCAAAAAACCATCTTTGGACGTTGACTCCCTTGTTATCGGCTGGAAGGTTATTGAACGGGTGGTGGCTCGGCATCTGGACCGACTCAGTTTTCTAGATCCCTCACAGTCCGACTTTCGTCCAGGCTATGGAGTCTGAGACCACACTTGTGGCTTTAACCTTCGCCATGAATTAGATCAGGGTCGCACGACCCTGCTGATTCTATTAGATCTGTTGGCTGGGTTTGATACCATTGACCATGAGATGCTGGTGACTTGCCTTTGGGACGGAGCCGTGGTGGGCAGAACTCTTCTTGAGTGGTTCAGCTCATTCCTGTACAAAAGAACTCAGTGACTGGAGCTCGGGGACCATTTTTCATTTCCCCAGGACCTCTTATGTGGAGTCCCGCAGGGTTCTATTCTGCCCCTCTCCTGTTCAACATGTATATGCAGCCGTTGGGCGAGGTTGTGAGAGGCTCTGGAGTTCGTTGTCATCAATACACTGACGACACTCAACTCTGTCTCTCTTTTTCATCCGACCATAGTCTCGGTGCTTACACGAGTTCTGGCGGCTTTGAGGAACTGGATGAGGGCAAGCCAACTGAAGCTGAATCCCGGGCAAGACGGAGGAGATGCTAGTGGGGAAGGCGGTGGGTGTGGTGTCCCCCATCATTGCCGGGGTTCGCCCTCCACTGGTTCCCCAGGTTCGGAGTCTGGAAGTGCTCCTTGATGCTCAGCTCCACCTAGAGGCTGGGGCTGTAGCGAGGAGAGTTTTCTGCCAATTACACCTGGTGCGACAGCTTTGGCCGTACGTCTCGGACTCCGACCCGGCCACTATCATCCATGCTTTCATCACCTCAAGACTGGACTATTGTAATGCGCTCTACGTGGGGCTGCCCACGGTGACGGTTCGGAGTCCGCAGCTGGTGCAGAACACAGCGGCCTGTCTCTTTATGGGAACAGGCCACAGGGAGCACATCACACCGGGGCTCCGTTCTCTGCACTGGCTGCCGATAGTCTTCCGGGCCCGATTCAAAGGGCTGATTCTTACCTATACATTTTATTTTTATTAAAACATTTGATATACTGCCCCTCCTGCCAAAGGCAGCTCGGGGCAGCGTACAAGTATAAAAACAGACATAAAAATACACAAACAGCAACACAAAACATCTAAAATAGGGGGAAGAGGGGGAAAAGGGGGAACATCCCCCCAGGAAAAGAGGAGGGAGGAAAAAAATAAAATAAAAAATAAAGCCTTCTATGGCTTGGGCCCCATATATCTGCGGGATTGCCTCAGACCCCAGGCTCTGGATCGGCCCTTATGGTCGACCAGGAACGCCGTCCTCAAAGTCCGCCAGGTATTCCGGGGGAGGGGGCGACTATGGGGAGGGCGTTCTTGGTGGCCGCACCAAGGCTGTGGAACTCCTTCCCGGCGGAGCCCCAGGTGGCCCTGAACCTCTCCTCTTTTCGATGTCATCCCTCCCTTTGGCAAGGGAGATCGGGGGGGTGAGGGGGGGTGTTTTTTCCTCCCCCCCTCATAGGGGGCGATGTTCCCCCCCCCTTTTTTGATATTTTATGTTCTGGTTTGTGTATTTTTCTATAGGTACTTTTATATTTTTATATAATGAAAGCTGCCCCCGAGCTGCCTTTGGCAGGAGGGGCGGGCTATCAAATGTTTTAATAAATAAATAAAGTCAAAGTGTGGGGGAGGGGGCAGGACTAGAACCAACGGGCTCAAATTACAAGAAAGCAGATTTCGGCTAAACATTAGGAAGAACTTCCCAACGGTAAGAGCTGTTCGACGGTAGAACAGACGCTGCCTAGGGCGGTGGTGGACTCTCCTTCACTGAAGGTTTTCAAACAGAGGCTGGACGGCCGTCTGTCAGGGATGCTGTAGCGGTGGATTTCCCGCACTCAACAGGGGGTTGGAGATCCCTTCCAACTCTAAGATACTAGGATTCTATTCTATGCAGTCATTGTGTTGTTTTCCTAAAATAGCACCACTTTGAAGGTAGAACAAACCGAAACTCATCTCACTGAATACCTAAAAAAGTGCTGCAACCAAGGCCCTTTAAACAATAAAATGTTAGTGCATTTGGCCACAATGAAAACATGGAAGCACATACTTCCACATGACTTGCAACGCAACTTCATTATCTTCTAGTCTTCTGTAGAATGTGCTCAAAATACTAAAACAAAGGCTCAGCTGGGTCCTTAAATCCTTACTCCAAGATTACTCAATTCTTACTCCGGGATGGTTCAATCCTTACTCCTGTGGAAAAATAAATTCGTTTGACTCCAGAAAGTTTTACTGAACTAAAGAACCCAAACGTCTGAGCTGAGGTCAGTTTTAATAGACTCACAACTAAATACACAAAAAGGCCATATGCAACTTTGACAAACCAGCTAAGAACTATACCATCAAACCCTTCCATTTACTAATTCAAGTAATGACGACAACATTCAGGTATCAAGAACAAGGGGCACATGCCATGAAATTAACTGACAGCTGATTTAAAACAAATAAGAGAAAGTATTTTTTCCCCCACTCAGTGCACATTTAACTTGTGGAATTTATTGCCAAAGTAAGTGGTCAAGGCCGGTACTGTAGCTAGTTTTAAAAAGGGATTGGATAAGTTCTTGGAGGATAGGTCCATTAATGGCTATTAGTCAAGTAGGTTTTGGGGACGTTAACCTCTTACTGTTGGAGGCTGGAATGACAGGGAATAGCTTGCCCATTGTGACCTGTTGGGTACTTCTCCCAAGAGAAAGAGATCAGTCACTGTCGGAGACAAGGCGCTGGGCTTGATGGACCATTGGTCTGACCCAGTACGGCACTACTTATGTTCCTGTTTATTTATTTGTTTGTTTGTTTATTTTAAAGTCTCATTTCATAATTTCATCACTTCGGTAACATTCGTTAAAAAATAATAATAATTCAGTATTTCTTCAGTTCATGGACTCTCCTAATTGTTAGCAAAGGCTAATCCAAGCAAGACTATCTTACAGCCTTTCAACTTCTCCAACCAGAGCTGTGAAAGTGACACCTTCTTAATAAATTAAATTTCCATATTATAATCATTACCTGTAAATTCTCTGCAGACGTGTGATTTCAGTTTCCCATAATTACACCTTGCAAGCCTTGTCATCGGGATAGGAATTCTCAGAACTCGCCGTCAAGACCTTGAGCTCACTGACAATCCTAATGAACAGAATCTTTTGCTTCTTCCCGGAGACATCGTTTAATTTATATTAGATATATTTACAGCTGATGTCAACAAGAATTGCATCCTGGAGGTTTGTAGCAAACTTCTGAGCACAAAGAGATTTCTAGATGAAAGTCTAGATTATTTTTTTTTAAACTGCAGTTGCTTGCTACTATGCAGTTGTCTAAACTACTATGCAGTTGAACTGCGTAGTAGATAAGCCAGGCACGGGGAACCTCAGGTCCAGGGGCCAAATGCAGCCCAGAGATAATTTTTATGTGGCCCCCTTTCCAGTGCCAGGATCTGGTCCCTGGATCCAGTTCCTACCCCCAAGCACTGGCAGACTGAGCTCAGGGGAAGGGAGCAGAGATGAGGGGCAGGCACTCAAGGACAGGGGAATCTGAATGCACAAACTTGGGTGTTCGAGTGGCTAGCGTAACACACGTTCATCTGAACACACAAACTTGGGTACCTAGTGAAACATATGGACCCTTTTTACACGGGCTGTGCAGAGTGGGGGGGGAGGTGTCAGTGTTTGCGCCGGTGTATGCGTGGTGGGTGGGGGGAGTGTATAGATGGGCGCACACACATACCCACCCCCCCAATCAACATGCACAGGGAAAACTGCCATTTTGCCGGTTGCCGCACGCATGTTGATGGGTGGGGGGATGGGGATGCATCTTTGGCAGGAGCGTGAATGCATCCCCACCCCACATCTTTACACGCGATGCACCCAGACCCACGCACGAACACCCAGGTTTGGGGTCCAAATGCAGCCCACACTTTCCTGTCCCTGGATCGGTCCCCCCCTCCCCCAAGCACTGATAGACTGAGCTCCAGGGAAAGGCAGAGGTGAATACAGATACAAGGTGTGTGTAGATACAGATACAGATTCATCACCTTTGTAGGGGATAAATTGGAAGAGCTGTCACAAATCAACGTGACTCTGGAGGAGGTTCTAGAGCAAACGGACAAAACTAAATACAAGTCACCAGGACCAGATGGCATTCACCCCAGAGTTCTGAAGGAACTCAAATATGAAATCGCAGACCTACTGTTAGTCATTTGTAACCTCTCTCTAAAATCCGTCGCTTTACCAGAGGGTGGCAAATGTAACCCCGATATTTTAAAAGGGATCCAGAGGTGATTCTAGAAACTACAGACCAGTAAGCTTGACGTCTGTGCTGGGCAAAATGGTGGAAACTATCATTAAGAACAGAATCACTGGGCATGTTGATAAACATGGCTAAATGGGGAAGAGTCAACATGGATTTAGCAAAGGTAAGTCATGCCTCACTAATCTGTTGGAATTCTTTGAGGGTGTAAACAAGCATGGGGACAAGGGAGACCCGGTAGATATAGTGTACCTGGATTTCCAGAAAGCCTTTCATAAGGTCCCACATAAAAGACTCAAGATGTAAAAAGTGGTGTGCTTCAGGGATCTGTACTGAGACCGGTGCTGTTTAATGTATTCATTAATGATCTGGAAAAGGGCGTTAAGAGTGAGGTCATCAAATTTGCAGATGAACCAAGTTATTCAAGGTAGTTAAAACACGAGCAGACTGTGAAGAACTGCAACAGCATCTTACGAGACTGGGTGCCTGGGCATCTAAATGGCAAATGAGATTTAATGTGGACAAGTGCAAAGTGACGCACATAGGGAAAAATAATCCAAACTAGGAGTACACAATGCTGGGAACTAAGCTGGGAGTTACCATTCAAGAAAAAGATCTGGGAGTGATTGTGGACAATACACTGAAATCCTCAGCCCAGTGTGCAGTAGCAGTCAAAAAAGCAAACAGAATGTTAGGAGTTATGCGCAAAGGAATAGAGAATAAAACGGAGGATGTCTTAATGCCTCTATACAAATCAATGGTGCGACTGCACCTGGAAGATTGTGTGCAGTTCTGGTCGCCCCATCTCAAAAAAAGGCATCGCTGAACTAGAAAAGGTGCAGAGAAGGGCAACGAGAATGATAAAGGGTATGGAACGGCTTCAATCTGTACAAAGAGAGGCTTGACAAGCTGGGTCTCTTCAGCTTAGAGAAGACTGAGAGGGGACATGATAGAGGTTTATAAAATCTTGAGTGGTGTGGAACGAGTAGATAGGGAACGGTTATTTACCCTCTCAAATAGCACTAGAACTAGGAGACGCTCCATGAAACTAGCTGCCGGCAGATTCAAAACAAATAAAAGGAAGTACTTTTTCACCCAACGCATAATTAAATTACGGAATTTTTTGCCAGAGGACGTTGTCACGGCCAGTAGTATGGCTGGGTTTTAAAAAGGACTGGATAAGTTCTTGGAGAGTCGGCCCATTAATGGCTAGTATTAACCAAGTAGCTTACGGGATGAACTTCTTACTGTCGGGAGCAGGGAGTGAACAATGGGGAATGGATTGCCCACTGACTGTTGGTTCTTCTCCCATGCGATCGAGATTGGCCACTATCGGAGGACAGGATGCTGGGCTTGATGGACCATTGGTCTGACTCAGTCTGGCACTACTCATGTTCTTATGGACAGACATCCACGAGCTGGACTCTCTTTCCTTACTACATCCTGAGTGCACCCCTAAAAAAGCACCCCAGCTTCAGCCCTCGGAGCTTGAACTCATTTTCAAAGTGGTCCCTGGGAGGAAAAAGGCTTCCCATCCCTGATGAAGTGAGGTATGACAGAGGTCTGTTTCAATTGGACACTAACACTGAGAGAAGCATCACTGGAGCCAAGTTTTTAAATGGATACATTTTGGCTTGGGTACCAGGAGAAACATTTGACGAGGGCAGCAGCAGCACAGTTCCCCTTTGCGACATAATTATGACCCGCTCAAAAGGAGGCTTCTGTCAAGTGCTCACTACAGACCACGTAGAACTGTCTCAGCAAAGCAAGCAAGGGCAGGCCTAACTCTAAGCACGTGCTTCCTTATTTCCTGATTCACTCCTTGGATGAGCAGGTGCAGATTTACGTGTTTTACAGAATCACAGCCTGAGTCTAGTAGTTCCTGCAAGGCCTCCCATTCCAAGGATCGGAAGGGACCAGGGATGGCAAATGCCATGGTTTGAAATGGCGCCCACAGTAGGTTGAAAACATAGAGAAGGCTTTCCCGCAAGGCCTCCCATTCTAAGGATAGGAAGGGACCAGGGACACATTGGTTTTAAACGGCGCCCACTGTAGGTTGAAAACATAGAGAAGACTTTCTTGCCTGATGCAGCAGATCAGGGATGGGGAACCTTTTCCCTCCCAGTGGCCATTTTGAAAATCAGTAGACACTCCAGGGGCTGCTTAAGGGGTACACTCCAGAAAAGGAGGGTCCACATCCTGGACCTGTCTTCCCTCTGTGTGCACTCTCTCATCTCTGCTCCCTTCCCCCGAGCTTAGTCTTTCAGTGCTTGGGGGTAGGAACTGGATTCAGGGGCAAAATCCAGGAACTGGAAAAGGGCCAAATAAGAACTAGCCAAGTTTGGCCCTCAAACTTGAGGTTCCCCCCACCCCTGTAGCAGACCGTACTACATGGCTCCCTCGCCAATACGGACCTCCATGACACTTCCTCGCTAACCCTTGAGAGTAGGGGCAAGGATCTCAAAGAAGCAACGCGGAAAGTTGGGAAAACCTCAGGCCACCTTCCGACGAGCAGCAGTAAACCAAACTGACTATTACACTTCGGCAGCGTTCACACTGTCCCTCTAAACTGAAGTAATTACTCCTCAATCTCATGGCACAACAGTATGATACTTGAAGGGCTGCAGCCACTTTGACGTAAATGTGTTCCCATGAACCTGGCCCCCTGGATTCAGTTCCTACCCAAGTACCGAAAGAGTAAGTACAGAGTAAGGAAACAGAGATGCAGGCATGTACGCAAGCTAGGCGACAGATTCACGACCCGGACCCTCCTCTCCCTGAGCGCACCCCTTACTCAACCCCACCTCCAACTTCTACACAGCACTCAGAGCTTGTGCTAATTTCCACAGTGGCCCCTAGGAGGGAAAAGTTTCCCCAACCCTAATCACTATCAACTGGGCTCACATTCAAAGCCATCTCCTCC
The DNA here is from genome assembly GCA_003113815.1 of Sphenodon punctatus. Lineage (NCBI taxonomy): Eukaryota > Metazoa > Chordata > Lepidosauria > Sphenodontia > Sphenodontidae > Sphenodon > Sphenodon punctatus. The sequence continues at coordinate 7,497,079 of QEPC01002388.1, forward strand.
AGGGATTGAAGAATCTATCCCATCCCCAGATCTCAGAGTCTTCCTGGCCCAGAGGCAAGCAGGTATCCTGTAGAAACAATGCTACATACTAGGCCAAGGAAGCCATTGTAGTCGTACCAGCATACAGCGAGAAAGACCCTTCCTCCTCTCCCCTCCCCCTAAGAGATCAAGGGGCTGGCTGTTTAAGAGAGACATCTCCTGTTGTAACTACATAACTCAAAATAAAAAGACAACGCTCCAACATACTGCAATTAATGCAGGAAAGATTGATTTCTGAACTGTACCCAGCTGGCTCATTAATTCCAGATGCTCCTACAAGGCAATTCCAGCGTAGACTCCTTTGCAATAGGAGGCAAAACATGAGAATATTGAATTTTGAAATTCTTTTCTGCAACAACCTTTTATTGCCGAGCAGCTTAAAAAACATTCACCACCAAGTGCTCCGTTCCTCCCAGAGATACAGAGAGTGCTTGTCGACCTTGCTGTTTAAATGTCTTCACACAAAAAGGTTTCTCAATTATCATTGTCGTAGATGGTTATCTCCACTTCAGTCCAGCTACAACCAAGACCTCCCAAAACCTCAACTCCTTACATGGAGTCTCTCCTCCACCCCTAAATACAGCCTCACCGTGCAAATAGGATATAATAATCTCAATTTTACCAATAGGCAATGGGAATTGTGTCACCCATAAATGGGAACTTCACCACTGACTTCATCAGCGTCCGCGAGTTATGCTCCAGTTGAAATCCTACCACTGGCCTGCAGTGTAGCTCTCAGAATGTAGGAGACTCTTGATTGGCTACTTAGTGTTAGGACAGTCCATCATGACAGAGGGGAGTTCCACTTCTGGAGTGATGACTCTTGATTGGCTACTTAGTGTTAGGACCGTCCATCATGACAGAGGGGAGTTCCACTTCTGGAGTGATGACTCTTGATTGGCTACTTAGTGTTAAGACGGTCCATGATGGCAAAGGGGGGGGTTCCACTTCTGAAGTGATGACTCTTGATTGGCTACTTAGTGTTAAGACAGTCCATGATGGCAAATGGGGGGGGAGGTTCCACTTCTGAAGTGATGACTGTTGATTGGCTACTTAGGGTGTTAAACAAGACGATAGCCCACACCAGGTGGGTGTCCACCTGCCCATTTATTAGGAGTTCACCCCCACTGGCCATGTGGCCACCACCCATGGGACCCACAGCCCTCACTCATGGTGGGGTCTCTGAGAAAGTGGAGCCCACCCCGTGCAGGCGAATGTGGGCTAATTCGAGCCCGCATCCTGTCAATTAGGTTGCATGCAGCGCCTCTGCACATACAGGTCCGCCAGCACCATCAAGTCACTGGTGGAAATTCTAGAGCGTCTGAGGAGAGCGACCGCTTCCTGTCCCTCTCTCCGCTCTCGCTCTCGCTGGTGCTGCCAGTGGGGGCTGCCCGCAAGTGCATGAAATATACACAGGGGGGCTGTCCATTTATTAGGCGGGACACGCTACGCATGTAAGGGGGGGCTGCAATGACTGAACACAGACTCCAGTGGACTATCGTCTCGTTTGTCAATACCCTCAGCATTGGTACAGTCCATTATGGCAGGGGGGGGGCGGGGCGGTTCTACTTCTGGTGAGGTCTGTGTACTCCTATCCTCACCACACGGACCAGCCAGCCATCATTCTCGATGTAACCAAGCCAAGCGCGTGCACCTGAGACCTCGCATCTTCATGAATGTTACACTCCTTGTCTCTCCCTCTGTTCCCCTTCCTTCGTCTCCTCCCCCCCAATCTCTCAGGGACCGTATCTATTCAATTACTTTGTAAAGCGCCAGGTACATTGCTTGTGCTATATAAATGCTTGCTAATAATAATAATAAAATAATAATAAATAATGGTGATGAATAAGCAAGAAATACAAAAGTTGGGGGGGGGGGGAATAGTGAGAATTTTAACTTTTTTTTTTTTTTAGGCATCTCTTTTCTGTGCTATTTTAGTCCTCAAGCCCAGGGTGCAACAGTAAAAAACAACACCTTCTTGTATAAAAGCACATCCTGCCTAAATATTGTTTACACAAGTCATAAACGTGTCTTAGGACAGGTCCCAACAAACCATGTTAAACCAAAGTAACCACCTCAATTTTATGAAAATCAAACCATCTACTCTAATTCGATGCTGTTCACACTGCGGCTGTAAACAGACGCAGCCAACTTCACAATCTCCCCCTAACGGTTCTAGCAAACAATGTTATTTATCTACATGATGAAAAGCATTTGCGCTACAGTTACTTCAAATCAGAAAAGGGAAGGAGAGTACACACCCATTTTTCAGGCTCTTCCTACTCCAGAATAACTTTGGTTTAGTGCTCCGCGCGTGTGAACAAATCAGAAGTGAAAGCAAAGAAAGACCTAACTGCTTTGAAGGCTTTGTTCATTGGGAAGGTGGCCTTTGACCGTGTAGAGAAATACCGAGATCGACCCCCTGCACCCAAAGAGCATACAGACTAATTCCAAGAGAGCCTGCTTAGAATGCTAGAAGGAGGCGTACTATGTCAGAAGTGGGCAAACCGTGGCTCTAGAGCCTCTTTGGTCCCCTTGTGGTAAATTGTGGTAAATTGATGCAGCTCTCAGGATTAGGAAACTCTGCCCACCCCTGTACCATGGCCCTCGTCACCCTAAACACACACACGAGAAATAAGCTATGAGAAGAACACAAAGCAATGCATTGACTGGCCGTAACAGAGTGTACTGTCCCTTTAAGATAAAATGGGACTCAGACCTAGCAGGGCCTTCCCCCCCCCCCCTTTCCCAGACTAGTCACGTGACCAAAGAGAATAAGGTGGCTGGACCAGTGGTGACAAGAGTGTCGTTAAAAGGGAGAAAACATGTCTCTGAAATTGGAGCCGGACCGGAGTATCTGCAGGAGCAGCAGACCACAATGGGTTGGGCGAGGGCCCTTTAAGGGGCTTTGAGCACAGCGGTGGCCCCACCCCCTCCAGGGACTATGAGAGCCCAAAACTTTGGGGGCTCTGGCAGTCAGAACCTGGCTCTTCCAGGCAGCAGAGTTCTAGCTCAGCTGGCTACACTGGGAGCTCTCCAGAGTACTGACTAGGGCCTAAGGTCTGTATATACATGTTCTCTAACTACCGGAGAATATAGGATCAGAAAAGCAATCCGATTTGCCTGAGACTCTGGGGTTTTTGAACTTGCCCTGCCGCCACCACCCCACACAGACGACGTCTGGCACTTGCAGACACCTGGCGATGGCCAAGGCAGAAAATGTATTGTGGAGGCCCAGAGAAGGTTTGATGAACCCGTATAGAAGATGGTTTTGCTTGTGTTTGGACTTTCGGCTCTTCTGAAAGTGAATGGACTTTCAAGGCTGGGCTGAACTGACCAAACAATTTTAGGAGGAGGTGACCGGCAGGGGAAGAGCGGCCGTATCAATAGTCACACCAGAGAAGTTAAGCACTTTTACGCTACTGCAGAGATTAGCAGGGGGAGGCTTCAGGAAGAGGTGCATCTGATGGAGAAGAGATGGAGGGAAAGGCAGTTCTAAGCACAAAAGGGTGGCAGGAAGACACACTTAGGAGACAGACGCTATTAGGACAGCGGCACATGTGCATTGAAGGCATCACAGAATAAAGAACAGTGACGTTGCCAGGGACAGAGTTGTGAAGTAGTAATAATGGGGTCCTTGACAGTATTGGGTCGCAACCACACAGAACCGACCTCCTCTCCTATTCACACCGAAAAGTATCACCGAAATTATGCACCTTAACCCAAAGCCCACGGGCGTCAGTGGGAATGTTTCCGTTGAATTCAACAGGCTTTCAAATAGGAGCCGGAATTTTAACGCCGATGGGCTCCACTGGCTATAGGTTACATCTGTTCCCTTACATCTGATACCGATAATCCAAGAGAGCAGCTGGAGGCTGTGGCTGGAATTTAGAGGAACCGGGATTCCACTCCCCAGCACCGACTTTCCATCGGACCTCTGGGAATTCTCTTGGCCTCCCAGCTGCTCCATCTGTAAAAGGAGGAGGACGGCTTCCCATCTGTGCAAAGTGCTTTGAAAGCGACAAACAGCAGGCACTCTAGGAATTCCACAGAGCGCCACTTTCATTGGGCAGAGCCATAGAGTTCAAGGTGGTTAAAATAGAGGGGCAAAAGACAGCTCTTAAAACTGGCTCTAGATACCACCATGCCATTGGACATAATGCAATAGATGCTTTTAAGACAGATGGCACCCATGGCTCTGCTCCACCTCACACGCAGGTGTGCCAATAGATGTGCAGGTGGAGCAGAAGCTGCCTGCTCTGCTCCAGTCCTGCTTACGGTATTCCCGGAGCAGAGCCAAATCTGGGGCGCCGGCCAGAGGCGGAGCTGCAGTCTACCTGCTTGGCAGACAACCACTGCAGCTCCACTCTCCAACAGGGATTGCCCTGGCAATGCCATAGAGCTGCAGGCGGCAGGCTAGAGCAATGGGCAATCTGCCCACAGCTCTACGGCGTAGGGGGAGGAGGGGACCGCGGAAGTGGACCATGGCAGCTGCCGGGGACATGCAAACCTGGCGCAGGCGGGGCTGCACGTGGAAGACACAGGTCTGGGGGTGACCAGCCCCAGGTCCGTCTAAAGACATCCAATGATAGCGCGTTTGGCTTAACCGGCATGGCCCTACGCCGATGGCAATTTGACCGTCTTGCTGAAATATCTGTGTCCACATCCTTCCATTATTCAGCAGGCAAAAAAGGGCAACGGAAGAGTTCCCTAAAGAAGAGACAAGGGAATATTGACACGGTTCAAACGTGACACCAGATCTCGGTGTTTAAGCTATGATTGAACTGAACAGCTGAGTGCTTGGATTCCCCCCATTATCTGCTCCAAATCAAGGGTTTCCTTTGTCTGAATACTGTATATATGGATGGATTTCCCCCTTCCCCCCACTCCCACCCCTTTGTTCGGACAGCTTTATTATACGGTGGTTAGATGGTAAATAAAACGTAAGCCTTTTGAACTAGCAGTTCGGGTTCCTCACTCCCCTGCTCAGTTTTCACAGCTATCCTAGTGAATGGGACAAAGATTTCATGCACCGAAAGGCGAATACCATGTAGTTTCAATTGTCGTTACAGAATTCTCACAGTTTTAATGAATGCCAAATCTGTTTTTTCACTTGATAGAGCCTGACATGAGCAACAATAACAGATTAGTAGGAAAACTTCTTGCTTTTCAACAAAGGTTAATAAATAGTGACAGCATTAAGTCTATTCTGATTAACTATGCTGAAAGATATTATTGCAGTTTGTAACATGAAATCATTATTGGATTAAACACAGCATATAAAAATGAAATGCGAGTTTTAATCTCAGAGACAGACTCTCACATTGCTCTGATGAAGACAGGGCCACTCTCACAAGCTTGCTTGTATTAATTTTTTTTAACTCAGCCTGCAATGAGATATCATCTAAAATTTCCCTGCCTTTCTGCATTTTTTTTTTCCTTTTAAAAAAGCTTGCTTAACAAAGCTACCATGCTAGGAGTCGGGTAGCATCTCAAAATGTGCCATATTTAGTAACTAAAATTAAGCAGAAAATAATCCCCCATCATTCTGGAATTTTTTTAAAAAAATATTAAAAAATCTACAGCTCAGACATGAGCAGGGTAGAAATACTAAACACGCTGCCAGTGCTTTGGAATTGGATGCTAACAATCAGCGCAGATATCTCCGTTCTGGTTTACTTTGAGAAGCCAGAGGTTCCTTCACACGCATTTGAGTCCACTGTCAACCCTCACAAATGTCTCACAGTCTGCCATGCAATCCTCATAGGAGATGTCTGGAACATGGTCACTGTGGGCTAGCAGAAGCATCACAAGGTGAGCATCTTTGGTCCCCAACTGCTGGGACCATCTTGGGTGGGGCAGGGGGAATGCACCCATACTGATCACACGGGGAAGCTACAGCCATGTATACATTATGGCCATCCACTAACCCTCCCCTCCTTTCCCCTGGAGAGGTCTGTGGAGCCAAGTAGGCTCAGACGGTTCTGAAGACCACTTACAATGACCTTGTGGACCAAAGACCCCTATGGGGCATGCAATCCACTTGATCCAGATGTCAACAACAGATGATCTACCAGGACTTCTCCTGTTGGCTTCAGCCTCTTGAAAAACACTGTTTTTACACACGCATTTCTCCTGCATGTTTGCTGTTACATCATGAACTTTCTGTGTGTCTAAATCACTCACCCAGATCTTAAACATCCAGATCTTTGAACTTCTGCATAGAACTTCTCCCAGAACTTTTGTGAGTAAAAGGTTCTCCTGGTAAACTGCCTTGCTCCAGGCCGCTGTGGTCGCACGGCAGCCCCTCACATCTACAGCTGCAGCTACTTTAGGCTGCCTCAGGGCAGTGTTTGCGTGAAGAATACATCCACAACTGCCTCAGGACAGTGCGTGTGTGAAAAATGCAACCGGAACTTATTTGTGGAATTGTAAACCCAGAAAACTTTAAGGTGTGTGTAAAAATGCACACTCTCTTGTGCAACAACACTTAGTTCAACTATGTAGAAACATAAACAAGGCAAGATAAAGGTTCAATTTCACCTATATAAACAAAGTCCTGGTTCCAACATGCAAACAGGAGTTTTCCCAGATAGGCTGGTCTTTCCCCAAGGACAGGGCAAGGAAGGTACGTTCCCTATCCCCAGCCAGTTGCAAGGACAGGGGAAGGAAGGAAAACTCTTTATGAACAGCTGAGGGAAGAATGTCAGGTGCCACATTGCAATCATTAAATAGCTGCAGAGTCTCAAGGTGTTCTATGTAGAGGATCAAATGTCGGGGGTGGAGGACTCAGACATCCCACGCTCCTCCCCAGAGGCAATATCTGAAAGGCTGCCTCCCCTTCCCGGACTGTGATCTACTGTAGACTAGCTTGAGGTCATCTACCAATCGATTGCAACCTCCCTCTTGGCCATCCCTACTCTAGAGTATCCTGTATCCTCACAAAGTGCGGCTCTCCATTGGAAAGAGCAGGCCCGGAGTCCAGCCTCTTGTCGCTACCAATGGTCGGTACCAGATGTCCGAGAGGAAGTCATTCTCCATGCAGAACAAATGTGGGCTCCATTATGTGGATGTGTGTCCTGGAGAAAAGTTCTGCCCGGCACCAAAGAGGGACTGTTGCCCTTAGATGTGTATAATATTAGAGCAGAATGTAAATCCCACCAAGATGCACAGCAGAAGCCATTCTGCCCTGCTGCTAGGCCTTGGGCTTTAGAATTTGTCCAAGCTGAAGAATGGCTAGGTTTGCAACTCTCACTACCCAAGCCACAGGGGAGCGGAGTGGGACACGGTGAAGATTGATTCTCTGCAGACGAAGGGAGCTAAACACATGTTCTTCTGATAGTATGTGGGTGTCCAATCAATTTGAAAGGCCATCCATCAGATTTTCAGAGACCCACTCCAACGAGGAAGGACTGGGAGAAGGACAACAATAGCCCCAGGTGCCGGCACAGAGGAACGGGCTACGGAACTAGGAGCCCTGGCTTTATGTTCCTTCGGCGTCTACTGCCAGGACGTCTCGCTGACCCGGTGAGGGGGGCAGCAAGGGCGCCCCCTGGAGATAAACAACAATTGGGTGTAAGACAAGGGGATCAGCAAGGAAGAATATAGTCTTTACTTGGATGCTGAGGTACCACAGTGGTGTGATTAGCTAAAGCTAGTTAGCGAAGATTCACAGGGAGACAAAAAAAAAAGCTTCATCTATTGGAAAATCCTTGCCTATTTGTATGGATAGGGGTGAGCTAATGTGATTGCACAGGTACGTACACACACACACACACTCTTCCCTACTATGGGCAATATGCTAATACCATTGAAAACAATATGTTGAGACTAGGGCTGAAATTCAGTACTCGGTTTGACTCCGTTTTTACCAATGATCACAGTATTCGACTCGATTTTTACCAAGTACCAAGAACCCGAGTAAATTAGCACAGTACTCTAACTCCTCAGTGGAGCAATGCTTACCTGATCCTGTGCTCCCATGCTTTCCCGTGAGGTCCCCCCAGCAAGTGGCAGCTCATAGCTCACAAGCAGCCACGGCTGTTCTAATGCCGGGAGAGCGGGCTACCATCTTTGCTCTGTGAGAATCCTGGGAAATGCTCCGAGAGAGCCAGCAGCGCCAGCTCCACGCCACAACGGTGCGCTGGCTCCCTCCACTTCAAGTCCACGGGCCACATCCTTCCTCATGGCGAGTTTGCTGCCCCCCTTCCTGTCCACCGCGCCCCCCCTAGAAAGTTTTATACTGGCCCAACCCTTCCTGCTCACTGCCCCCCCCCCCAAATTTGGACACACAAGGGGACTCAATAAAATACCAAGTATTTTACCAAGTATTCATCACATTACCAAATAGCTCCCAGAAACTAGATCACAGTGGATGTTTTTACACACGCATTTCTCCTTTTTGTTTGCTGTTACATCCTGAACTTTCTGTGTGTCTAAATCACTCACCCAGATCTTAAACATCCGGTTCTTTGAACTTCTGCGTAGAACTTTTGTGTGTAAAATGTTCTCCTGGTTAACTGCTTTGCTCCTGGCAGCTGTGGTCACTTGGTTTCCATGGCAGCCCCTCACGTCTACAGCTGCGGCTACTTTAGGCTGCCTCAGGGCAGTGTGTGTGTGAAGAATGCATCCGGGAAATCCGGGCAGTGTGTGTGTAAAATGCATCCAGAACTTACTTGTGGACTTGTAAACCCAGAAGATTGAAAAACCCCAAACTTTAAGGTGTGTGTAAAAATGCCCAATCCTCAACTACTCAGAAATACTTGCAAATAACTACTGCCCTACTCGTTTCATCCCTGAGGCATTTAGAAAGGGTAAGGTTGCAATGGCCACACTGCCTTTTATCTCAAGGTAAAAGCCATCCTAGAACTGGCTACCGCAGAACAAGCAACCACTCAAAAACGATGAGCCAGGCCTCAGAAAACTCACATGATTGACGTTAAAAGAACCCCAAATTAAAGCAGCCTTTAAAACACATGATTCCTTTTTGGACATGATCCTTCCAGTGTCACAGCCTTTAGAGATATTAGAAGCCATCAGGATCATCTAGTCTGCCAAATTAATCCCAGTTGCTTAAAGTATCCTTTTTTAGAAACTCTCAGCTTCAGACTCTAAGAGACAGTGAGTCGCTATCTGTGCTGCTAGGAATTAGCATCTCATTCCAAGATTGAATTTGTCCAACTGTAGCAACCAACCATTAGATATGTCAGGAGGACCCAGGTCTTGAACCCTTGTCCCCAACGTTTCTAGAGTGGTGGCTCGGCTGGCAAGATCACTGCCTCAAGAGTGCTGCCCTCGCCACGCCCCTCCTCCTGTCTGTCTCTAGCCACCGTCATGCCCCCCCAACTTCCTGACTGGCTGGAGGCCTTGCCTTCAGCCTTGCCTCCTGTTTCTCCATCCTATCTTGTTTCTGAACCCGGTGCCCCAAACCCCCACGGCTGCCCGCAACCTGGATGCCCTGCACCCTCTGACTCTTACAAGACCGTGCTATGACTTTGTCTATATAACTGATAATTCCTACAATTATCAGATGGCTTTTCCACAGTCACGTATCAAAACACAGGGACCAAGTCACCTCTCAACCTTTTCGTCAATAAAATGAATAGATTGAGCTCCTAGAAGCTTGTTTCTCCATCACTGGATCATCTTTGTTCATCTTCCTTGAGCCAATGTAGCCTAGCCAATAAGGCGTTGGACGTGGCTCTCCAAGACCGGAGCTCAAATCCCATTTTACCCATGTACTCACTAGGTGGTCCTGGGCAGCTCAGTCTCTCTCCGATTCAGTTCCTCATCTTTAAAATGGGAATAATAAAGACCTACCTCACTGGGTTGTTGTGAGGGTGAACTAGATAAGGATTTCAAAGCACCTTGAACACTGGTAGCGCTATACAAATGATAAATAATAATTTTCTCCAATGTCGCCACACCTTCATTTCTTATTGTTTAGAATGCAGCTGCGTGGCAGGCAGGCAGGGGTGAGTCCTACACAGGGGCTTTGAGAGCAGCTCCTTTAAAACCAGCGGGCCGCGCTGACAGCGGGCCCTTTAAAAGTAGAGTAGTACCAGGAAGCTCACCCGGGGACCAGGGCTCAAGTGTAGCCAATGGCAGGGGCCCTCGCTGGCCCCCGGCGACGTCGGACACTGGGAGATTATTCGGGAGACTAAAGTCCAGGCTACGGAGTAGGGATGAGACTATCAGCGAATTATCGGTTATCGGTTTTATCTATCGGTATATCGGTTTTTAACATTGCCAATTTTTCAGATCGTTAACATTGCGGCCATTGTTAAAATGGCCGCAATGTTAAAGACCTGAAAAATCGGCAATGTTAAAAAAACGATATACCAATACTGATATCAGATTAATCCAATATCGCCAATCATCAGCATTATCAGATTAATCCGATACCCATAGTCCCATCCCTACTACGGAGCTAGCGAGCTCGCCCGAAAAGGTACTTTGGGAGCCTGGGGGTTAATTGAGAGGGGAAGCAGCAAGCCTAACCGTGGGGCCAGGGAAGGTGCCCCATTACAAGCTGACTCATGATATTTAAGGTTTTCTGCACAAGAGTGAAGGCTAGAAAACTATTCTTTCCTGAACCCCGTGACTCCAAAAACTGGGTCTTTAAGTCAGAGGAGGGCAGCAGGTATAGCAAAATCACCAGGCTGGTTAATCAGCTCCCACCATAGCTGCAGTAACTTTGCTGTAGTTAGAACTGCATACATTTTATCCGCCGAGAACGAAGTTAAAAAAATAAATAAAGGCTCACGGCAGCATGGAACGTGCTTTATCTTCCCTCAGCGACACCGACAGCTCTTAAAATTCTGAGCCCTTCCAAAAATGTGCCGTTTCCAAACAAAGCTTTCGGCTTTTATCTGTTCGTGCCTAATACATTCAGATAAGCAGGAGGCGTGCAAATTTCACTATGAAACCAATCTGCAGAGCGTCTTCAGAACTCTTCTGTCGAAATTAAAGAGCCCCATCTTCTGCTGGGCAAAGTATCTAGCTTTCGGGTGACAGAGAGATGGTAATAGCTGTCAGGCACGCAGGCCTCCTGGAACAGAAAGGGTCATTTCTTTACCTGTACGTTTGCAGTGGGATTTGGGAGGATAGGTGACCGACTCCAAATTAAACTGAAGGAGCCAGCTCTCTTAAGCACAAACAGAAAACTCAGCCTACATTTCTACGGCACAGAGCAGCGTTCCTTCATAAGCTGCCTGACAGGCGATTGCAGTCCATAAAAGACTATTCCTGTGCCCCCTCCTCCCACGCTCCCTGCCTTGCACAGGAAACTCAGCCCAAACTGCTGGAGTTCAAAGTTGAATCAAGCCCCACCCACTCTCTCAAAGGCCGAAAGGGAGCGGGGAGCGAGCAAGGCGAAACTCACCTGACTGGCCACGCCCTTTGTCAGACCTCTCCACAGCCAATATGTTGGCAAGTCTTGGGAAGTGGCAAGAGGTACCTCTCTTTGCTGTCCGCAGTCAGGAGAAAGAAAGGGAGAATGAGTTCCCAATCCCCACCCAAAGACACTGAGGGATTGGTGGGCATCCCTATAGCCACCATTTTGGCTAAGGGCGTTGGCCATTTTCCTCACGCACAATGATTTTATTTGATTTATTTTTAAATGTTTCTCACTGAATCCTGGTACTCGATATAGCGAAAAATGCTCGCGAGCAGCAATTTAGCAGCTCATTTCACCCCAATTATTGGTCTCTGTGTCCAGACAACGTGCGTGTCTTACAACTCCCGTTCTTTGTTCCTCAACCTGCGTCTTTGTCCTATTTCACTTCTTACCCCTCCAGTCCTGTGTCTGGCAGCCCCTTGCCTCGATACACATATAGACATATAAAGATATCTCCTGACCCTTCACGCGCAGTCCTACCCTCAACAGCTTCTTCCAAAGATGCACAAAATTTACATTTACTTTTTTAAAAAACTTAGTTTTTCCACAGAAAACGGGAGGGGAAAATTGCATGAAATTCTGCACTAAAAAATTCTTTCAAACTTTCCCAAAGGAAACGTCACTTGCCTTTTTAAAAAAAAACCTAACTGTGGTTTCCATTGTGTTGCATGTCCCAGCTACTCAAACTCCAGAGAAGCAGCATTACAGAGCTCCTCCCCCCACTAGTCTGGCCACAAAACTCAAAGCCACTTGAACTCGAGGAGAATGGTCACACGTTTTTATCAGGATGTTGTCTAGGATGCACAAATGAACAGTTCTAATTCCGCCCATTAGAAGGCAATGATTTATTTTCTCTCTCCCACGCGTGCACAAGCTACTCTTGGCACGCCTCCATTTTCTTATTAATCTCAGGACTACATTTCCCACCCTCTCCCCTCAACAGGGACTGCCGAACCAGCAGGTGGAAAGAGCGGATTCATCCTTTGGAAGAAGCAGAAGCCGGGGAATCCTGCTCCTTGACTCGACAGCCAGTATCGTTGGGTGATTGGGACAGACGATTAAACCTTAGCATCTGGCCACGAAGAGATTATGGCTGCAATCAGGTTCCTCGCTGCTGAGCACCCAGACAATGATTTATTAGATTTTATTTCTAGATCGCCCTTCAACTATAACGCACCAATAAATAGAGGTTTATGTTGGCACATCCATTTTGCTGGAATCCCATTAACCCCCATGTTCATTCTTCCCTTCTCCCTCTCTCGTGCTCAGACCCAATCTCTAGTCCCTCCCTCCCCCCACCCCGAACTTCTGAATGGGAAATTTTCTGCCTAAATACAATGGAAGAGAGTGTGATGGTCAGAGTACTGCATTATCCTCTCCGGCTCATGATCTAACTGCCTGAAAAATGCGGTGCAGCTGGTCTACCCGGTCACCATCTGCCCCCCACCGTGGTCCGCTGTGGGGCTTTGAGCGACGACCACTCACTCCAGTCCCGTGTGGCCACGTCACAGCCGGGGACAGGATAGCGGTCAGGTCGGGGAAGGGAAGTGGGGCAGAGCTCGCGTGGCCAGTGCCTCGGCCCACCCTGCTGTGGGACCGCCCGCGTGGCCTCCTCGCAGGGGTGTGCGTGACTGTCTTCCCTGCTCGCCCCGTGGTGTGGGGGCTGTGCTTGCCTGCCATGGGGCCACACATGGATTGGGCCATTACTCTGTGTGGGTCTGTGTACTTTCCCCCCATTTCTAGTACCCTGAAGCATGCTGGGAATTTCTGTGGAAAATGAACATCCTGGCTTTGCAGCACCCTCCCTATTGGTCAACGCGGACCTCTAGCATACACGGTGGTTTGATGTTTCGACCTCCCACGCCCACACAGTGCAATCCCTCGAGCTAGCCTCTCTGGTGTTACGCTCCAGTAGATTTTAAGGTGCAAACCTGTGCACAGGGGCACTTTCCCTCTCCGTTGATCAGGAGGAATTTGCTTTGGAGGAACTGTCAAACAGCTCCGGGGGAAGTACCTTCACGTGCTCCACTGCACACAGCAATGCAGGGGACTAACGTGGAACGTAGCAAGCGAAAGCCCCACTGCGAGAATTCCCCCCAAAGCAGTTTAACTGCCCAACAAATGGAAAACACTCATTTTACACAGTAAGCGACTGGGTCTATTTGATATTGGGGAAGGTTTTCTTATAGGACTAGATAATCACTTGCGACCTCATGGCTGTATAGCCAGACACCGGGGGTGGGGGGTGCTATTTGTTGGGATAAGGGGAGGTGGATGGATGTGATGGTCTCTCTAATGTAAGAGTAACGCTGCGCATTTTAACAACTGCGAGTGACACAAGACATGTTCCAAACAAGGTAAGATCCCAATCAGGGAGGTCCCAATAGGAAGGGGGGGGGGGGGNAAGTGCATATTTTTCTCGATTTTAGTGAGAAAAATGTATTACGTCAGGGTTAGAGAACCTTCTCCCTTCTAGGGTCCTCTTAGAAAATTAGCACAGGCGCTGAGGACCACATAGAAATAGCTGATAGGGGTGCACAAGTGAGGTGTTCATGAACAGGAGAGTCCAGATCATGGCTCTGTGCTAAGGATCTGGTCCTTTCCTTGTGTGTAGGCCCTCATCTCTGTTCCGTTACCCTGAGCTCAGGCTTTCAGTGAATGGGAGTAGAAACTGTATCCAGGGGCCAAATGAAAACTAGCTGCAGTGTGGGCTGCATTTGTACTAGTACATGCTGCAGGGCTGTATTGGTGCCCTATGCAGCCCTGAAACATGCATAAATAACCACCAAGGGTGGTTAGCGTCATGTCTGTTTTCACCCCTTGGGAACGTGCCCTCATCTCTGTTCCGTTACCCTGAGCACAGGTTTTCAGTGTTGGAGAATAGGAACTAGATCAAGGGGCCACATCCAGAAACTGGGAAGGGGCCATATAAAAAACTAGCTGCTGGCCAGATTTGGACCACAGGATTGAGGTTCTCCAACCGTGATGCCTTTGAAATATTTCAACCACCATTATTTAAAAACATATATGAAACAGGCAAGTAATGGGAAAAGAATTTCAAAACTGAACAAAGATTTAACAAAAACAAGAATTCCAAGCTAAAAAAAATATTCTCTCCGAGACATATGCCTGAAAAAGTTTCCAGAAGAAACCTTCAAACAAATCCAATTACTTGCTTTAACCTAATCATTTCAATATGCCCTGCAAATTCTCAGCAGCTGCTCAGAGAGAATTTGCACATGAACCTAGCACTCAAAATAGGAAAAAAGAAGGTGCTGTTGTTTTTTAATTAAACATATGGGGGGGGGGGGGCAAGTTAATGTGACTAGAGCCAGCACAGTTACACCAGGGGTGAATTTGACTCTTTTCTTTAAAAGTTAATTATTACAAAATAGAACACTTTCACACAGTATAGTATAAAAAGTATTACTTCAAAACTTTTTTTTTTCCTAAAAAAAAATCAAGATCAGAATCTGGTCCTCAAAAACATCCAGCAAATATCTGCCATGATACAAGAACAGCAGACCAGATCCTCAGCTTGGGCAGACGGGTCTAACTCAACTGCTGTCATTGGGGCAAATCCCCTATTAGGGTCAATCAACTCTCTTCCACCAAAATCAACGGCCAGCTCCTCCAGCTGGTGTCAATCGACTTTATTAGGGGCAATTCCATCCAGTATTAACAATCCAGAGCGTGTCTACCGGACATGCATGGTCCTCAAATTGTAAATCTAACAGTCCAGCCTCCTGTTGCTTTCACCGCCTGACTCCGGCCTGGATTTGGAATCATTTCTCCCGTGCTGAGTCACTGGTTTTCAGGATGAGCTGCCTGGCAGCAAGGACCAGAGAAATCAATAATCACTGCCTATCACCTCAGCTTATCAATAATGCTGAAAGCAGCTCAGGCAGAGGGGGGGGGAAGGGGGGGGCGCTTGTGGTGTAATCATCACCTCCTTTATCACTCCCCAAAGAATCATTTTAAACATTTTAAGGGAGGGGATGCTATATCCAAGAAGGGGGTACCAGAGAGTGGGGAACCCTATTGGCTCCTTTCCAAATCCTGGCTCTAGTGCACAGTTCCAGCCCTCCTGTTGAGTACTGATAGGGTGAACTGGGGGGTGGAGGGGGCGGGAGGAATTGAGATTGGGGGGGTTGCATTCATGGATCAGAGGCAACCGATCTATGATCTGTGCCCTCTACTCCTACCTTCCCCCAGCCCTCAAACTCTTTCTGGTCCATGGAACTCCCTGCTGAGGACCACTCTGAATGGAGGACAGGTCGGAACTAGATCGACTAGGGGATGGCGGCCCTCAGCAGGGGAAAGATTCCCTGCCCCCGTCTCTACAGCAACACGACCCCGGGGGTATATTTTACCAGGGGGGTCACTTGCCCTGAGGTAGTAGCCTCAGTCTGGAGTGCTCCCGCAGATCAATAGCTATTAACCTGCATTTGGAGCTTACCCTGGATCCAAAGCAGAGTAGCTAAGCTGGGTAACCAGCAAACCACCCAGTGGTAATCGGAATGCCATGCATACGCTTCAAAACTTCCCCCATGGATCAAGGAGCTTACCTCGAGGAAAGGTCTTAACCTTCATGCACATTAGCAACTATAACAGGGAAGAGGGAAGTCCAGGGGCCACTTTGAAAATTAGTACAAGTTCGGAAGGCCAGAGAAAAGTTGGGGGGCAGCGGTGCTTAAGGGGTGCCCTCAGGAACAAGATGGTCCAGATCATGGACCTTGTGTGCCTGCCCTCATCTATGCTCCCTTCCCCTGAGCTCCCTTTTTCAGGGCTTGGGGGTAGGAACTGGATCCAGGGGCCAAATGAAAAGTAGCCATGGGCCACACTTGGCCCCATGTCTGTGGTTCCTCATCCCTGCCTTATATGCTGCTAACATGGAACACCTTGGGGCAACTACGGTTTATCCCGGGGTAACCGACTGAGCGGTCACAAAATGGCTCAGGATAATTTGCACTATAAACAGATTTTACTCCTGTGGCAACTTAACCTCGGTTGAATGAGGGGCGGCCAGACGTGGGGTCCATGCCATCAACACAATCCAGGTGTCACCCACAGGTGATCTACCAGGACCCCTCCCGCTGGTTCTAGGGACCCTTCCTGCCGGTTCCCAACCGTAGAGACTAGCTTGTGATCGACCAGTAGATTACGCCCAACCTCTTGGCCTCTCCAGGATGGCGCCGTCGGTATTACCGCCGCACATCCATGCTCCCGAATGAGGTTACCACCGCCCACCTTGCTTCAAGTATAAATCCACATGAGATCCAGGCTCAGTTTAACTTCTTGACCAGATCCTACAAGGCGCTGAATGCTGCCCGTGATGTGCTGAACCCCAAATGTTGCTGATTTGACTCAACTGAGCCCTTCATCACTGTGCCAGATGGCGTCCTCTTGGCTCAGCTGTGCAGCCCCTAGGCTTTCACGGGAAGGGAGGGTAGCACAGAGGTGAAATGGGCACCTAATTTAGTGCATTTTTGAGCACTGTGTCGGTACCCAAATACTTGAAAAATCAGTAATTTCTATTACCCATTTTCCAGTTACTGATTGGTTAATTGGGACAGAAACTCAGACAACGGGGACCAAAAGTCAACATCCCAGGACATCAGGGACTCAAATCGGGCACTGATTAATACCCAAACATTGCGGGTTGATTTGAGTACCCGAAATTGGTCACTAAACCTGTTTGGGGGGGAAATCGTTTCCGTTCTAGAAAGTAGACTATGGAGGACTCTCCTTTGTTCCCAGTAGGGTACTAGGAGGTAGAGAGGAATATGAAGAGCGGTGGGTCCCCGAGGGGGGCACAGAAGATATTAGTGGGGGCAAGAAGGACTTCAGCTGGCACAGATTTAGCTCAGCTATGACTAAGCCAGGGGGTGATCGCCAAAATAGTGGGGTGACAAGGGGGGGGTGAAGAGTCAGAGAACAGGGAGGGAAAGCAACAGGAAGGTGAAAAGGGGGGAGGGAACAAGGTAGGCATGCACGTGTGTGTGGCAGTAGGCTTCAACTACCACAATCGGAAGGGTGGGCACGGTTCAATAAAGCTTGAGAGCCATGGATGTAGTGAATGGAGAACTCTCCGTTATTCTCAATGGCTGTTGGATATTAAGCAATTTGGAAAACTTAAGTTGCTTCACCTGGGTGCCTAAATGGGAACCGAGCTCTGCTAAAACTCTTGCTCTCCATGCTCCCACATCGAGACTAGACTATTGCAAGACGCTCTGCGTGGGGCTACCCATGGTGACGGTTCGGAAGCTGCAGCTGGTGCAGACACGTCTCTTTACGGGACTGGGTCGCAGGGAGCACATTAAACCAGGGCGCCGAGATCTGCACTGGCCGACTATTGTCTTCCAGGCTCGATTCAAGGTGCTGGTTTTGACCTTTAAAGCCCTAAATGGCCTGGGTCCTGCTTACCGGAAGGATCGCCTCACCCCCTGGGCAGTGTCCTCCCGGAGGTCCCACAATTTCAGCGGGTCTGAACAGACAGGCGGGCATTCTCGCTTTGGAATGCCCTCCCGTTGGAGGTCCACCTCAGCCCCAATCTCTTTGCCTTCCAACGCAGTCATAAGACCTGGCTCTTCCATCAGGCGTTTGGGGGTGGGAGGAGGAGAGGGGTTATACAGATTATGCTGTTGTCATGATTTTATAGTTTATGTATTTATTTTTATATTATTGGGTTTTTTACCTGGCTATGAGCTGCTCCAAGTTGCCTTGAGCGAGAGGGGAAGGATGAAAATGTTTTAATAAATAATAATAATAATAATACTTCCATGAAAACCTAAACTTGACACACAATAAAATCCAACTGGGAACCTTTATTCATAACATACTTGGGGGGGAGGGAGGGGGGAGGATCATGTCGTTGGAGACAATGGTGCAGTATGCGCAGAAATGCAATGGAGCAACAATTCCAACATAGAAAATGTCATCGCCACCCCAAGAGAATTGTTCTTCTCTAGAAGAAAAATATGTATATATTTTCCCCATCCCCTAAAAGGCATGCAGTGGGGAAGAAACTAACAGGATCACAAGGGTCTGGGCAGAACTGCAGATCTACTAGAAATAGGGAATCCTTTTAGGAACAATTACTAGCAGAGAAGTAGGCATTTATTTATTTTTTTAAGCCAATCTGATGAATTCCAAAGAACACGGGGAAGAATCAATAACTGAAAATGCATGAGAGATCTTTGGGCTGCAAAGACCGATTCCTGGAAGCCTGCGATTGCTACTTACGGTAGATATCTTGGAAACGGCAAGAGTCATTCGCAAGGTGGGGAAGAAATGGTAAATCCACCACCTTTGCTGGAAAAAGAAGGCGCACTGTGTAGGGAGCTGCACACGTGAAACTCATTTATTCCTATGGAGTTCCTCGCAGTAAAAGTGGACAATCAGGACTAGACCAGAAATAGCGCCTGGGTTTGGTACCAGGGGGTAATACCTGCATTTTCGGGTACTGTTTCAGGTATCCAAATGGGTACCCGAATACCATCCAAGTACATGAAAACCCAAATTTTAGTTATCCATTTTTGAGTACGTTACCCCAAAAGCTGAAATAATACTCCCCAAATTCCCAATATCGGAGATAAAATAGGTATTCTAGCATACCAGTTGACGGTATTTCATTATACCAGTTGTCCGCATTTTGGTATTTCGGGTGCCCAATCAAAAACAAGTTTAAGTACCAAAAAGCACCTGAACTTTTTGGTTGAATTTGAATACCAGAAATTCGACAAGTGTACCCAGTTTCGAAGGTACTTGTTTCAGCTAATCAGAACCCATCATCTAATGGTTAGAGCAAGAGACTGGAAGTGCCCATGTAAGAGTTGCAAGGATAGGTGTTATTCTGTTGCACGGCTGCGGTACTTGCTCCGTGTGTGGCTGAGAATTCAGTGGGCTCAACAACTGCATTAAAAAAATCCTTCAGTGAAACAAAAACTTAGTTCAACCATTTGAATTGTGGATTTCGTCACAGGGGGGCTGCCTCGCTTACAAGAGCCCCGTGTATTTTACGGTTTGCTAAAACACAAACCAGCCGAGAACGCCGTAATACTCCCTTTCATTCATACTCACTCATCACGGATAGTCAGATGTCAGTCGTCTTTTGAAAACTACACAAAGGGCTAAGCAGCACTAACTATTAAGATTAAACCACTTCAGCCGTAAGAGGGGAAAAGTTGACATGGCGCTACTAGAAAGACGATACGTTTCTCATGTGGTCTTGCGTTCTCAAAACATCTTTGTTCCGGTCTAGATCTTGGGGGTTGGAAAATCAGCACTGCCCTCTTTGTTCTAGTCAAGAGATGGTGGTTGGATAAGAGTTGATCCAATAAAAGATTTCATCTGAACTACTTTGTCTCCATCCTCTAGGTAGGGGCTGGATGCCAGTGTTCATTAAATTATCCACATTGAGCGCTCTGCTGTAGCTGAATATACGCTGGAAATAGCAGATTCAGGTGGGTTTTACTGAAAATCAAAACCGCATCAAAGATTTGTGCGGCACAAGCAGAATATAGGAAGGAGACCTCGGTCTAGAGAGTAGGTTTCACAGCTGAAGCTGTCCACTTCCAGAGCATTTTAAACTAAGTTCTTTGTAAGTTTTCATCCTCCTAATATTTTCTTTCCCATCTTCGAGGCTCTGTTGTTAGCTAGCGTATTTTACTTCATCTATTACCTACAGCCATTCACAGACAATCTAGTTTGATTGACAGGGGGTATCTGTTGACACCTTTCTTAAAATATATCCTTAATGAAAGAAAAACAGCTGAACATTAAGGATGTATGGTTTTTTATTGATTTCTAAAGGTCTGTTGTAAGTGACAGCGATTGTTTACATACTGTCAATCAATTCTGGATGTCTGTGGGTGGTGGCAGACTCTAATTAATCCCAGGTATCAATGAAAACAAATAGGTTTAATTCATTCTGAACATCCAGAGCATTTTTGACCCTAGGCACATACAATGCTTGGTTTTAAAAGGACAGACGTAACCATTCCCATCCCCTCCAACAGTAGCTTTTTGGCTGGTACAGTAACGGGTTTTCTTATCTTGAATTGGGCTCCCTGCAGTGTAACGTTTGTACCAGGTTCAGCAGGCAAAGGGGGTCAATACTACCTCAATAATCCAGCAGGAAGAAGAGCTGTGGCCGGTTTGCCCTGGCTGCCGTTATTGTTTATTCATTGCTAGGGGGCAAGAGTGGGGCCCCTTTTCTCACTTAAGCAAGCTTGGGATAAGCACCGCAATCAAAAGAACAAAAGAAAAGGAACACGCAGGCAGGAGGGAGCTGTGTGCCTTGGATCAAGATGAAAACTAAAAAAGGTAAGAGGAGCATGCATGAGTGTGTTTGAGAGAGAAGATTCTTTAGCTGCTGAAAAGGACTGTCGCTGCTTCTCCTGGGATTCTCCGAGTGAATTTAAAACTAAAATGTTACAGCCAAAGTCAATGCACCCATTTCTGAGTTGTAACTTTAACCCTACAAACATGTGAACACAGAACCTCTCACACAGTCATCCTTTCTTCCTAGCTCAGCCCCAAAGTCAGTCAGTGGGCTATTATGAATCTTCATACACACATGCAAATTTATGCAAAGTAAGGGGCATGAATTGTGCCTTTTTTCTGTCAAATATTGGAGGGTAGGTATTCCAGGGCATAGTTTATGTTTAGGGGAACACAGGCACTAATAATGAACTCTATAGAAGCAAAAGGCATTACGGGAGTTTGGTCAAGCTTAGACATAAATATAAATCCTAGCTTAGCAAGAGATACAAATATAAAATGCTCGTCGTTACCAACACACACAATCTTTAATTCAGAGCTTCCAAAACTACAGGTCGCAACCCCAAATGAGGTCACACTACCAACCAATATTTTTGTACTTTGCATGTTTTTGCTGCTGTTTGGAGTCATGTGATTATATCAAAAGTCTTAAAATAAAGTCATGCAGACAAAATTGGAAGCCCTCTTTATTTGGTCAGGCCTTTAGCAGGAGGGGATAAGGTTTGGGGAGTGGTTTTAATAGGAATTTATATAATTTTTACAGGTTTTACTTTTGTATCTTTATTTATAATGTTGGAAACCACCCTGAACCTTCAGGACAAGGGGTGGGGGGTAAAAATAATTTTAAAAATTAAAATAAAGTGTTTGAGAATCACAGCTGTACTGAGACTGTGGAACTCACAGGCAAAAGACCTTGTGGCGGACTAGTTTAAAGAGTGACTACAGATTTATCTGGATGACAAAAATATAGTGTTGCAATACTGGGTAATTTCAGACGTTACAAAAACACCTTTCACCACAGTGAACCCCAGTGGATTCCCTGTGGTGGTGGTCGTTTCCGTGAACGTCCGTTTGGTCCCTACCAGATGTTCACCACGGTGAACCTCTGGCCGAGATCAAGCTTGATCCGGAGGTCGAGAATCGTGGTTAGAATGGTCACGATCCGGGATGGGCCAAAAGTAACGTGTGTTACCTTTGGCCCATCCCGGATCATGGCCCCAACCGCGATATGGGATCGGGCGCAGCAACCTTATTGGCCGCTGCGCCCGCCCATCTCCCTGAGGGCAGTCGGTTGGGGGAGCCCGGGGGGGCGGGGCTGCGGGGCCACACATCGTGCCGCGCAGCCCCGCCCCCTCCCCAATCCCTGTTAGCGATCAGGCCGGTACGTCTAAAGGACAGATGGCCGGATCATGGACCGGGATCCGAGACGGATTCCGGTCCAGTGTTCAGCATGGTGGGCCTCCAGGCCTGTAACGATAACAAATTTGGGATTGTGCGGGAGGGATATAAATAGGGCTGATGTGACAGCAGCTGTTACCGCGCCGCGATTCCATTCCGCCATTTTGGAATTGCCCGCGCCACACCGCAGCTTTTCTGCGGACATTCCACTAATTCTGCCAGCATTCTGCAAATTGTGGAATTGCGGAAAAATTGTGGAAATTGTCGGAAAACCGCTGTTCCGCTATTTTGTGGCACTGGCGGAATGGCGAAAGTAGCGAAAATGTCATGTTTCCGCTATTTTGCGAAGCCTGTGAAAGTAGCGGAATGAAATTAGCGGAACTACAGAAGTAGCGGAATGAAATTAGCGGAATGAAAGCCTCTGCCACGCCATACCACTAATTGCGGAAACAGCTACCGCTGCGACATTCTGCTACAGCCCTAGATATAAAGCCTTATGCTCCCCAGTGCATAAACCCAAACTCTCGTTTACAGATGAGAATGAGGAACAGACCTCTGCAGGCAACACATCATTTCAAATCTGCAAATTACAGTGTCTTGCACCTTCCTCTCAAACCACTGCCAGAGACAAAACAGCGGACTGCCCTTTCCTTGACTTTAAAAGACTAGGAAGCAGATGTAGTCTGGCAATCCCTATGAGTGGGAATAATGCATTCATTCTCATTACACTTGGCCTTACTACAACCTTGCCTCCATCGGAACCGCTGAACAACAAAAAGAAGGAACAAACTAAAAAAAAAAAAAGCTACAAACTTCAAAAAATTATTTTCAATACCAGATGATAAAGAATTCAGTTCAAATCCAGCCATTGGATGGACTGACACATTTGAAGCAGGGTTTAAGCATTCAAGTCAGACCTCACTGGTAAAGATCCTCAGCTTATACTACAGCTTTGCCTCTCATTCCCAAAGGCTCTGCACTTGGGGAGATGAAGAAAACGTATTCCATGTCCAAAGGGTATCCATGCCGCTGAATTAAAAACAAACAAACCACCAAAACACAACAAGAAAAACTCCTGCACGGCATTACACCAGGAGTGGTTTGGCCCTCTTGAGCACAGGCAAACCTGCAGGGAATCCAGCATGCCAGGCCTGCGTGTTGAACAAGATTGTGTGTCGGAGCACTGTAGACTCAGGGAGACGTTGGGGAAGGCAAACAAACAGAAAATGGGATTTTCTTTGCAGCAGGCACAATAAATATGTTTGTTCAAGAAAAGGGAGGGTGTGGGAGACAGAACCACAAGGCGTCGCTGGCTGAGACTGACTGTAGAAAAGCCACCTTGGCCAGGAACGGTTCAACCATATGTAAATACTGCCAGTCCGAGGCCAGCTAGAAGTTATTTATCGGTTGAAGAAGTGCCGCTTGCTTAAGTTAACATTGCCTTTAGGCGGCTTCCCATTTAACTGCCTGGCTTTCTGAAATGCTTTCCTAGCCTCGGGATCAGGAATCAGCGTGAGGCTTAGGCACCGTACCTTGCAAAGCTCACAAGCTTAGCCAGATCAGTCGGGAGGCTTGGAAAGATCGCCAAGGTGTTGCAGAAAAGAGGCCATGGTGGATCAATAAGGGGTGTTGTTCCTTCTGAGAAAGTACAGTGGCAACACCTCAGGGAAAAGGCACTGTGCCATCTGTTGGACGCAGTGTAAAACCAAGACCACTACAGAAAGATTGCAGCCAAGCAGGGAACTGAACCTGCACCTCCAAAGTTCTAGGCTCTCTGCAACAGGGCAGGCTAAGGGGCAGGTTGCCTGGAAGGGACCTGGAAAGTGAGTTTCCCCAGCCAGAGGGGGTTGCCTGCTGGAGTGGAGCCTGAAGGACCAGGAAGGTCTAAAAGAGAGCAGGTGTGGAGCCAGCACCTGTGTCTGGCTACCAGAACAATGTCTATGGTGGAGAACCGCGAATAAAAGGGCTGCAGTGCAATTCGCCAGTGTGGGCTCAAGTTGGGCGGGGAGGGGGGTTGATCCTGGAAAGAAGTGCCCCCATGATGAGAGTGCGCTGCTACACTTTTTCCCTTAACAAATTGATGCGGTTCCTCTCATTGCCATGAAGCTAGACCCTCTCCTCGGCTCCTGAACGAACAAGAATTACAAGGGCCTCTGATCCATGAAGGCTTGATGACCTTCTGGAGCATCTAGATGAAGTTCAAAGTGCCCCGGGCATGGAGACTCTGGCTACTCTCTGCAAGAGATGTTGGGATTTTTTTCCTCTGCACGCAACAAAGATCTTCCTCTGCCAAAAACCCAGAGACCTGGGGGGGGGGGGGAATACTCTCCTTCCACAGCAAACGAGCCGTATGATTTATCTCCCGCCAGAGAGAGTCGCCTCATTCAAAGATGAAAGGCTGGTGTGGGAAAAGGATGTAGGCTCTGTAATTGGCGATCAGGGCGGGAAGAAGGTCCCAGGAGAGGGGCAGCAAATGTTGCGACCGCTACCAAATTAAGCTCTTCTTACGGGGAATGTTTTCTTCCCTTTCCCCACTAGAAGGAAGCCCCTGTACGTTCCACGCCACGAGACGATGCGTATGTGCTTCTTGTGGGATAAGGCAGCTGTTGCAGAGCTTCAACATGGATCATCATAAGCTTCTCAATAGAAGAGTCATGGAGAATAACTAGAAACAGCCCCTGGTCGCCAGCAATAGCGGCCTGCGAATTGTCCCTCCCTCAGGGGAGCGCGACATGGACGCGGGGAGGCTTGTGCTCCCCGCTGCGGCAAGTTCGCTGCAGCGGGAAGCAGTTCAAGGAACCGCGCCGGCGGGAAATTTGGCCGGGCCCAGCCAGGGTTGCCCTGGCAACGGGCTGCTGGCCAACCCGGTGGCACGGCGTGGAGGGCCCTCCCCTGAAGGGGAGGAGCTTCACCGCCGGCTCGGGCGGCTCCCTCGTCATTCGGGGAGGGAGCCAGGAGCTGACAGCCCCACCCCACCCCTCCCTAATGCACTGTGGGACATAGTCCGGCCACCTTTCGGGGCCAGGAAGGAAGGAATTTTTCCAGGTGATCCAAATTGGCACAAGGGTTCCTGGTTTTTTTGCCTTCCTCAGTGTGTGTGTGTTTTCTGGTTGTATATTTGATCTATCAGGCTTATAGGTTAGTAAAGGAGGGTGTTGTTTTGCCAAGAATGTTACTGTCGCACTCCTGCAGGGGTCCAGCACTGTTTGATTTAAATAGTTAAGCAAATAGCAATTGGAGGGATCTCCTTAAGAAATGGGGAGGTGACACCTGGCGCAAAAGCAGGGGGACGGCAAGCGCAAGGGTCACATGCCAGGGAGAGGCGCCGGTCAGAAGGAGATCAAGGACAAGCACGGTCCTCAATCCTTCGACGCTGTATCCTTGCTCCAGTCCGAAAGAACATTGTCCCCTTGAATCACGGCTTCCGGGCAGCGAGAGAAGGGGAGACGTGTTTTGGGCTGGCACTGGAGGGCACATCCAGGCCAAGCCCTCTCTACCGAGAGCCACCGTCACACCTTGTCCCTCAGCCAACCTGCCCTTCCACACTACCTAGACCTGATCCCTCCAGCCTCGCCTCACTCCTTTCCAGCTTCCTGATTGGATGCTTGTAGAGATAGGAGACCGCGAGCTGCCGCAGGGAGTTGGGCAGAACAATGCTTCCTGTCCCCCACGTCCTGTTCCCGTCATAACCCCAGCCTTGTGTTTTGTTCTTGCCCCCTGATCTCCCAGTCTTGGTCTGCTTCCTGACCAGCACTGCCTATCCCTATCTCCCCTCTCCAGAAGAGACTCCCCAGCTTCTGACCTTGGCACCGATTTTGGATCATGACTTGGATTTCTGCTTCGGCCCCATTTCGGATTCTGACCCCAGCTCCCCTCCCAATTCCTGTCCCCTTGCCAAGACCCTGATGTCCACCCATGCCCCCATACTGTGACCCCCCATCTGCTAAGTACTGGAACAAATCTATGAATGAGAAGTTGAGTTGGGGGTTAGTTTACAAGAGAAGGGAGAGGAGTTCATCCAGCGGTTTGGGGGGGGTGGTTACATTACAGTTAAGATCCGCCAAACGTCCTCCAAAGATCTCCAGTCCCACCCATTTGGAACTGCCAGTTCCATTATACAGACTGGGAAACTGCTGCACAGAAGGGTGATGGACCAGATTTCCAACTGCGTTAGCCCCATTCTACAAATCTAGCCTAACTGATTTTTTTAGTAGAGGCTGCAACGAGTCAGCCCTAAGGCAAAGAGAAGAACCACAAGTCCCACTTCCAAATACTCCGCTCCCAGCCCAAGAACAAATCGCCAGGTTCTTGCCCACTCCCTCTCCCCATCTTTATTCAGGCAAGAATCAGGATGCCAGAAGGTTCAACGGCTAGATTTTACTCTCTGTTCCAGTCACCGCAAGACAAGAGTAACTCTTCTGAAGTTAAAGCAGTTGTTCCAGACTTACATCCAAGAGCATAGCCACAATGGGGAGCTGCAGGGGCACTGGGGGCGAGGACCCTGCGGGGTGGGTGAGGAGCATGCTCCCTGGAGCAACTGTAGCCCCTCCCATTAGGGGAGGGGCTACGGGGCCACATTCCATCTTCTGCAGCGGGGCCCGTTCCAACTTAGCCGTGCCCCTGTTTACAGCACAGGAATGGAGACAAGACTAGTTCGAGACGGTTTAAACTGCATAAAAAGGTGGTCGGAGAAGAACGAAGCAACCCATGCGTGAGAGAGAGAGAGATTTTAGGAGGTCCAACTACATATTACTTACAAGTAAATAAGAGGTCCTCACGGAGACTGCAGCACAGATGGATGGTGGAGGGGCAGACGGTACAGCAGGTCGACTCCTTTAAATACCTTGGGCTAACCTTCCACAAATCTGGGACCTGGAGGGAGCATATCTCTAGGACGGAGGCTGTGGCTAAAGTCTCCTCACTGGAGATAGGGAAGGTATTTGTTAAATTGGGAAGATGCGCAGTGAAATCTGCAATAGGGGCGTTGAACAGTAAAGTTAGGGCACAATGCCTATATGGGGCAGAAATTTGGGCACCTTTCTGTGCTCAGAGAATAAATGTAACCCAAGCCAGGTTTCTGCAATCTATTCTGGCAAGCCCAAGAGGCACCCCTTTTGCCGCACTCAGGCTAGAATTTGGGCAAATTAGCTGGTACCAGTACGCTATCACCAGGGCCCTGAAGTTTTGGTGCAAAATCCGATTTGATTACAGCTCTCCACTACTATGTGCTATTAAGGAGGACCCTTATTTAAATCCTTGGCAAGTGTGGGTTGGGGAAAGTCTGGCCAAAATGGGCCTATGGTTGAAATATCTGGAGGGCAAGCCTCAGGCCTTGCTCTGGAAGGAAGTACTGACAAGGAATAGAGATGTGAGAAGACAGGAGGAGCTGGCGAAGATCAATCAGTCACCCCACATGTGCCTATCTCTCACCTGGACTCTGGATAAAGCCGTTATGGCTCATTATCTAGATGCCCAGATGGCAATTAGAGACCAATGACTCATCTTCACGGCTCGCGTGAATGCTCTTCCCACGCGGGTATATGAGGGCAGGCTGGAGGGAATTCCCTTCTTGGATAGACTCTGCCCCGATGATATGCAAGCCGTGGAGACAGTCGCCCATATTATGCTATCATGCCACCTGTATGACGACTTGAGGGGGAAATTCTTGGTTCCGATCCTTAATGAGCGGTTAGGGTGGGCTGAGGGGGAATCTCCTTAGATATTTACTTAATAATAATAATAATAATAATAATAATACTTTATTATTAGGAGTTTAGCTATCGCTGTACTCCGAAACACACAACAAAACAAATGACATAATACATTATGCAAGAATGAACCCAAAACTCATCGTAGTAAAACGCAAAGGCGTCACCGCCTATTGTACCACCTCATCGAATGGTGCGCATATAAGCAATACGACATGCAATCGTTACAACGTAAATAAATAAATAGATACAACGTCTTAATATTTAGAGCAAAAAATACTGCATATTATAACCTAGTCCAACAATACCCAGAAAACAAGCCAAAATATCTTCCTATCATACCCATACATGATGGACAGATATTTACTTAATAGTCCCAGGGCCCAGGTGATTAAGGAGGTAGGTGGCTTCCTGAGGCAGGCCATGTGAAGGAGAAAGAACGTCCTGGATTTTAAGCCCATTAGTGACTCTATGGTTCTCCCTGTATCTAACTGGTATCTGTTTAGGTTGGGACAAGGCAGAGGAATTCTATATGTTTGTTAATTGTTTCTGTATAGAGTTTACTTGATGTTCATGTATGTGTATGTTTATTTTTGTGGCTTTGCCGGCAATAACATTTTGTTACGCCTAATAAAATTAATATTATTATTACTTACATCGGAGCTGGGAAACCTCTTCCATCCCAGCGGTTACTTTGAAAGTCGGTACTAGCTCCGCTGGCTGGTAGGATTTGGGAGCGGAGGTGCTTACGAGATGGAAGGAAAGGGAGGGTCTCGATTAGGACTGGATTGAGAACGGTTCCAGGGTCTCATGAGAAATTGAGAAGCGTTACCGAAATCGCAACAAGAACTCGGTAATTTTGGACGATCTCATGAGAATCTCGAGAAAATTCCCCCCCAAAAACGGTGTGCGGGCGTGTAAAATGGCCGCCACGGACGTTCTGCGCACGCACGACCCTTTTCCAAAAATGGCACGGACGCTGCTGGCACCATTTTGGAAAAGGGCTGCGCATGCACGGAACGGCCCTGGTGGCCATTTTGCACGTGCACCGTGTTTGGGGGGGGGAGGGGGTTTGGTCGCTATGAGGCAGCCGCCTCCTCGGAAACCTCGCCTGCCCCCGCAAAGAAGCGGAGAGGAGTCCCAGACCCACCCAAGACTCGGAGAGAGGCAACAAAGTGAGTAAACGGGTTTTGTTTTTGTTTGTTTTTTTAAAAAGTGCCGGAGAGGGCGAGAGTCTCACTTCTCTCAGCAAGGATCAGGGTAATTCTCAGCTCGTTCTCATTTGCAAGAACAAGCCAGGAACCCCAATTCTCAGAGAGAAAAGCAAGAATACGAGGAAGTGGGTATCCGCTCGTGTCTCAGGCCCGGGGGCCAAATGTGGCCCCTTTCCAGCTCCTGGTTCTAGTTCTTGACTCCAACCACTGAAAAACTGAGCTCCGGGTAAGAGAGCAGAGAGGAGGTCACGCTCACAAGGGTAGGGGACCCATACACGGAACAGATCGCTGACCCGGGCCCTCCTTTTCTCGCGCGCCCCCCTTAAACACCCCCAACCTGTACCCGGCCCTTGGCGCTCGTACCAATTGTTAACATGGCTCCCGGGATGGAAACGTTTCCCCACCGCCGGTGTAGATCATGGATCTGTGCCATAGATCCATTCTCCCCCCCCCCCCCCTCCCCCCAAGCTCACTCTGTCAGCGCTCGAGGGTCAGGAGCCGACGCACGGGCCACATCCAAGAACTGGAAAGGAGCCAAATAAATAAATAGCTGTGGGCCAAAAGTTCCCCCGCCCCTGCCTCACGCAAACTGAAATCAATGGACGGAGGGGACGGTTTCCCTTTCACTGGTTTCCCCACAGGCTCATTTTCACTCAGCCGTCCGCACTGGCGAAATAAAGAGTTAATGAATGAAAATGAGAAAGGTGGGAGAGCGCCTTGTGTCCCGCGGGGGGCGTGGAGGGATGCTCCATCCGCCGCGGCAGCCACTCTCATTTTCATATAGATGAACGCTGCTTTCGGAAAGCAAAATGAGCAACTCCGCCAGGATGCCCTTCGCGTTAAAGCAAACGCAATTGGGCTGGGGTTCCTGCCCCACCCCCCGCCCCAGCCTCGCTTCAGATTTGGGATCAGGAAGTCCAGTAGCAGCTCCTCTAGCTAAACCGCTTGCTTGTTCATGGGTCTCTGCTGATTCGTGAACTATGGAGGGGTTTGTTGCTGTAATCTGTTCTGACACATACGCAGACCTAAAATTATCAGGCAAGGGGAGAAAAACCTACAAAGGCTTCAATTCTAGCAGTACCTGGCCTATTATCTGGGGGGGAGAGGGGGGATCAACGAGTTATAATTCCTTCCAGGAACTGAGGGCATTTCCACATTTGTTCCTCCCCCAGCAAGGGAAGGAGTGGTGGTGTGAAATTCTGGAGCTGGGGCTTGCCCCTGCACGTGTGGCCGTATGTCCCAGTAGGAGTGGGTGCCCGAAGGAAGTACGGATTCGGATTTTTAATTTCCAGATTTAATTATGGTTCTGTATTATGGACCTGTATTTAAAATTAAAAAGATATTTTTAAATTTTATTTTTTTAATTAAAAAAAAACAAAACACAACATTGCACGTGTGCAAAGTGGCCGCTGGACCGTTCTGCACATGCATGCCCTTTTTCAAAATAGCCACTCCACCGCCATTTTGGAAAAGGTTGCACATGCACAAAATGGTCCGGTGGTCATTTTGCCCAGGCGCAGTTATTTTGGTTTTTTATTTATACATTTTAAACCGAACCACAACAGGGTGCGTTGCAGTTTGGTATGGATTAATCCCGTACCTGCCCGTTAAAGGCAGTTACAGATTAATCCGAAATCGGTAATGCCCATCCCTACTTCCCAGTTCCTCGGCAGTCGTCCCAGTGAAACCGGGAATTCTGCACGGAGGGGCGGCTTTGTACGCTGTGTGGCAGTCATAAAAGCAAGCCATCTCTCCAGCTTTTCAAAAGACAATTGTCTGCGTTTTGACACATAGCGAGACCTGGGTTTGCACCGCCACACGAACCCACAAACACACACTAGCGATGACAGCTACATGACCAAGGTAGCACGTGAAGCAGATTTTGCAGAAAGCTAGATTTAGGTTATACTAGTTGAAGAAACTTTCTGGTTATCAGAATAGCCAGCCAGTGGAAGACGTTCCCAGGGGAGCTTTGCAAAGTCCTTATCACTGGACGTTTTTAAGGGTAAAGTAAATAAACATCTGTCAGGGTTGGTTTAGACGTAATAAACCCTGCTCCGAAGGGGTTGATTAGTTGACCGCCTAGACCTACCGTTCTATCCCACAACTCCAGGGGGCCACTCTGAAAATTAGTACATGTTCGGAGGGCGACCAAGTTGGGAAAGGGTTGTTTAAGGGGTGCTCTCAAGCAGAGGAGGGTTCCGTTCAGCGATGGGGAATCTCAGACCCGTGGGCCAAATTAAGCCCACAGCTAGTTTTTAATTTGGCTCCTGTGCAATTCCTGGGTTTGGCCCCTAGATCCAGTTCCTAACACACACACACCCCAAGCACTGAAAAACTGAGCAAGGGAGCAGAGAGGAGAGCCTACACACAAGGTTAGGGGACAGATCTGCGGCCCAGAGCTATGATCTGGACCCTCCTCTTCCTGGGCTGGGCTAAACAGTCACATGACAGAGTCATCCTGGGGCACTTTCCCGACATGCAATAAAGCACGGAAATTAGGTGCGGGCTTTGATAACGTCGGAGAGGCGCGCTGCGCATGGCTGAAGCTTTTCAGTGCACTGACAAATGCACTTAACCGACCTGGATTTCGCAGCTTGGTTAAGTGTGTTTTTCAGGGCACCGAAAAGCGTCGATCATGTGCGGCACGCCTTTCCGCCGTTTATTTCATTTTATTTATTTATATCAAAATTTATAACCTGCCCCCTCCTCCGCAATGGCAGCTAACAATGAATAAAAACCAATACAAAAATATAATACACAATATAAAATATAAAATTTTCAAGGCAGAGGAGGCCTGAATAAATAACCCCCCCACCCCCAAACCCCTCCACCCACTACCCATCCCCCTCACCCAATGCCTGGCGAAACTGCCAGGTTTTGCATTGTCTACGGAAGGAAGGGCAGTCTGGGGAAAGGTGAATCTCCGCCAGGAGTTCAACAGCCGTGGTGTGGCCACCAAGATTACCCTCTCGAACGCTGCCACCCGGGAGACCTCCAAGCGGGCACTCCCAGCCGACCGCAGGGTTCGATTCAGCATGCTTCTGGTTCTGACAGAGGTTTTGCAAGAACCGCAGGATGCAACATTTCCAAGGGCACCGGCAAGAGGTTTATTGCAAAAAGGGGTGGGGCAGAGGCTAGCCCACCTCTTTCTGACACGGCCACGCCCCTTATGGAGCAGGCAAAGTCCACCAGGGCAAGTGCTTCCCACTTTTCCCCTCCCTCCTCCTGGTACCCACGAACGATGCTTTTAACTAGCTATGATTGATTAGGCCTTACCTAAAGTCTCTGATCCATTCCGGGGCATACACTTTACAAAAGAATTCAGAGGAGACTAAACCAAGATGATAAAGGGTTTGGAAAGCAGGGCCTAGGAGACGAGGGGTATTTTTGGTCAACCACAGGGAACCCCCTGTGGTGGACGCGGTACTTTAACTTCTGAAACTACCCAGGGTGGTTCCCACCAGATGTTCACCATGATGAACCACCGGCGGGAAACACATCGACCATGGTCCGGAATCGGCAGAAAGTAACGTCTGTTACCTCTGCCGATTCCGGACGGTGGCCCAGACCCCGACGCGGGATCGGGCGCAGTGGCCGAATCGCGCCGCCCTGCCCCTTCCCCGATCCCCGAGCGGAATCAGCCCAGCATGTCTAAAGGACAGCCGGAGTGATTCTTGTCCGGAATCCGAAATGGATCACGGTCCGTGGCCAAATAACGTCTAAAAATACCCGAGGTTGAAGGGCCAGGCTTAATTTTTTTTTAAAAAGAAAGCATAACACTGTTCAAGAATAAAGAATGTTGTTATAAAGAGAAGAGAGATCAATTGTTCCCTATAGCTACCGAGAGCACAACAAGAGGTTACATACTTAGGGGTTCAGGAAGGGACATTTAGGGGAACTATTAAGAAAACAACTTGCTAACCTTAAAGCTAAGCAGAGGAACAAGTTAATCACAGGCAGTTGTGGACTCCTCACCATCGGAAGGGTGTTTGTTTGTTTTTTAAAAAAGCAAGCTGGACAAATATTTGTCAGGGATGGTTTAATCCTGCCACTGCACAGGAGAAAGGACTAGGTGACCTCTGAGATCCTGGCCTTCCATCCCTGAGTCTGTGAAGATGTCGGACTCTCTGCTTTCATTTAAAAATAATAATAATATTTCTGGCTTACGTGGTTTCGAAGAAAAGCATGAAGACAGGACGTCTGTACATCCCCCATCTCCCTGTAAATAAGCTAAGCGTATACACCTGCAACTTCACAACTGTATCTTTGTCTCTTCCTATGTTCCCCTCCCCCTTGTCCATCTTAAATTGTAGGCTCCTAGGGGCAGAGGCCTGTCTCTAATCCAGACTGTTCAGCACTAGGCACACTGCGGCCCCTGCGATCGGCCGGGAGAGGCTCCCTGTGGGTACCTACTGTTAGTCTTGTTCATACAGTGAGGGCTGGCAGGGGGACGTCATCGGTGGCTGCCCCGATGCTATGGAACTCCCTCCCCGCAGAGCTTCATTGGAGCCCGAGCCGGACATCTTCCAGAGGCGGAGCAAGACATTATTTTTTTTAGGCATTTAGCGGGCAGGGAATGGGGGTTTTGGTGGGTGTTTGGGCTAGGAGTGCCAGGGGGTGGCTGGGGAGCGTTTTCTGGGGTTTGTGGTGGGGCTGGGGACAGGTGAGCAGAAAGGCTGGGTGTCATTTTTAATTCTGTTTTCATGTATTATATTGATCTATTTTGCAAGCTGCCCTGAGCCATTTGGGAAGGGCAGGGTATAAATTTAAAATAAATAAATATAAATTTAAAATCATAAATTCTCAAAATCCAAGAGGAACCCACAATTTATTCTTATTTGTTTAAAAACCTCATGGCTTTAAGCCTCATGATTTTATTTATTTTAATGGAGGAGGTCAAAATTCATGATTGGGGGACCATTTGAGGCTGGCAATTGGGGCAGGCATTCCCATAAATCCTCGCCATGGAGAACCATGGCAAAGGAAGCCAACGCGGAGCTCCTGCCAGCCTCGCTTTTGCAGACGGCAACAGGATGCATCCCCGTTGAGAGGAAGGCCTCAGACTGCTTCCTGGCCTTGGAAAACTCCACTCAGGCCTGCGTAACACTAGCCACAAGCCCGGTGGTCAGAGAGGATGGCAACAGAAGCCCAAATGGAAAGCAGACGTTCAGAGCTCTGCACGTTTCCCAGTAATATCGATCCGGTAGCAGTAACAGCCAATATAATTCCGCTGCGCTTCAAATACCTGGCGATCATGGATTCTTTAGCCATAAGGTTATAAAGCATTCTCTAAAACATGAGAAAAAGATTAAGCTTGCTTATAGTTAATAATAGTCCGTACACTGTCTATCAAGCCGGCTGCTAGCTGTTGAGAGGCTACTATTAGACACTTATTTAAAAGGCCCTTCAAGGCTCCCGAAGAAAGTGCAGTTATGCGTTTTTTGGTGGTTGTTTTTTTTTCCTGGCAAGAACTACTATAGATAAACATCAATTCACTCCTGCAGATCCCAGTCGCAGTAAATACATTTTTCAAGAACCTAAGTTCCGTACAAAGGGCTTTCATTTCGCGCAACATCAATGTTTCGGCCTCCGAGAAATGAAAGCTCTAAGGTGGCTTTATCCAAAGCTAAATTAGCAATTGTTGTCACTTGAAGGGATGCGGGGAGGGGGGGGAAGATTGAAATACCCTATGAGAAACCAGTGCAGATGGAAGTCAATAAACAACATGATTTCTAGGTAGCTTTCCCACCCAGCAGAGGGACGGGACAGGGAATTATGCTCTCAAGAAAGGCTTTGGAAACCCAAACCTTTCCCAGGAGACCTGTGCTGCTATGTAAATGAAGGTGGGAACCCGCCTAGAAAAAGGTTCAAGGGGTGCAAGGGATCGGAGTCCAGAGTATGAGCAGACTCAGGGATCAGGGTCAATAGTAGGGGGCGGGGGGGGGGGGTGTCAGAGCAAGGCTCACGCAGTCGAGGCCAAAACACAAACAGGAAGGGGAACAGATCAGGGCAAATGAGCCACCCACTTCCTGGTGCTCTTAGCAAGCCTTATATACTGGCTGACAGCCAATCAGGACACTGAGAGGCGTGGCAAGGCTGGGACAGACAGCAGATGGGCGTGGCCAGGCTGGAACAAGGGCGACAGCAGAGGTCAGTCCCAACCTACTGGTAGATCACAAGCTAGAGGAGGAAGGCCAGCCTCTCAGAGTTCACCTTTGGGAAGGAGAGCATGATCCGCACCCCAAGGATGGTCTCTGGGAAGGAGAGCTCTTCCAGTAGTGCAGGGAAGGCTCTCTCTAAAGGGACGTGCTCCTTTCAGCAAAAGTAGTCCTGGTAGAACACCAGCAGACAACATCTGGATCAAGTGGCTCACGTGCACTGTACGGCTGGCCACTCCTAGTCTACAGGGTAACATTCCAGGCTCTGCCACTGCTCCGGAAGCCCCAGGGACATGGGTTCGAGACCCGTCCCTGACAAGTTATACCATTTCTGTTCAACGGTAATTTAGGGGCATGACAGGGGATACGGGCATTGCCAAAGTAGGAGGGAAGGAGAGATCTCTAATGGATTTGGGTTGGGGTCTGCACTGCTGACCCAGGAGGAGGCCAGGTCTCCTGACCTGAAGCCCCAACCTCTGTGTCCATTGGCCATTACCACGTGGCAAGTTGTTAAACACCACTTTGTCAAATCTGCTCTCTCTCTCTACTTTCTCCCAAGAACAGGGGCTGTTTCTCCACATCACTTTTAGATTATTATTCATATAACGCCAGCAACAAACCTGGCACTGTACAATCAGTAGTTAGAGACAGGTTCATGGCCCAAGGAGCTTCAAATCTAGGAAAGACAAGGGATGGGAGACTAGGGAGAGACAGGGATACATTCACAACGTTAAGAATGTAAGAAGTGCTATACTGGGTCGGACCAGCGGTCCATCTAGCCCAGCATCCTGTCTCCAACAGTGACCAGCTCTGGTAGCGCAAGAAAACAGGTCATCTACAAGTCATGGAGGTGTGACCCATCTCCTGCTAACCACTCCCAGCTACTGACAGCCAGGGGTTTAAACTCCAACTAGCAGACATTTATGTCTCTCTCCTCTTAAGAATTTCTCTAATTTCCGTTTGAAGCCAGTTATGCTGCTGGCTTTCACAGTCTCCTGTGGCAATGAGTTCCACAACTGTATTGTCCGCTGAGTGAAAAAGTCCTTCCTTTTTTGTTTGTTTTAAATCTGCTGCCATTAAACTTCAGCGAGTGTCTCCTTGCGCTGTTACTTTGAGAACAGGGTCCCTAGGAACAGTTCCCGATTTACTTTCTCATGTCCGCCCCCTCGACCGCCTCTTCTCCAAGCTGAAGAGCCCCAGCCTGTTGAGCCTCTCCTCATATGGAATTTGATTCATCTCTTCTGGTTGCCCTTCTCCGAACCTTTCCCAGTTCTATTATCTCTCTCCCGAGACGGGGCAAATAGAACTGCACACGATACTCAAGGTGGGGTCGTACCAAAGGTTTATACACCAGCGTTATATGAGACTTCCCTTTTATTTTCTATTCCTTTCGCAATAACGCCTAGTGTTTGGTTTGCCTTTACGACGGCTGCCGCACGCGGAGAGGATGCCTTCAAGGTGGATAAGTTGCAGGGCACATATTCCTCTTAGAAACATACGGAGTGCCAGACTGGGTCAGACCAATGGTCCATCGAGCCCAGCATCCTGTCTCCGACAGCGGCCATTCTCAGTCACTTCAAGGAAGTACCCAGTAGGTCATAACGGAGCAACCCATTCCCTGCCAGTCTCTCCCATCTCCCAACAGTTGCATCCCCCAACCTACTTGGCTAACAGCCATTAAAGAACCTATCCGCCAAAAACATAACCAGGGGAGCAGCGTAGTTACAGGGGAGCAGCAGAAGGAACATCAGTGAGCAATCTATGGGGGTGAGGAGCTAGGGAAAACCTTCCCATGAAACTCTGTACCACCCCATAAAGCATAAGGACAATAGAGGGGGAAACGGCCCTGTGCTTCAATCCCTCCTGTCACACCGGTTGCCCAATGCCTCCTCTCTGGGCTTGGCGTGTATTTTGCATCTTCCAATAGTCATCTCTGGTTTGTGTCACTGGCAAATGGAAAGGCCGCAAACTACCAAAGAAGAGGAGGAGTTTTACTCTAGCTAGTAAGCATACAAGGAACTGGGGAGATGAGGGAGGGAGCTGTAATTCCCCCAAAGTCAGTCCAAGGAGGACATTAGTAATTAAGCAGCAGGCCTTAGGAAAAGTCTAAGGAGAATGATATAAAGATGGTTTCGTTTGTTACAAACCAATGAGACTTGGAAGCAGAGGAATTAAGCCAAAGACGACAGCGTATGGGTCTCGATTGGAGGGGGGAAACGGAGGCACAAAGTCAAAAACGATATGCGTCAAGAGTGACCCTGCCACACACACTGTTAAGAAGTGAAAGTGAGAACCACAGCTCTCAGACACACACTCAACGCTCTTCTGTCACTTTCAGAGGCAGCAGACTGGGGAAATCCATTGGAAAGTATCGGTCACTCCCCAAAGTCGCCCAGTTATAACAGCAAAAATCTCAACTCCTCTTATTACCGCTTAGTCCTCCTGTGCAGATCTGATCCAGACAGAGGTGCTGGGCACCCGAGCCTCCCGGTGAAGCCGTAGTTGTGGCACATTCCTTGGGAACCAGGCCGAAAGTGGGCAGCAAAGCAGCCAACGGGAACGGAATCCCACAGCGTCAGGTGACGACGACAGAAGAGGTGCGCGAGGGCCGAGATGCAAGGCTGTATTCCTGGCTGCTGCACAGGTTTAAAATTCAGATCAGATCCTGCCAAGAAGATATTCGACAAAGAGATTAGATCGCTCTGTGTGCAGTCCCGGCTTCCTGGAGAAAGCGTTGCTGCTCCAATGCTGATCGGGTGATGTGCCCAATATGCAGCAAGAAAAGGGCCGGCCCATCCCCAAAGACGACCATTCAATATCAGGAAATATTTCAAAATGCTTTTAAAAGTATGGGTGCCCGATATTGGATCCGATGGTACGATGGACCCCAAAAACCAACCACCTGAAATCAGTCCATAAAAGACTTCTCCGTGGGCATTTGAGGGGGGTGGAGGAGATGGCAATGGCAACACGCTTCTCCGCAGGGATGGGCGACTGCATCCCCAGGCTCTCTTTCTCCAGTTGCGGCCTCGGCTATCTGCAGGACAAGGCAACAGCTAGACCCAAAACGAGAAACCACAGCGGG
The DNA here is from genome assembly GCA_003113815.1 of Sphenodon punctatus. Taxonomy (NCBI): domain Eukaryota; kingdom Metazoa; phylum Chordata; class Lepidosauria; order Sphenodontia; family Sphenodontidae; genus Sphenodon; species Sphenodon punctatus. Next base: position 7,535,367 of record QEPC01002388.1, read on the forward strand.
GGCTGCTTCCATCAGAAGCAGGGCATTCGCCAAGATTTGCACGACAGGGAAACTTACCAGCTTTCCCGCTGTTTTCGCAATTTCACAGTATTATTTTTTGCACGCTGACAGGGGCTGACACAGGCCGGTCCCAGGCCCCACGTCTGCCCCGTTGTACGCATAAAATCCCCCCCAAAAAGTCGCAGAAAGTGACAGAAAAAAGTGGCGGAAGTGTGGAATCACCAGAAACGGATGAAGTACCGATCGACAAATGGCCGGAGCATCGCTAAACCATTTTTTAGAGAGGGAGGGAATGGGGCCAGCACACCAGCCCCTTAATTTCCTGATGATTTCTGAGGCCACTTGACCACGTTACCGGGGCTGGCGATTCTCCCAGCAGGGAATCTGCCAGCTGGAAATTTTATACCGAGCTCCGCATGTGGGCGCAGGTCATCAGCCGCGTCTAGTGGCTTTTTTTCCTCGGAATGTCAGGGCTTGATTTCAAGCCCTGACATTCAGAAGGGGAAAAAAGCTGCTGGACACAGCTGATGATGCTTTCAGCCCCGTGCCCATGTGCGGAGCTTGGTGTGTTTCCCAGCTTCACCGGGAAGTGGCGTCAAAGTGGCGCTCAGGGCCCCATCAAGAAGAAAGTTTTCAGAGTGGGCTGAAGTGGTGTGCTGGCCCCACCCCCACTCATTCTGAAAACTTCCTTCCTAGCGGAGGTGCTACATCGCTGGAGAGGGTGCTGGGAGCTCGGGTGATGCTGCCTCCACGTGTTAGTTTTGCCCCCACCCTGGAGAGACTGGCCCAGAACCCAGGCCCACCAAAACCTAGCAACGGGCGCTGGCAACACACATCAAAGCCACAGGGCAGCTAACCGTCTCTCTCAAACAGCAACAGGGCAGTTTCCCGTTAAACTACAAACGTGCAGGGAAGGCTGGTCATCTCAATCAATACTTGCTAAGCGCTCGTTATGGAAAAAACAGGTCAGCCGGCCCCCTTCTCCTCTTTGTGAACATTTTTGTCTTTTAACTCATCTTGGAGGAGGGGGACGGGCAGGGGGGAGACGACGCTTTCCATCAACGAAATAAACTTCATTCTAAAGTCATGAACTCCTGACATCCATCGCACTCCTGAAAATAAAAACGCCAGGGATGATATAATATGCATATTTAACCTTCTGACGCTGCTAATGTTTTTAAACAGAAACTGATCTATCGCCCATTCCTGCTGACAGGGGGAAAGAGAATCGAAGCTATTACTGTGGCTATTAGAGAACTGCTTATTTCCTGCAGTGTAACTTCCAGGTTGTATAAAAGAGCCCTTGGGTTTTCGTTACTGTAATAACAACACCGGGCTCTCTCTTGCTCCAGGCAAGTACCAAGCTGTATGTCTCTCCCAAACTGCGGCTTTGGGACAAGGCTCTTGCACACAGACATCATCAACAAAAAGTCATCTCTGTGGCTACACAGTGCGGAGTGTGGGGAGGGGAAAAAATAACATGAGAACTGGGGTTGCTGTTAGTTTAGGCAGGGATGGGGACCCTCAAGCCACCCCTAAATTAGGGTGTACAGATTGTCCTCTAAGATGTGCCTCTCTGGCCACCCTAGGCTAAATGCGGACTGCAGCTAGTTTTTACGCGGCCCCTTTCCGGCAGTTCTGGTCCCCGGATCCAGTTTCTACCTCCAACCACTGAAAGACTGACCTCGGGGGGGGGAGAGGGGGGAAGGGAGCAGAAATCACAAGGAGAGGGGACAGATCCAGGATCCTCTTCCCCGAGAACACTCCTTACACGCCCCGACACCGAACTTCTTTGCAGCCCACCGAGCTCGTGCTAATTTTCAAAGTGGCCCCTGGGATATAAAAGGTTTCCCACCCCTGACTTATAGCAGTATTAATTATTATTAATTTATATAGCGCCAGTGATGTACCTGGCGCTTTACAAAAAACAAGATAGACACGGTCCCTGCCCGAGAACTTACAATCTAAAGCAGTTTAAAAAAAAAAAAAAACCACTGAAATCAAAAGATATTAAAATAGGGTTTGCATGCAGCCCCATCAAGGGCCAGTACTTTGGAGCGAGAAGCTGTTTCCCTTGCATGCTGGTGAGATTATTTACCTTGCGCTGCATCCTTCACACTTGCTCAAGTAAAAGGAATGCCACCCATCCGGATGCCCATCAAGGATCCCACCCTGCACTGCTCAGACTGTGAGGAAGGCATCTGGTCCTTGTAGCCATTCCTTCATTCACTCCCTTCATGACACAGAAAAGGAAAGGCTAGCCCTGCCCCGAAGAAAGCTTTCAGGTTATGCTTAAAACTATCGTACAGTTCTATTCCAAGTAAACTTAGCCTTGGGTTGATAGCTGGACGCTACAATCAGCGCCCTGTGAGTTCTGAAACTGCAGCCATTTTTGCCAAATTTTGCATTTGACCAAATTGTGGCAGAAGCTGCCTCTGGCGGCACAGAAGGACAGCCTGAGCGGGGGCACTAGGAGTTAGCCAATGAGATGTCCGCACTGTGAGCTAGCCAGGGGGCTGGCGCTGTTCGTTGGAAGTATTCGGGGGCCAGGGAGCCCAGTGCCACAGCTGGTGAAGGGAAGCAGCCCACGACCAGCAAGGGAAGAGAAGAGTATTTTGTGAGGTCAAAATGGATGCAATGGCATGATGGGAAATTCATTTGCATTCCAAATTTGCATGGTTTGTAAGAGGGAAAGAATTTCATTCCCATTCAAGACTCTCTCTTTGCCCAGGGATGCTTGCAAACCCAGCCTGCAAAAGGGGTGGGAAAGGCATGACGGAAATTCCATGCATGGCGGGCACCCAGCTCTCCCATTGACTGAAGCCCTGTGCGACTTGCTGTAGGCCCCAAAGAATCAATCTTCCTCAAACCCCTCCACCTGCCCTCTTGACCCAATCCCCTCCCGCCTCCTGACCTCTATTGCTCTTTCTGTTGCCCCCCCTCCTTCTACATGTCATTAATCTCTCCCTCTCCACTGGCTCCTTCCCCTCCGCCTTCAAGCATGCCACTGTTTCTCCCATCCACAAAAAGCCCACCCTGGACCCATCCGACCCCTCTAGTTACCGGCCGGGCTCCCTCCTTCCCTTTGCCTCTAAGCTTCTGGAACGTGTGGTCTACTCCTGCTGCCTGGACCTCCTCTCTGCCAACTCCTCCCTGGACCCTCTCCAATCTGGCTTCCGCCCCCTTCACTCCACGGAAACTGCCCTGGCCAAGATCACCAATGATCTACTTGTTGCTAAATCTAAGCGCCTTTACTCCATTCTTGACTTCTCTGCTGCCTTCGACACTGTCGACCACTCACTCATACTGGACTCACTTCGCTCCATCAACTTCTGCGGCTCTGTCCTTGACTGGTTCTCCTCCTACCTCTCTGAACGCTCCTTTAATGCGTCTCTTCCCAATTCCAACTCCTCCTCCCTCCCCCTCTCGGTTGGGGTTCCCCGAGGCTCTGTCCTTGGCCCTCTCCTCTTCTTGATCTACACCCTGTCCCTCAAACTCATTGCCTCCCACGGCTTCCAATATCATCTCTATGCCAACGACACTCAGCTCTACCTCTCTACTCCCTCTCTCCCCCCTTCTGTCCACTCACGCCTCGTCAACTGTCTCGCTGACCTCTCCGCCTGGATGCCCCAAAGCCAGCTCAAGCTAAACATGGCCAAGACTGAACTTATTTTCCCTTCCTCCTCTTCCTCTCCCACTTTCCTGTCCATCTGCATCGATGGAGCCACCATGCATCCTGTTCCCCAAGCTCGTAACTTGGGCTTCATCTTGGACACTCATCTTTCCTTTAAGCCTTACATTGACCCTGTTGCCAAGTCCTGCCGCTTCGCCCTCCATAACATCGCTCAGATCCGCCCCTTTCTATCCCCTCTGCCAAAACCCTTGTTCATGCCATGGTCATTTCTCGCCACGATTACTGTAACCTTCTCCTCGCTGGCCTCCCGCGCTCTCACCTGTCCCCCCTTATCGCCATCCAAAACTCTGCTGCCAAGGTCATTCACTCAGCCCGTCGCTTTGACCACGTGCAGCCTCTCCTCTCCTCTCTCCACTGGCTCCCCCTTCTCGAACACATCCGGTTTAAACTCCTGGTATTCACCTATAAAACACTTCACAGCCAAGCTCCCCCCTATCTCTCAGCCCCAATCTCCTTACACACCCCTGCACGCGCCCTCCGCTCCTCCTCTGTCCCCTCCCTCAATCTCTCCCATCTCCTATGCTCCCCTAACCGCCTTCGTCCCTTCTCCCTTGCTGCCCCCTGTCACGGGATTGGGGTCCTACACCCCCACTTTACCGGGTTTGAGTGACTCAGTTTCCCTTGCGCACAGTCCTCTTGAATTAGTTTCTCTCACTGGCTAATTCAAGTGTGCCACAATGAAACTTCTTGTCACACAAGGGCCCGATCCTTCCCGTTTCCAGACTCTTTACTCTCTGGGTTCGCAAGAGCTTGAGGGCTCTTGTAGCTCACTTGTGTTCCAATATTAGACTCTAGACCACTTCTTCATAAAGTAAGAAGTATATTTATTGATTACATAAACACAAGATAGTTGATACAGAGTGGTAATAGAAATAAAAGGTAAATATAACGTATTCCTAACTTATATTGTTTTGAGTTCCTAAGCTATTCATCTTACCCTAGAACAAGTCCATAAGTTCTGGTTTTCTCAGCCATAAGGAACTGGCTGGGCTCTGGCTTCTTAGAGCAAAAACTGTCTCTCACTTCATCTTCCCCCAGCCTGCTGTTTAGGCTGGTCCCTTTCACATGTAGATGCTCAAGTTGGCTTTGCAGGAAAAAGTCTCCAAGCAGTCTCTCTCTCCCTCTGGGATCTCTGTCCTTATATATCATTTATCTCTCTTTGTCTCGGTTTTCCCGCCTCTAGGGAATGTGTCCCAGAGCATGTAAGCAACCCAGGTAAACATGGAAGTTAATTAACATCTCCATAGGCTGTCTAGCAAGGCAGCTTTCAATCCACATTTTTTATCTCTTGTAGTTCCTGCAGACTTATGACGTGTGAGAGGCCCAACCTGAGCTGTAATTTGGGTTCTACCGTTCTCAGAGTCGACATTACAAACATGTGGAACCTTTGACATTACACCTTTACCAAACATGTAGTCCCATCTTACACGTATGTGACCCCATGTTTCCCCGTGACACCCCCCATGCCTGGAACTCCCTCCCTACCAACATCTGCCTCGCTTCCTCCCTCCGCACCTTCAAATCCCTCCTCAAGACCCACCTGTTCCGTGCCGCCTTTCCCTATGCCTGCTAGTTGTTTTTCCCCAAATACGAACGGTCTGCCCTCCTCTGCAGACTCCTGCCTAACTGTAACCAAGCCAAGCACGCGCACCTGAGACTTCGCAGCCGCTTGCATGTTGGGTTGCTTCTCCCTTGTCTTCCCTTTGTCCCATCTCCTTGTCGCCCCCTCCTTGGCTGTTTAGATTGTAAGCTGTAGGCAGGGACCACGTCTTTACTTTTGTTCTGTAAAGCACCAGGTACACGGCTGGTGCTATACAAATGTTTATAATAAACAGGACAGAGAGTACTGGGATCTGAGCCGTGGGTTTTATGGAAACCCTGGAAGAGACCTCAAGGGCCATCTCGTCCAACCCCCCCCACATTCCAAGACAGGATATCTTCTGCTTACAGCATCTCTTGTTCCGATGTAGGAACAAAATGAACTAGCAATATCAGCAGCTCTTGATCTATGGTTCTCAAAGCTCCTTACACATTGAAGATCATGTTCTTGCAAATTCCATCGTTGCACGAAGTCCATGCAGCAAAGGCGTGCAGAGAAGCGTTCTTGGTGACACCGCTTTGGAAGAGTCTCCCCCTGCTCCCTCCCCCCGGAAGTTCGCCAAAACCCGAGCATTTTCCTGAAGCAGTTTAAGGCCTCTTTATTTAGCCAGGCCTTTAAGCAGGCTGGGGATAGGCTTTGGGGATTGGTTTTCCACTGGGGGGATTTTATACAGTTTATATTTTTGTACGTTTTTATTCTCTTACATTTTATACAGGCTATATTAGGTTAACTGTTAGTCTACCAAGCCGGTGAGGTTGCTGTGTTTGTCCCAAAATATTAGATGGAGACAGTGGGTAATTTCAGACGTTACGGGACCACGGTCAACCACCCCGTGGTGACCGAAAGTCCCGTAACGTCTGTTGGGTTCCCGCCAGAGGTTCACCACAGTGAACCTCCGGCGGGAATCCAAATAACTACGATTCCAGGGATGATGCTGGCACCATCCCCGGAATCGTGGTTAGCCTGACCACGATCCATGATGGGCCAAATGCAACGTCCGTTACATTTGGCCCATCCCAGATTGTGGTCCCGACCACGATCCGGGATCGGGTGCAGCAGCCGGATTGGGCGCTGTGCCCATCCGTCGCACGGAGGGCGAGCAGCCGGAGGAGCGTGGGGGGGGCTGGGTTGTGCGGCCGCACGTTGCGCCACACCGCCCCGTCCCTTCCCCGATCCCCAGAGAAAATCAGGCCGGCACGTCTAAAGGACGGCCAGCCTGATTCCTCACCGGGATCCGCAACGGATCCCGGTGCGTGATTGAGCATGGCGGGCCTCTGGACCCATCATGTCTAAAATTACCCAAAGTACTGCCAATGATTGGACCCACCCACTTCTGCTGGTAAGAACGTGCAAACTTTCCAGCCACAACTTGAGAACTTTCTCCTAAATATTAAGAAAAACTTCCCAACTGCGAGAACAGTTGGGCAATGGAATAAGAACATGGAATCAGGAATACCCGAAAGAGATTGTGAGATGTCCTTCCTTGGGAGTTTTTCAAAACCCAGCGGGACATACATCTGTCCACGGGGCTGTAGACAGGGACATCCTGCCGTGGAGAAGGGTTGGACTAGATGTCTATCATTTGATGGTTCACTATAGTAAACCGCCCTGAACCTTAAGGAAAGTGCAGTGGTAAAAATGTAAATAAATATATACATAATAAATTATCCCATCTGCAACAATGGAAACTGAAGGATAAAGTGGCTACATATCTTACAGTAAGTCAGTGGCAGAGCCAACCACAAAACCTTGGTCCCTCTCTAGAGCAGTATCCAATGGGCAAATCTTCCTCCCCTATTAACACAGCTTCATCAGCATCATGGAGCCTTTACAGTAACTTTGGCGCGTCTACGGTCACCATGTTTTCGGACCACTGCAAAAAGAAAAAAATTTTAGATCCTGGCCAAGAGAGAGTTTTTTTGTTTTTTGGGGGTTTTTTTAATTAAAAAAAACCCCACCAAGATAGTCACAGGTGTTTAAAATGCCAGATTACTAAAAAAATATAAATAGCAGGCATTAAAATCCATGGAAGTTCTAATTAAATTAGGCCATTTATTCCCTGGGAGCGCTTGCTCGATTCACCAGGAGCCCCATTCCGTTTGGCTGTTTGTCGTTTTAAAGGAAAGTGCCTAATTGCAGCGCGGCTTGGAAGAGCCGGCCCTAACGAAGGCGTCTCACAGCTCGGCACATCTGGAGCCAGTTCTGGGACCCAGGGAGCACTTTCAAGCATTTGGTGGTGGTGGTGTTTTTTTTAAAAAAAATAATAATAATAAGATGCAAATGTTAAAAGACACCGCCACATACGATATGGCTAACAGCATCGCCCCGCAGAACTGTGATCTTAATTGATCCATAGTGAGAAGGGAAAAATATTTATTTAGATTAAGGAGTTTGCCGGAAGGGAAAGAGTTTTGAAAGTAAAATCAGAATGCACCGAGGGAAAGACTATGCAAATTGCCAGTCTGGCTGACTTCTTATCAATATCAATATCTGCCAGCGAAAGGCCTTCCTAAGGAGTCTATCAGCACTCAACAAGCAGCCACGGAGCAATCTTTAATAGAACGCTGGAAACGGGATCGCTATGATTATTGGACTCTTACCTTTTCCATTATTTAAACAAAAACAAAAACACACTACACCTTCATTTTCTGGGATTTCTATTAGTTCAGCTATTAAAGCTAGCTCTAGGCCAGCGTTTGACATAGAAGGCTCCACTTGGGAGGGAATTTATTTGACGCATGTCATTAGAAAAAGAATGAGCTTGGCCGTTAGGATGCAAGGTCATGCTTGGTTTTGGATGCTGCTTCATTGTGCTCCTAAAAGTTAAGAAAGGCTTCAGCTCTCTCCTCTACTCCAACAGACTCTTACAGGCGGGGAACCATCCTTCCTCCCAGAGGCCACTTTGAAAATCACTGGAAGCACCGAGGGCCAGACAGAAGTTGGAGATGATGGTGTGTTCACATCATAGATCGGACTCCTGTCCTTGTGTGCAGACCTCATCTCTGCTCCCTTCCCCATAGCCCAGTCTTTCAGCACTTGGGGGTCGGAAATGGAACCAGGGGACAGACCCGGGAACTGGAAAAGGAGGCTACATTTGACCCCCGGGCCTGAGATTCCCCACTCCTGCTTAGACACCCTGTTCTCTCCATTCATCACCGTGGAGCACAAAGAGACTAAGGGTTGGAGAAAAGGGGCAGGAAATCTTGTCCCGCCCATGGGCCGGTCTGAAAATTAGCTACTAAGTCCCTAGGCCAGCTTAGAGTTAAGAGTAGGAGGCTTAAGGGGGGTGCTCGTAACGGGAGAGTCCAGAGTGTCAATTTAATTACGCCGCGGGTCCTAGCCTCAAGTGCACGTTCTCATCTCCTCTCCCTTAAGGGAGGGACTGGATACAGAGGCCAAATCCAGGAACTGAAAAGGGGCCTCATCAAAACCAGCCCCACGCTGCATTTGGCTTCCCCACCCGTGGGTTGGATTTCCAAAGAAAATGGCACTTTAGGCATGGACCTCACATAGGAGCTGCCGTTCTAGTTCAAATCAATGGTCCATCTAGTCCAGTATCTTGCCTATGGCAATGGCCAGTACCAGATGCTTCAGAGAAGCGTACAAAACCAGGAAATATAGGAAGCAATCTATCCTCTATCATTCTTGGCCAGCGTGGGGCAGAGTCCTAGGGCCACCCTGCGCATGAGGTTGCATCCCCCGACCGACGCAGCCAACAGTCACTGAGGGACCCATCTTCCGTGAAAAGTTGGCAACTAGCATGAGTGTTTGCATTCCCTCCTCTACCGCAGTACCAGCTGTTCTCTAGCGCTGGCCCTCTCAAGCCTACTGAGACAGGGCTATTTCCTCACATTGTAAAGATGGACAATGAGGCCCTGTAACGGCCGAGTAACTTGGTCACTATCATGCAGCATGTGTCATAGAACTCTCATTCCCCAAGTCTCAGACAAGCACCATAACCACTAGGCCATCTTTCATCTCTTTGAAATTTAAGAGGAGAAAACTGAAACCCCCTTAATTGTCTTCATGCCTCAGTGGGAAGCAAGGATTGAACCTGGGTCCCTGAGAGTTTGGAGATAGGCACCTTGCCTATTCAGCCACCAGGGCTACCAAGGGTTTGCCTGGAGCTGGAGTCTGATGCGTCTTCACCCCAACTCTCTCCCTGATTGGCTCTGCCCCAACGTTCTCCCTGATTGGCTCTCCTGGTCTATATAAGAACCCATAGGAAACAGGAAGTGTCTCCACAACAATGGCACAGCCCAGCCCAGCCCGTGGAGAGAGATTCTCCAGAGGTCCTAGTCTCCAGCTCCTGGAGACCCAGTGCCAGACTCTGTCACACTTGGAGCCAGATCCGGCTAAGCTCGGACACCCACCAGCACAAGGTCACACAATGCAGCTACTGTACACAATGCTGGGTTCTAAATTAGGAGTTACCACTCACGAAAAGGACCTTAAGAACATAAGAAGTGCCATACTGGATCAGACCAATGATCCACCTAGCCCAGCATCCTGTCTCCGACAGTGGCCAATCACGGTGGCTTGGGAGAAGCACCCAACAGGCCACAATGGAGGATTCATTCCCCGTTGTTTTCCCCCAGCTCCCGTCATGGTTTTCCCCCAGCTCTGACCTTGAAGTCATTGTGGAAAATACATTGAAATTCTCAGCTCAGTGTGCGCTGGCTGTCAATAAAGCAAACAGAATGCTAAGAATTATTTGTAAGAAGATAGAGAATAAAACTGAAAATATCGTAATGCCACTATACAAATCCATGGTGCGACCACACCTTGAATACTGTGTGCAGTTCTGGTCAGCCCATCTCAAAAAAGATATGATAGTAAGAGACAAGGGACAGAGAAGGGCAACAAAAATGAGGAACGGTACGGAAGAGCTCCCCTACGAAGAGGTACTAGATAGGTTAAGACTCTTCAGCTTGGAGAAGAGACGACAGAGGGGATAAGATAGAAGTTTATAAATTCATGAGCGGCGTGGAACGCGTAAACATGGAATGGTTATTTATCCTCTCAAATTGTAATAGAACTAGGGGACACCTCATGAAACGAACAAGTAGCAAATTGAAAGCAAAGTATTTTTTTCACTCAACACACAATTAAGTTGTGGGATTAGATTCCAAAAGATGTGGTCAAGGCCAGTAGTCTAGCTGGGTTTAAAAAAGGCTTGGATAAGTTTCTGGAGGATCGGGTCCATTAGCAGCTATTAGCTGGGTAGGTTCGGGGGAACATAATCTCTTACTGTCAGGAGTTGGGAGTGAACAACAAGGAACAGATTGCCCCATGGTGACCTGTTGGGGACTTCTTCCAAGTGACCGAGATTGGCCGCTGTTGGAGACAGGATGCTGGGCTCGATGGACCATTGGTCCGACCCGATACGGCACTTCTTATGTTCATACATAGAACCAGAAAGCGTCATTCATTTTTAAAACTTTGTGGATGCACAAGAAAATGACGGGTGCTGTTGATACTTGGGAAAAATCATACAATGTATTTAACCCAATGGGCCACAGGCTTTTCTGAGGCATCGGTGATTAGAAGTCGTTTGTTAATATTCAGTTGAATCTGAACGTTGACAGCTAGATTGTGCAATACAGGTTTATACCAGTTGTGCTTCTGAAATGACAGCGGTGTCCCCTTCCGCCTTTCCTTTCCATAGATTTTCCAGTGAGTGTCTTATTGTACTCGGAGATTTGAGCTACACATGCCTCGGTGTGTGTATGTATGGATTCCTTTATTTGGATTTACTATCTTGCCTTATCCTAAGGGCCCAGAGTGGGTTTATGACAGAGTCACTGAGGCCACTTTCAGACATTCTGCCCCCCCTGCGCATATTCTGGCTGCGGGGGGGGAATGCGCAGCCAGACTATGCGGCGGGGACTGGCCAGTCTAAAAGCCCCATGCGCGCCTTTGCCGGCAGACATGAGGAGCTCAATTTCCTGCTCTGCATCCCTGCGTGGGTCTGCTGGCAAAGCCACAGCGGGGGGGGGGGGGGCTTTCAGACCGGCCAATCCCCATGCATATCCTGGCTGCGCATCCCCCCACAAGCCACAATATGCATGGGGGTGGGGGAAAATGTCTGAAAGTGGCCTAAGTCCTTGCAGGACCAGGACCATAGGGCGGAGGTAAGTGGCTGCAGGGGTGCAGTCCAAGGAAGCAAGCTGGGATCCAAAAAGCATATAGCCCTTTCACTGACCAAGAGGGGAGGTAGCCAGTTAAGGTCAGTTTGAGTGGCTCAAGCTGGAGCCTCGGCTATAAAAAAAGGGAGCTAGACAGATCAGAGAGAGACCACCAGGAGAGGCAGCGAGCCGGAAGTCTCTCCCCCAGAGGGGGCTTGCCTGAAGATGCAGCAGAAGGGGCCTAAGGAGCCAACCCTGCAGCCCACGCAGCAACCCAGAGAAACTGTCTGGCAAGGGGCCAGGCCAATAAGGAAGAAAAAGTGCTGTGTGAACTGGTTCAGGGTAGAGATCCTGCAGGGACTTACCCAAGAAGAGTGCTGCCTTGTTACAGGGTTATAAACACACACAATAAAAGACAAAAATAAAACCTTCCCAAACCCTATCCCCACTCGCCAAATAAAAATGTCTTGCACTGCGCTCAGACCGAGACAAACCACAAAAATCTACTGAAGCCTGGTTACAGAGGCTAGCTGTTTAGCCCAAGCTGTAGAAGACGTAAGTGTGAAGCCCATCTAACCGGGAGACAGAACAATCCCATCCAACTGAGAAACTTTACCAAAACCAGCCAGCACACCATGTGTCCCTCTTACCACTGATCTATCGCCTTTCATACAATTGCTCACAAACCATCTAGCAGACAATCATTATTTACTAAATAATTTCTGTGAAAAATTCAAGTGCTCCTAATAAAGAAAAATCCCTTTGGGGGGAAAGGAAACAAAAATTAGAGCAAGAGTGTACACATCCAGATCAACACCACTTCATGGCCAACGATTAAGGGAAGGCAAGGGAACTCTTACAGGCAAGATGAAGATCTTTGGCTAAGGGGAATTGGCCTAGCTCCACCGATATCAATGCCCACCTCTGACCGGGAGAAGGACAACTGTGGTTGTTGATACCATGGTATTCCCAGAAACCCTCTCCACAAAAGGATAATACTGAACAGGCCAATAGCTGGAAGGGCAACCAATGGCCTGAACCAGTTCTCCCTAAACTACCCACCAACTCCGACTTTTAGCCATAGGTAGCAGTCTGCGCGTCTGAAATTCTTTGCCATTCCTCTTGCCTGAAGGTGAATTTGGAGATTCTGTTCGTTCTAGCTAGTCGCCAGATTTCCACCACTGAAGCAGCACAGGATCTGACCCTAGGTGTTCTTTATGTTCCTATGCCGTACGCTTTTAAGTGCATCGTGTTACAATACTGGAGAAAGGTTTTTAGAGGTGGAATCAATATCAATAAAATAAAATAAAAAAACAGTGAAAGTGTAGTGGGAGTAATGTATGTCTACCGAGGGAAAAATATGTTCTTTAACGTTGACAACCCAATGGTGCAACCTGCGTGCATTTGTGCGTCCGTTTACCTGTCTGAGCAGGACAGGACTACTCAGGGGAGGAAGGCTATAATCGCCTCCCAGTTTGGGAAGATAGGTCCTTTTCAAATGGGTGGGGGGATGGGTGTGCGGCAATTACCACGGGCCCACACCCATCTCCACTCCCAGAGCCACCGGCACTGGAGCCCGTTGCTCTATGTGCGAGTGATGGGTGGAGGTGGGTGAAGCGCAGGAGCGCACACCCCCCCCCCCCCACGGATGCCATTCCTATGGACGTCCCCCACCGCAGGTATTGCTGGAAATACAAACAGAACACGGCGGCCCGGCTCCTGATGGGGACGGGTCGTCGGGAGCATATAACACCAGTGCTCCGAACTCTCCACGGGCTGCCAATAGCGTGCCAAGCCAGGTTCAAGGTGTTGGTGTTGATCTATAAAGTCCTTCACGGTCTTGGCCCCTCGTACCTCAGGGACCGCCTCGCCCTCCGCGCCTCAGAGCGGCTCCTTCGTTCTGCCGGGGGTGCCTTCTTGGAGGTCGCCCGTGTTAAGGGGGGGGGGGGGGCCACAATGGAGAAGGCATTCTTGGTAGCTGGGCCATGTCTTTGGAATTCCCTCCCGGAGGAAGCTCGCCTGGCCCCGAGCCTTTTGACATTCCGGTGGGCTTGTAAAACCTGGCTGTTTGCCCAGGTCTTTGGGGGAGGAGGATGGGTTAGGGTTTTTAGCGCTTCCCTACCTTTTATTTTTATTTATTTTCCCAACCCTGTTTTGGTTTTAAAATTGTTGTGTTGTTTTTAAAATGTTATTTTTATGGATGTTTTTTATTAAATTGTGCATCGCCCCAGGATGCCATTGGCATGGGGGGGGGCAACTAATAAATGCGTTTTTAAAAAAATACTTAATAAATAAATAAAATGAATGATGATGATATTTAAGCATCATATTTCTGTGCATTTTGCCCCCAAAAAACTACAAAGCAATTGTTTACTCCGAAGATTCAAACTCAACAGGAACAGATGATAGAGAAGGAAACACTTGCTGGAAATACAAACAGAACACACAGGACTTTGAGAATTGAAGTCCATTTGGGTTCCTAATAGGACCCCAAAACCGACGGTGTAAGAGAGTAGTTACATCTCTCACAAATTCACTTCTGCTCCAAAATGCGTGGAAATTGTAAGTTAAAGCTCCCGCCTTAATGTGCGTGCCACGTGAGAAGTAAAAACATTGGACAGACTCGCTTTTTGTGCTCGCTTACAACTTAGGCTCCGTGCACCCACACTTTGCCTTGGTCTTTGAGCCCCAATCCTCTGCCTCTGCAACACTGAAGCTGGGGACATCAAGCCCCTTCCTGCCCCAGTATTATGGGCTTGGTCCCTGTCTCCACTGTAGCCACAATTGCTCCTTGATTTATAGCTCCCTTCTCGGCAGCTGGATCAGCTCACGACACAGGTGATTAAGGGAAGGCAAATACTTGTCCTAGTAGACCATGTATTGGAGTCCTATGCCATGTACTGGGAAGGGATTTGGCTGTTTGGGGGCTCTGGCTCTTTACTGAGGACTGGTTGCCATCTGCTTTCCCCTCAAGCACAGCCCTCATAAGCAGGTCAAGCTACCTGAAGGTCATGAAAACTACTAAGCTTCCCTGCAAGAACCACCCCTCTCTCAGCCCCCCACAGCACCTTGATACCCCTTCCCCATACAAACACTGCTCCCCACCCCTACCTGTCCACAAACCTTGAACGTAAATACACATCACCTCTCTCTCAGGCATGTCCCCCCATGTACACCCTCTTCCAGCACTAGTCTGCCCTTTACTGATCCATAAAATCCCCCCCACAACCCTACTTGGCCTTCCACCATCGTCCGTGCGTACCCATCAGCCATTTCTCAGCCTTGTCCCCCATAAACACTCCCCCAGCACCTGGCTGCCCCCTCCCCAGATAAACGCTTCCCCTCACTGCCCGGCTGCTCCCAGTCTCGTCTCCCTGTACACATCCCACACCCATCAACCTTGTTCCCCCCAGATACAGCCCCCCCAGTACTCGGCTAACTCATTCTTTCCAAACCAAATGAAAACATATAGGGAAAGCAGGGGGTACAAAGCTGCCCCCAGGTTCTCTGTTGTCCTCGACCTTCGGAGGAAGAGGATCGGGGCTGAAAGACCACGGCAAAGTGTGGGTGCACGGAGCCTAAGATGCAAGCGAGCACAATATGCGAGATTAAGGACTTACAATTCCCATACTTTTATGGAACCCATTAGCCCCCACTTTCCTCCCAGAGAGCCCAGGAGTCCGGGCATTTACATATAACCACCTCTCTGTATAGCCTACGCACAGATACCCATTCTGTTCACTTCTATAGGATCTACATATGTTTGCTCTACTTATTAATCCATGGCCATCCCAACATTATTTTAAAATCGGACTC
The DNA here is from genome assembly GCA_003113815.1 of Sphenodon punctatus. NCBI lineage: Eukaryota > Metazoa > Chordata > Lepidosauria > Sphenodontia > Sphenodontidae > Sphenodon > Sphenodon punctatus. Next base: position 7,550,605 of record QEPC01002388.1, read on the forward strand.
TGTCCATAGGATAACATGGGGATTTCAAAACAACATAACTTATAAACTACAGGACAGATTTTAAAAGTTCAAACTCAGAAAATGGCTAGAATGCACACTTGAATTTTCCAACACCTCTACACCGCCAGAGAGATAACCTGAAACACAGCTATGCCCATCCAGAGAAAAAGTCACAAAAGGCAACAACAACAACAAAAAACAACACACACAGTTCTGCCTCCAAAATTCAAACATTTGTAACTTTATTTTTCATCTGATTTGTCTGAAATATGGACAGCTTGTACTCCTGTAGTTAGTGCAACCCAAGTGGTTAGTGTAACCCAAGTAATTTACCCTACAAAATTTCATACCGATAGGATAAATCGCCGCAACTTTACAATAAGTAGACTTTTTGGTGGTTTTAAATGGAGAGTGCGAGCTGCCTCAACTATAGAGCCACACATGCAGCTCTATAATACCGTGCCCAGCCTTGAACTCCCCCCTCTAGCAAGACGAATAGCATCTACCAAAAGCAGCTCTTCCTTTCTCTATACCTGCCAAGGAAAACCTGCATATGGGTTTTATACGTTTGGCGTGTTTATGTTCTCACCAAGGAATCCGACAGTCCCATGACCACAGCTTCTCACGGTAATTTAATTCAAGTGTCCGAGATCCACCTGAGCCTGAGTGCGCTGCCAGCACTCTTACCTCAGCAGAATCCCATGATATTTCATCTTCTGAAAACAAGGCCCGCCTCCTCTTTGATTTCTATTTCCCAGGGAAGCTGTTGCACATCGGATGAAAGCAGAAAGTTCAGATTCATGAGGAGAACGGGAGGTCCGGTTCAGCGGCAACAAAACCCTCAAGGTGGCGTTGCCTGATGAAACCCCAAACCCTGAACGTTCTCCCACCCTCACATGAAGCATCATTAGCGAGCAGTTCAATGCAAAGCATGCACATGGAGCTTGCAGAAGGTGGGCAAGGAAACCCTTGGGCTGCTCTTTGATGAGACAAGGAAATGATACTGCTGACATAGCGGCAAGTGTAGCTTTTGAACTGAACTCAGTTGAGGCCCCAGAAGTCAAAGAGTGCATGGGACCAAAATGAACTGGAATCCTTTCCCTTTGTTCCTTGTGCTATGCCAAGTGCTGGTGTAACTTGGGGGCAAGATCCTACCTGCTGTCAACAACATCAGCATGATTTTACAGCACTGCAGAAATACAAGGTTTTGAGTCGGACCGTTGCCACAGCTGGCAAAACAGGAGCACAAGATCCAACAAAGTCCTAAACAGTCTGGGCCCCACATATCTAAAGGACCGCCTTCCTCCTTCTCTCCCTCCGTAGCCTCTAAGGCCACTTTTACATGGACGCCGCCCACCCACGAACACCCAGAAACACCCATCGGATGGCTGGGAGAGCGTCCGTGTAAAAGCCCACGAGTGGGTGGGGGAGCGTGCCCGACCCACCCACCAACACCCATGGAGCAGCCGCGAGGGAGCCGGCACCCTCCGTGGGTGGAGATGGGTGCTCAACACCCGAGCGTCCGTGTAAAAGCGGCCTAAGATCCGCCCTCTTGCAAGCTCCGTCCCTGGCCCAGGTCCGTACGACCCGAGTATGCTGCGCACAGAGGCGTTCTCACTGGCTGCTCCACAGCTTTGGAACGGCCTTCCCTTGGAGGTTTGCCAAAGCCGTCTTCTGAGCACCTTCTGGAGGCAGCACAAGGTCTATTTATTTGGCCAGGCATTTAATGGGCAGGGAGAAGGATGGGTGTCACGGGACACACGCACCCCCACTCGCCTCACTGGCCCCCTGCACCCTGGTGCTCAGGCAGGCCCTCGCCGATCCCCTTGCTGGGCAAACCCCGGGGGGGGGGGGGGG
>QEPC01002388.1:7552863-7586894 GCA_003113815.1 Sphenodon punctatus
CACACACACACACACACACACACACACACACACACACCGACCTCTCCCAAGCTCAGAGCATTTAAGCACCATCAACCCCACCCGGCCCAGGCATCTGCCTGCCCCCCTGAGCTTGCTCAGAGCGGCCCCTCTGAACTCCAAACCAGGTTTGGAGACTCCATCGGGCCGACCCACATGGGCACCATGTGCTTTTGTTTACAGGAACCAACTGAGTCCCCAGCCTGCCTCAGGTCTGTTCAGCATTCCCCACAATGGGTAAGTATTTTATTTCTTATGATGTTCGCTCTCTGAGCCTTAGGGGATAAGATGAGCTAAAAACTGAAACATACAAACCTTGGTACCAATTTCAACCACAGCTTCCTAACGTGGCTGTTAGATCAGAATCAGGCCCCATCCACAAGTTCAGACCAGTGTGACAAGGTCACGGCCAGTCTTAAGGCAGGACAAATAGGGCAGTTGCCCCGGGGTTCGCACCGCCTGGGGGTCTCCAGGGATAGACCGTGGAGGTGGCCGCCTCCACCAAGCGGAGCTGCTATCTCCACTGCCAGGGCCCACCATGGACAACAGCAAGCCCCGGTAATGGCAGTTGCCGTCGTCCAGGTCCTTACAAATTCTAAACCCAGCCCTGGGCAAGGTGCTCGATATGCAGCCGACAAACTACACCCCCGAAATGGGACCACAAAATGGCGTTGCAGCTGCTGCTTGGAGGGTCCTGGGATCATTTCCCTAACTACCAGGGACGTTTGAGTGGTTAGCGCAACCCAACCAGTGGTTTCCAAAAGCCCTTAAGCCAACAAACCATTGTTACGCGTCCTCATTTTCCACAGATCCCAAAGCATCACGGCTTGAACTGAAAACACCCTGAAAGGCAAGAAGTACAAAAACAGAGCCCTAGGTTTGTAAAAGCAAAATTCTTAACTCGCCTTTTTTTTTTTTTTTTTAGTAGTATTAAAAAGAAAGCCGTTACTGCTGTTAAATCGTTTCAGCATGTACAGTGCAAATTGGGCGGCTCAGCTACTGACAGCTTTTATGGGTGAGGATATGCTTCCTTTATACCAGGGGTGGGGAACCTTTTCTGTCCTGGGGACCACACTGCATATTAGTACAAGCTCCGAGGGTCACACAGAGGTTGAGGGCGCAGGTGCTTAACAGGACGGCCGAGACCATGGATCTGGGCCGTGGATCTATTCCCTAGCCTTGTGTGCAGGCCCTTCCTCTCTGCTCCATTATCCTGAGCTCAGTTTTTCAGTGCTTGGCGGTAGAGACTGGATTCAGATCCAAACACTGGAAAAGGGCCACATAAAAGTTTGCAGAGGGCCGCATTTGGCCCCCGGGCCTGAGGTTCCCCGCCCCTGCTTTATCCAGTTCTGACTAAACGCTTGTAGACCACTTACCGTAGTCTCAGAGATCACCAGTGGGACCCATGGAAGCCATAAGCTAAAAGTGACTCCATCACCCTTACCTCCTGCTAAAGTTCGTTTTGTAACTGACCGAACACCTGATCCACGTCCACTTTTTTAATTTGGCTCCTTCTCAATTCCTGGATCTGGCCCCCGGATCCAGTTCCTACCTTCAAGCACCAGAAGGCCGAGCTCAGAGGAAGGGATCAGAGAGACAGGCACGCGCTCAAGGATTATTATTATAAGCATTTATATACCTGGCGCTTTACAAAAATTAAGATAGACACGGTCCCTACCCGAGAGCTTACAATCTAAATGGAGGATGAATTCATGGCACAGATCAGGGGTGGGCACGTACCAAAATCTTCATATGGGCCAAGAGCCACATGACACACCCTGCTTTGTGATTGGCTGGCGGAGCCAGTGTTCCAGCTGCCGAGGCTCTGTGATTTGGCTGCGGAGACTCGGGTGAAATGAAGTAAGAGACAGAACCGTTAAGGCAGTTTTGAAATGGCCAAGTGCCACATGCAGCTCAAGCCAATAGACCCACCCTGACACAGATCCATGATCTGCACCCTCCCCTTCCTTCTTCCATCCCGAGTACCCCCCTTTAAGCACCCCCGCTCCTGTCCAGCCCGTGAAGGTTAGACTAAGGGTGAAATCTGTACGGAAGACTTATGAAAAATGCATGGTGCAGGGCCTGAAACCTGTATTTTTCATAAGTCTTCCTTAAAAATTTGTCTAGGTGGCCACCCTAAATGAGAGATTAACCCGCTAGAGTCTGGCGTCGCTCCATGGAGCCTGCACGCAGCTGCCCCGCGCAGGTTCTGCACGATAAACGGGACAAACAGGCAGGTGCCGGGCTCCGCCCCCCCCCCCATCCCGCCCTCTCTTAACACACAGCCACCCCTGCTGTGATTTTCATCCATTTTCTTGTTTATTTTCACCTTTTTGAAGCGCTTCAAAAAGCAAAAGCAACCAGACACAGCGCCTGGGAGAGTGCTCACTCCCCAGACCACTCTAGGCACTCCGCCTGAGACTCTATGGTCCTGGTGGACCTGTAAGCACGCAGAGGCTGTGCGCACCCTAACAGATAGGAGGCGGCCATGTGGGCATGCATTTGCCCGCCTTAGCCAGCATGCTCCCACACAGCAGCCTCCACATTCTCCAGGAACAACACCGGGAGTGGGAGATGCAGGGGGCGAGGGGGGCTGGTGCAGGCGAACATTTAGTGGCCACCTAATAGGCGGGGCAGGTGGTCACTCATCTGGGGTAGGCAATTGTGGCCTACTGTCTAGTCTGTTAAGTTTTTAAGTGGGCGGCAGAAGGGAAAAGGCTCTCCACCCCTGTTATAGAATAGCCATTCCCTGTTACAACGCACTGTTGCCAGCAGACTTGAGAAAAATCGAAATGGATCTATTCCACCAAGGAGAAATCTCAGGGGCACAAAGCAAACTAAAACTAGGCCGAACCCCACTGACAGCATGCCAGGTCACACACACTCCCCCTGCAAACAGTGCTCCCTCCATTCCATTAAGCAGAATTTCCTCGTTGGTAAGTTAATGCTTTTCCGTCAATAAAAATGGATAACTAAATCAAACCTTTAGCAAAGGCTCTTATCTCTTAAACAGAACCATGGATTTACTAACTAATCAGTAGATGAATCAAAGACATCATTCGAGTCTGAAGATAATCCAGTCAATTTATTTTGGGGCGGTGGGGCTGAGGAGGAGTGGGGGGAGATGCTTCGGTCTGCAACGAGTATTTGCGTATTACAAAAAACAAACAATCCTGTAAATAAAAAGAACCTCCATCCTGTCTCCACAATGCTACTCTTATTGAGTGAGTCAGATGTTCTGCTGATTAAAAATTGATCCATTTCAAAATCTAATCAAGAGAATAGGATTCTTTCATATGTTATCAAGGCAGCTGCTGGCAATCAAAACCAAACCTGTCATTAACCCATGAACCCCAATGACCTGAACCTGGCTAGGCTCTGGAACTGTAAATTATTCAGTAGTCCAAGAGCAATATTGTAAGCCTGATGAATTTACGCACTGACTGGAGTCTTTGTGGGTTAAAGCCAATATCACAGACCCATTGGTCCCTGGAGAATACGGTTCATGACATGCTGCCATCCGGTGTCATGACTGTGAATACATTACCAGCATCTGCCCTGCCTGGGCTTTGAAATGTCTGAGCCTTATTTTAAAATGACTTTCTGGATTCAGGACTGCATGGTAGGGGCAGCAAGCACAATATTATTAGGATTCTGGTAGCTGCAACCCAAAAAAGGTAGTGTTTTTTGTATTTATTTTTTTAAGAAAGAAAGAGAAAACCCAACCCCCCCATTCAGCTACAGCCATTTATTTTCCCATCACACGAGTAATCAGAGGCACAGAACTACATCAGTAGGACTTAGAGTTTAGGAGAAAATATTTTCTTTCCTGATTTTAAAAAGAGGGAAACAGATATGGTTCAGAGGAAAGGATATTTCTGTAAAAGGTGTAAAAAGTTCCCCTGATTCAACATGGGCCTGGTTACTCAAAGAAACCCAAAGACCTTGACCAAGCCTCCATTTGCCAGTTTAAAAACCAAAGGCAAAATAAATACTCAAGAGCAGAATCCTGTTCTTGGTTATAGCCAAGAAAGGACCCTCGATGAAACTGAAATCAAAAGCAAAACTCCTCTTGCCTTCAGCAAAGCCAGGATTTCATTTGTCAATTTCAGTTGGCTCAAGTCTGATCCCATAATGTTAAAAACAGCAGAAACTCTTCCAAAACCACTAGGAGCTTATTTATGCCTGCACAGGTCTAAGGGAAGTCAGGATCTGGCCCTCACAAATGAACTGAAGGGGTCATATTCCCAGATCTTTAAAAAAAATAAAACACAGGAACAGGATTTGTGGGTAAGAGCCCTGCCTTTTTATTAATTAGTAGGGTTTGGTTGGTTGGTTGGGGGGTTTTTTTCAGCAAGTATGAGACACAGGAAGAATTTGACCGTCCTCAGTTACAGGGCAAGCAGTTTCTTTGCCTTGAGTTTTCCATGCCTTTTCACAGTAAGTCTGCACCAACAAAGCGCTGAACCCTCCCCGTTCACCGTCATCCCACTGGGAGTTGGCAAAGCTCGGAATCTTGCAAGAACGGCTTGGGCTCCACCTGTCTGAAAGACCACCTCTTCCCCTATGTCCCATCACGGCCTCCGAAGTCAGCTAGGAACAACCTTCTCTTGTGTGTACCATCTGCCCATCGAGTTCATTCAGAAAAGAACGGCATTCTCGGTAGCGGCGCCACAATGATAGAACTCCCTTCCCCTGGAGGGGCATCTAAACCCAAGTCTGCTCATCTTTCAGAGGCAAGGTCAGATCTTTTTTTTTTATTCGAACAGGCATTTGGCAGGTGGGAATAGGGTTTGGGATGAGGGATTTTAACTGGTTTTACTTATGTGTATTTATTGGATAGGTTTCATGAGCCCTTGGGATGGGGCAGGATGAAATTATAATTAATAATTAAGTAACATGAGGCTCCTAAAAAGGTTTCCATTTTTTAAGGGTTAAACTAGGATTCAGTCTGTGTGTCATTTGGGGCATGATATCTATAGGAACAGACTTCATTTCACACCTCCTACTTTCCACTACGAATGAAGGCCAGATCCTCATTCGATATAACCCAACATAGTTCCACTGACATCAAGGCAGATGTGCCCATTGACACTAACTAGAGATCCAAACTACTGAGGTTAACAATGCTTAACCAGATATGCTACAGGACCAACAACAATGAAAAGAGTTTGAGAGCCAGTGTGGTCTAGTGGTTAAAAGTGCAGTACTGGGACCAGGAGGTAGGGGAAGGTCCCTGGTTCAAGACTCATCTTATTAACCATGAACCCACTGCGTGACCCTGGGTCAGTCACAGATCTCTCAGCCTAACCTACTTCACAGGGTTGTTGTGAGGATTACTAGTTGAGTTCATTAGTTTAATGTGACTAGTTAAATGTTAAAGTTAATAAGCTTAAATGTGAGCCACCCTGAACTTAAGGAAAAGGGTGGGATACAAATTGAATAAATTAATTTACTACCTGCTTACTAGTCAGATACAAATTCATCTGCTCAATCCAGCATGTAGTCCTGCAGACTTTCCTTACCAACACGCATCTTCACTCTTTTTCCTAAAAAGACTCAATCTTTTTTCTTTTCGAGGGGTGGGGGGGTGGGGGGAGGAATCTTACTGTTGCTTTCATTACGTAAAAAAAAATTAAAAAATCAAAAATTGAGCAAAATTCACTTTACTGTTTTTTTTCCCACATTTCAAATCAGTAGGCCGTCCCTGACCAATTTCACTTTCATATTCCTGGTCAAGTGTCACTTTCAGAACCTTACTTGTAAGTATTGCCTTAGAGTTTCCGATAACAAAAGGGAAAAAGCCGCATTTTAATAATGTCCAATCTGATTTGAGAGAAAGATAATGGAAACCATTTCTGTGTGTCTCCAGTTTTGTAAACACCACGCACAGAAAACACACACACTTCCCTCCCCCTCCCCAAACCTACTGGGCTGTATCCCTAGATTAAACTTTCTACTTAATGAAAATCCACAGGATGTAGACGCACCGTACCGTTACTCAAGTTAATTCGGCAAGAGTGATAGCTGTAAAATATGACAGAACGAGACGGTGGCGCCATATGAATTAAGCTCAAGACTACAATGAATCTTCTCTCCAATAATAATATATTTATAAGTTTAATGCCTCTCTGACCTCTCCTTAAAACCAAAATAATTCCCCCAGGGCCCCCTCAGACCTGCTAATATTGATCTTGTCTGGTCTGTAATTTCACAACGAGCATCACTTCCGAGGGGCACGTGATGCCACAGTCAGCGCGCCGTACATTTGATGCAGGAACAACAGACAGGCTGCCATCTTTCAAAACTATGCTTAACAAGGAGACCTAGGTGTAGAGCTGTCACCTCTCGCGAATTGACCCTGGGAGTCCCGTAGGGGAGTCTCGGGATCAAACCATGAGAAGGGGCATCCTTACTTACGTGCCTGAGGCGGTCATAAGCCAACGTACAGGCAGGCCCCTCAGCCAGGTAGCACTCTGGTTACGCCGGCTGTGAACCTTAAGTGGGCTTAGGTGAACGGAGCCTTTAACAAAACTGAGAGAGAGGGTTACGATGGGTAAAAGGGTCCCGCAAGGTGCCATCTTGTCCCCTCTTCTGTTCAACGTGTATATGCAACCACTGAGCGAGGGCATGAGACGGTTTGGGGTCATCAGTAGGTCTCGGACTCCGACCTGGCCACCATCAGCCATGCTTTCATCCCCTCAAGACTTGAATACTGTAACGCACTCTACATGGGGCTACCCATGGTGATGATTCGGAGACTGCAGCTGGTGCAGAACGCGGCGGTCCACCTCACGGGGGAGGTCGCCGTGAGCACATGACACCGATGCTCTGTCCTCTGCACTGGCTGCCTATTATAGTCTTCCAGGCCCGATTCAAGGTGTTGGCGTTAAAGCCCTACATGGCCTGAGCCCCACCTACCTGCGGGACCGCCTCACTCCCCGGGCTCTGGATCAGCCCCTGCGGTCTACCAAGGGCACCTTTCTCGAGGTCCCCCGGGAATCCCAGGGGGGCTACTATGGAGAGGGCATTCGCAGTGGCCGCACCTAGGCTATAGAACTCCCTCCCGTTGGAGGCCCAGTTGGCCCCGGACCGCCCCACTTTTAGATGATTCAGTAAGACCTGGTTGTTCCATCAGGTGACCAACGAGGGAGTCGGGTAGGGTGGGTGGTTTTCAGAGTTAGGGTGGGAGAGTTTTTGTAGTATATACATTTTTTATGACTCTCTCTCCCCCCCCCCCTTTTTTATGAGATTCAACAGATTTTATATTTGTATTTTTAACTATTTTACAGTGTGTTTAAAACTGTAAGCCACCCCGAGCTGCTTTGCAGGAGGGGTGGGCTATAAACTATGCAAAATAAATAAATAATATGTAAAAACATGTAGGCGGAGAGGCGGTTCCTTGGCCTGGGGCGGAAAACCGCGGCTGGGTCAATGTCATGTCTGTTAACGACCTTCATTAATAAATCCCCAATAATTACTTTCTCCCACGCACTCTGGATTTGGTGTTGGTCTGACACATCCCCACGAAAAGATAAATCCGTCCAACAAACCTCAAGAAAGTACCTCAGGGCCGTGCTGTAGAAACCCAGCACCACGTCAGCAGGAGCGGGAGAGACACTACCCAAGCAAACCTTCCGCGGTTGCCCTCGTGGAGCGTCACGAGGGTGATATAGGCCAACGCTGTGGAATTATGGGGGCTGCCTGTGGATGGCCTGTTCCACTTGGAGCCTATTCCTAGCCTGAGGCGAGGCTCCCTGCCCTGCAGCAGGACACTTCGACAGCATCCTTTTCCAGCCAGACAGCCATTTCTGCTCAGTCACCTCTTCTCCACCCAGCATGCCCCTTAAATCCCAAGCCTCCAATCCTGCCGAGCAAAGAATGATTTCCAGAGACCCCTGGGAACCAGGCCGTGCGGAGCCATGCTGAAGGAGAGTTAGCTCCATTGCCGCTGCTTCACCTGTGCCCCGCTAAAAGTGAGGTCGGAGCGAGGAGGAGGACAAACTTGTCTGGCAAGACTCGAGGCCAAATTAACAGTGCTGACCTCCCTCGGCCCCCAACACAACCTACTTTTAGCTTAGACATGATCATTTTCAAAAGGAGCAATCCCCACCCCCTCACCTGGCCCTACCTCAGCACCCTATCCATTGCCAGGAAAAGAAGGCCCAGAAGCTGCTGCCTCTGAAGAGCTGAAAATGGACTCTCATCGATTCATCGGGGGGGGGGGGAGGAATTTCCCCTCAGGCCAAAATTGTGTGTTTGAGCTTTCAAGCTGGGGGCAAAATAAGGTTCTTTATATATAAAACACACCCAAAATACCATACTGATAACAGAAATAAAGATGACTTAACTGACATTTTACAGCTCCGCTCTGCGAGTGTGTGCGTAGGTGTGCGACACACCCACTTAGGGGGTTTTCAAACAACTCAATAGCCCTGTATGGGGGCTGCTTCATGCAACCCTCACCCGTGACCTGTGAATGTCAACACTCAACTAGGGTTGCCATATATGCACATTTTCCCAGGACACTTTATGAAAAATCCATGTTGCAGGGCCTACAGAGGTCCCAAAGGTGCTAATGCAGGACCTGCAACATGTATTTTTCATAAGCGTCCCAGAAAAATTTGCATCTATGGCAACGGGCAAGTGTCAGCTTGACACAGCCGGCACACGGGGCTATCCCCATCTGGTCCTCTTCCCGCACCAGCGTGCTGAGCCTTCTTCCTGCCGCCCGGCTGCTTCCCAGAGCAGCTGGGTGGTGGGAAGGAGGATCAGCATGCTGGCCCCTAGCCCCAATGGTCTGCTTCCGACTAGGGAAGCAGTCCGGCAGAGCTGGCGGCCAACACGCCAACCTCGGCACAACGGCTCCAATTCCCGCTCAACTCCTTCTTGTCAATGCATAGAGCCTCAGGAGTCAGCAGCAATCCCCACTCATCTCCTTCTCCAGCAGGAAGGAAACGAGGGAGGGTCACAGCTGGTGTATGGAGGCTCCGGCACATGCAGGCCAACACATGCGCATCCCCTAGCCTGCCCAGCCTACTCTTCGTTCCTAGGGAGAACACGCCTCGTTCCTAGCTGTGCAGGGAACACGTCCACGTCCACCTAACAACCAACCCTGTAGATACCCAACTCATGAGTGGTCAGCATGGCATGTATTTCCCCTCCGATTCAAACCACAACCCTGATCCTGCACGCCTTCCAATCCCACAACACCGGATGCCTTTAACGGGAACCCGAGAAGCGCAGGAATGCCAGATCAGGCCTTCTAATGAGACAGAGCGAGCAAGAATGATTACTCTTTTTGCGCATATATTTCTAGTGCATGCTGTTCTGCTGAACATCAACAAAAAGGGACTCTGGTTCCTTCCAGCTAATTATACAGCAGGATTTGCTGAGCTCATGTTGCAGTTCCAATTATAAGGCAGTGGAAATCCTAGAACCTCGGCTCTCTGATCAAAGTGCAGAGCCGTGGGGGCGTGAGGCAGTTATATCACCTTGGCACTGGAATTTCTAAAGCCCTCACAATGCAATTCAATATCCAGCTGCACATTCTTTTCATGCGCCGCTGTATCAGAAGGGGCTCATTATGGGCCCAATCCTGTGCCGTGTCTATTTCAATGACAGAGCTTAGCCTTTCGCAATGAGCCCGGCGCCCTTGCGGGACTGGGCCGGCAGTACTTCTGAAAGCTCCCTCAGAGTCATCCACGCCGGGGGCCGCGAGGAGGGGAGGTACCTTGCCTTCCATGCTGCACCAGAAGCCACATGTTCAAAAGCCATATAGCTTTTTTATGTCCAAAGATAAAAATTTGATCTTTTTTCAAAAATGTCTTCATCGGAAGTTGTCAGTCCTGATGATGAAGCACTTTGTACGGGGCAGGGAGGGGAAATCAACTTTTATCGCAGAACAGAAAGCTCTGAAAGCTTCAGCGCCATCCAAACTGACCCCACCTCTGCCCTAGGAGGGAGAGCGGCCCTTTCTTCTCTTAAAACGGCTACGACACACACACTCAAGCCGTGCCAACACCAAATGGTATTTTTATTGCCTAAACTCTGGGATCCAGAAGCTAGGACCCCCTCACACCATTAGACTCCTTAGAAAAATAGTCCTCATTTTATACTGGAGTTCAAGATAGCTTGAAGATCTGGCTATGGTATTTATAGGAGCCTCACTGCAGCATTGGAGCACTTTGCAATCTTTAACGCACTTATCCTCCCAACGCATCCTCATCCTCGTCTACAGACGGGAAACTAACCACGTTAGTACCACTGCCCCCCTGTGGCCATGTCCTCAAAGTGCATGCACCACCACCTATCTTGTCATGCCTTGCACGCAAAGCATTTTGGGATGAATTCCACAGGGTTCTCGGCAGGACAGACACTTTGCACTGCATCTTGGGAATGATTTGTAGGCCGCGTTCGCCAGTCAAACACAGAAAGGGTTCACGTTATTACAAGGTACTTCCGTTTACAACGCGGAGAGAAGCGTCTGCTCTCGTTGTTTTCCCCAGAGCACATACTTCACTCCTACTCCTGAATACCGTCCCTCGATGACGTGCGAATGATATTGGGTAATTTCAGACGTTACGCCACCACGGTCAATCACAGTTAATCCCACCGTGGTGATCGTGGCGGCATAACGTCTGTTGGGCCGAAAAGTGATTCTCGCCAGATGTTCACCCCCGGCGGGAATCTCTTTGACCACGCTTCCAGCCCTCCGACCACCCAGAGCTCCGGAAGCATGGTCAAAGAGATTCCCGCCGGGGGTGAACAGCCGGCATGAATCACTTTTCAGCCCAACAGACTTGACATTACCATGGTCAATCACGGGGGGATTCACATCTTATACCGCCCCACGGCCCGGAATCGGCCGACGGTACCGCCACAGATTCCAGGCCATGGCCAATTCCCTGGGGGGCGGGCAGCCACACGTTGCACTGTGCGGCCCCTCCCCCGATTCCCCTCCGGAATCCGCCGGCACGTCTGTTGACCGGCTGGCGTGATTCCGGAGGGGGGTGATTTCACAATTCCGTGCCGTGGCAGGAAGCTGAAGTTACCCACTGAAGCACATGCGAGTTATGGCCCTAATAAAATGGTTTAGCGGTTTGTGCGAACGTGGTCTGGCCACCAAGAAACCACGGCTGCAACCCTCAAGCAACTAACTCGGGAGGGACTCTCACTGAAATCCTTGTGGCCAAAGTGGCTTCGCCTAAAGTCACCCAAGGAGGCTTTGGCCAAAGAGAAGATAGAACCCAGGCCTCACAACGTCAGGTCCGAGGCCTTGAACCCGCACCGTCAAGGGTTCTACAGCAGCGTCCGATCTGCTGCAGCAAATGTTTTGCTTTGCTTCTGGCCCGGTCTACCACAGTAGAGGCCCCTCCGTGTTAGGCCAGAACACTCCTGCTGCCAGTTTCTCATCCACTGCCGTGTCTCTCCCAACTGCCTGGCTGGCTGCCAACCAGAACAGGAGGCTGGTTGGCATCAGCAGGAAGCTAGACGAACCTTAAACCCACTTCCAGTCCCAGTCTTGCCCGTCTCTCTCGAGCCTCACCTTCTTCCTAGCCTCACTTGGGCCCTTGCTCCGACTCCGTCTACACTAGCTCCTGCAAGAACCCAGCCTTAAACCCTTCCCTCCCCCCGGGGTTGTGGAGCAATGGCCTGACCTCTTATGTCACTACTCAGTAGGGATGGGACTATCTCGGTATCGAATTAATCCGATAATTGGCGATATCGGATTAATCCGATAAAACCGATACTATCGGTAATGGCACGCCTGTTTTTTAACATTGCCGATTTTTCGGATGTTTAACATTGTGGCCATTTAAAAAATGGCCGCAATGTTAAAGACCCGAAAAATCGGCAACGTTAAAAAACAGGCGTGCCGATACCGGTAAAACCGGTAACCGGTAATTCCCCGATCGTCCCATCCCACTCAGCATGCCTCTGGGCCAGCCCTCCCCACAAGAGGCCTCACGGCTTTGCCACGCCCCCTCCTGTCCGTCTTCAGCCCATCGCGTCTCCCAGCCACCCGATTGGCTGCCGGCCAGCATATAAGGCTTGCTGGTCGCGTTCCTGGCCTCCCCATTTTCCTGGCTCTCTTCAGCCTTGTTCCTAGGCTCGTTTCTTTCCTGCCTTGGTTTCATCTTGCTCCCCTGAAGCCTTGCTATCCTGAGTCCTCGCCTTCCATTTCACCCCAAGCCTCTAAATCTGTTCCTGTCACAGGTGCCCCTCACAGCTCACCCAACTCTCTCTCCCCCAGCCCTGGGTCCCCTTTCTCTCTCAATCCCCAGCCCTTTCCTGGCTCCGGTCTCGACCCCAATCCAAGCCGGCTATCCACCTATCTCCTGGCTGCCTCGTCACCCTCCGGCTCATACAACAAGATTCCGAGCGACCAATCCTTTCTCCACGCTAACGGGTGAAAGCGTTTGCCTCGCAAAAGGAACCCTCCTAAATGCCTACATTTCTCTTCAAACACAATTGTTTATTTGTTTTAAGAGTCTTCGTTTTACAATTCTGTCCTAGCCATGAACTCCCCGAGTGGTCTTGGGCAAGTTATAATCTCTCAGCCTCAGTTCCCCATCTGTAAAACGGGAATGTGTTTGCCTGGGTTCCCCTTACTCCTTGTTGATCTTAGATTGCAAGTTCACTGGGCAGGGACTCAACACTTGTAAAACACCAGGTACACTGCTGACACTATATCAATGCTAAATCAATCAATCATAAAATCAGTGCATCACTTTGACCCCTTCCTCCACCTCTCAGCAAAACCTTCCCCCTGCAGCTCTTCCCAGAAGGCCAGCTTCTCACCTTGGTTACACCAATGGAGTAACTCTACCCAAGGTGCTGTTTCCCCAAAGCGCAATGAAACCACAGGAGTTTGGCTTAGGTCTTTGAACAAGTGTAATAGATATCAGAGCAAGGGCCACTGCCTTCAATAGGAATTCAGTCCTAGCTGCAGAATGAATTTAAGAACATGAGAAACACCATACTGATCAGAGCAATGGTCCATCTAGTCCAGCATCCTGTCTGCTCCCACTAATCATTTCTGTGCTAGGCATACACAGCACTTTACAATCACAGATTTTCAGAGACAGGTCCCTGCCCAGTGGGTTTATAATCTAAGATGGACAAGGATGAGGGGAACACAGGGAGAGACAGACACACACACGCACCCATTTTACAGATGGGGGAACGGAGACTGAGAGCTAGTGATGACTTGCCCAAGGGCCACCCAGGGAGTTCATGGCTAGGGCAGAATTCAATCCCTGGCTTCCCAGGACCAAGTCCAGCACCTTATACACTACACCACAAGTGTAATGATTAGGTACTGAGGAGAGGGGGAAGATCTTGCTATTCTTTAAATTGTCAATCATGGGAGACTTTGCTTCCTCCAGCCCATCCCACCCCTTAGTACCACAACACCGGCGCTTGCTTCCCAAATAACGAGCAATATACAAGTAGTCCCAGTGCAACTAGGGAGCACTCTGTGCTCCCAGCTTCTGCCACTCAGATTTTCGAACACCCCAAGCATGAGGTCATGGTCCCAACTCGCCCCAGCGGTGCCGAGATCCTGCACGGAAGGCTGTGCTCAGTTTTGGACCCCTCACCTAAGGAAGGATGTTGACGATCTGGAAAGCATTTGGAGCAGATCAATGGGTTACAGTGCAAACCACATGAGGAAAGGCTGAACAAATTGGTAGGTTTAGCCTAGAGAGCAAGGGAGGACATAAGAGCGGTTTTTCAGATATCTAAGAATGCGAAATTTGCAGGTGCCTGGGAGACATTGGCGCCCAGAAAACTGAGGTTGGCAGATGGTTCAGGGGTGTAATGGGGCAAAAACAGTTTAATATCAGGATAAAGTCTGGCAACTGAATTTTATTTATTTATTTAGCTTCCGGAGTTTGATCTGAAATTTCATGCCCTGTAAGGATGCCAGGAAAAAAAAGATGGCAAATATTTCTTCTCCACTCTCACAGAAGACCAAACAAGAAGGAACGGGCTTCAACTGCAAGGTAGACTTTGGTTAAGTATCTGGAAAATCCTCCTAACTGTAAGAACCACAGAGCAATGGAATCCGTTGCCAAAGGTAGTTGTGGAATCTTCTTCCTTGGGTATTTTCAAGAACTGCCTGGACATGCATCAGTCTACGTCGCTGTAGGTAAAGGGTATCCTGCCTGGGGGTGTGGGGTTGAACTAGATGGTCCTTGACGTCCCATCCAACCCTGCAATTCTATGAGGCTGCCTCTCCACGAATGTGTCATGTGTGTAATTCAGCCTTATGGGAGAGTCCATCTCAAATCATGCTCGGAGTTAGAGATGAGGGCCTCCTAAGAGACCCACTGCATTCACACCAGACTGCGGTAAGATTTTGTCCAATCTAGTCTCATCTAAAAGCAGAGCAGCTGCTGCCACCTTCCTGCGGAAGAGCGTTCTGTGCTCCGGCGGCATTGCCACACCTCGTTGAATTTGTCTCCTTGCTTAGGAGTCCTGTGCCGACAGATCGGACAAAGTGACGGGTACTTTCCAATGTGTCGTTATGCCAATTTGACAGTTTAATATTGTTACCAGTAAATGTCAATGGTCCATTTCTTCTGTCACCGTCTAATGAAAATACCATACCAATTTGGACACAGCGAGATAGGGAACGCTGCACTTTTCCTTCTTGATAAATCAGTTACGCCATATAATTTCGTTATGCTACGAGGCAGGTATTAGTAAACAGGCCTTGGAAGAGAGATAGTCAGCTCAAGCGGCCTTTCGGATCCAAGAAGAAAAATGCGACAGCGCTTACGAGCCTCCGAGAGTCCGTTCCACAGGAGTTACAGAGAAACCTCTTTTTCTCTGTCTAAAAGTGCATTTGCTGGGGCTAGATTCTGCTCTGAATTATAGCCGGGGAAATCTGGAGTAGCTCGCTTGGAGTTAATGCGTTACTGAAACTACTCAGCACTGACACCGTCCATAGCAGACAGCCGAATGGGGCTCTGTAATGGAAATGGCCCTCTTTGCAATGTAATATACGGTCTGTTTGGCTTCAACAACCAGCTCTCTAGCAGGGCGCGTTATCTGCACTGATGTGTGTAAACAACTACTGATTCGTTTCCTCCTCATACCCATTATTTGGGAAGCGAGCACCAGCATTGTGCTACTAAGGGACAGGGGGGGGAAGCAAAGTCTCCCATGATCACCAATTTAAAGAAAGGTAAGACCTTCCCCCCGCCCCCATACCTAATAATCACACTTGTGTGAAGCCACTGCCGTACATAACGAAAAGAGGAAACATCCTTGGAGAGCCTAACAATCAGACTTTTTTTTTAAGATCACGAAGCATTAAACCATTCCCCATAGGGTTTACTAATCAAACAGCCAAATCCTTCATAACCAACCAATCCCTACAGAGCAATTAAATCCTTCTCCTTTAAAACACTTGGCACAGTGTCTGGGGACAGAAAAAGGAAGAAAAAAAACTGCAAAATTCATTTGATAAATTAACCATGGGAAAAAAAAGGAGCGAATCAAGCTTTGTTCTTTTCATATTTTTTTTTTAATTATGGAATCCACAATGCCTGAATAATGTTTAATAAGAACTATGAAAAATTCCTAACAGCATTACAACACAACACAAAAGAATTAACCTGGTTACCGTGAAAAATTGCATATTTAATTAAGAACAGAGAGTTCAAAACTATCCAGAGATTTCAAAAGTACCGTTGCCTAAGGGGCTAAATTACATGCTTGCCGTGCTGCTAACAGTGCTGGTACGCTCAATCATTACCCAAGTGTCCCCATTAAGTGACAATGGACAGATGACATCAAATTCATTTCAAAAGCAACAGGAACTGAAGCATACACTCGGGTAGTTTAAGGGAAAGCGACTACCCTGCTGGTTCAAATCAGACCCCTTGTTGATAAAGGCAATAATTAAAGAATAATGTTAATTAGCTGCTTTTATTTGAAAGAAAGTACAGTAGCAGGAGACCAGACTGCAGCCCAGCCTCTGCTAACCATTCAGCATGGAGTTTTCCATGTGGAAGAAGTCTTTGCTTATGTATTTTTTTGATTATTATTTTTTATTTTTTCCACTTGGATTTCCACATTGCGGCTTTGCTAATCAGATCTTTGCTTGAGCAATAACACTCGAAGGCTGGATTATAACAGAAAGGGGCAGAGGGGGCGAGATTGCAAGAGACGAAGCAGTCATTTTTCACTGTAGTCAACTGGTCTCATAACTACAGTAAAAAAATCCCTTCCAGGTCCTTGCCTCCAGAAGATGGAGACACTCGGATCATTGGCAGGAAGGGGAGTCAACGGATGGGTACAAATCTCTACCCTTGAGTCGCTCCTTTCAAAAGTCACAGTCATTGAGAAGGAGCAGTGTGGCCTATTCCCAGACCGCCAGAGCAAGCATCTGGTAGCATTTCCACTCTGAATTGGAGGGGGTCAGAGTGGGAAGGAAGAGTGTAAATCCAAGGGCGGGAGTGTCTTTGTAGTTGTCATTTTAACAGTATCGATGAAGCGGCAAATTGAGCAGATAACGTCAGCTCCAAACGGACTCAAAATAAAAGATACTGGGGCTCGGCCTTCTCCACGTTCAGCGCCCTTGACAATAGGAGCGTATGCACAAAACGTTAGTCACGTCGCATTCAGCCACCGCTGGTTTCATGTTGACATAAAAAAAACCTCCACTGCTGGACAAGGGTTCTCTTGCTGGGTAGCAATTGGGCTACTCAACCTGAAGCAGCAGACTGCTTTGGCAAGCTGTTCAGGAGCCACCGTTCTGCATAGAAGAACTGAGTAGCAAAGGGGCGAATACACCCAAGCAAAAAGACAAGCGAGTCCATGGATGTTCTCGTACGTTATGCCAGCTCCATACTCAGGACGGCTGATGTGGGCCATGCTGAACAGGTAGCCGGTTGTCAAGATGTAACAACTATCAAGCAGCTGCTTGACATGAAGAGGCTACCCAATAGCAGGTTCTGGGGAGCAGCAACAGGTCACGGACCACTAGGAGCAAGCCTTTCATGCTCCCGGAGACCCACCAACCACTCCTCCTCGAGACCCAGCTAGGTGTGTAGGGCAGAGAGAGAATGGCAGCAACAGATCTTAGGGGAAGGCTATCGCGACCATCGTGCTCTCCCTGTCTCAGCTGCCACCAATCATTTCTACAGCACGACCAGGCATACACACTGCTTTTACAGTCCCCGATTTTGAGAGAGAGGTCCATGCCCAGTGGGGTAACTATCTACGATGGGCACGGGTGAGGGGAACACAGGGAAAGACACACACACACACATTTCCGTTTTACAGGTGGGGAATTGAGCCTGAGAGATTGTGCCTGTCCCAAGGCCACCCAGGGAGTTCATGGATAGGGCAGGATTTGAACCCTGGCTTCTCAAGTCCAGCACCTTAGCCACTACACCACACTGGCTCTTTACAGCCGTTCAGTGCCGCTCCTTGTCCCCGCATGGTGGGCCGGAGAGCAATTTGGGCCCACTGTCAAGGATGAGTAGCCAACAGACAGCTGGCTTCAAAATGAGATGATTCTAAAGGCCTGTTTTCAACCCTGAAACATGCCCCCTAGCACAGCAACATCTGATATAGGGCTACGCACAGGGTCAGACATTTGTATCTGTGTGTTTTACCGAAACCCAAAATGCGCAGTCCAACTCTGGTAACACCCCATGACAGAGTGGCTCATGAAGCCGTGATCTGAAAAAGCAAGACTTCTCCTTCTCTTCCACCAAGTTAACAGCGACAAGTAAGCTTTTCCATGTCCGCTTCTGAGCAACACAACTACTCAGTCAGTCAAGTAATCTGCTAAGCTAGATCGTTCCTCCAGTTGCTAGTAGCACTTAAGACCAAGAGTGCTGCATGTGTTCAGAGCATAAGAGGGAATATTGCAACCATTTCTGTCTTCCCAATCTTCTCGTAAAGCATCACAAATGTAAAGGAAACCACCAGCGGGCACAGATTTCGGTGCAGATCTATTTTATGTGGTTCTTCCCTCGGCAGCTGTTCATGAGCTAACGCCCACAGAACAGACAACAGTTCCCTCCTCTCAGAGCAACAAGCAGACAATTCAGATGGCACAACCTGAAATGCTTCCATCTTAAGGATGTTTGAACCAAGGGCTCATTTGGGGGGGGGCAAGGAACCAGGCCCATCCTCTAGAGCTAACTAATTCTCGACGAGGGGAGCAATTGTATTCTTATTTCTAAAAGATCCTTGGTTCTTTTACATTCGAGCTGCAAGAGACTAAACGTAGGTTAGAGGGAGTATGGCTGCCATGCCGACCCACTATGTAAGAGATGGAGACGACGTAGTTCAGAGGATTTCTTTTGTTGGACCACGTCCTATTGGGGAGAACATGCAAGCTTTTGGGCCACGCAGGGCCCTTCCTTGGGCACATAAGGAGTTAGAACTACAGGCTGAGCAAACACAGGCCTCTACGCTACAGAGAACAGGAGACTCTAGAAAAATCACAAGCCCCTATTACAAGCTGACATCGGATTCCAGACAAGACTGTCTATCTCAAGAGGAAGCAAAAGACGATCATTTTCTGCTCTCAAGATTCCCTGCTCTCAAGATTCCCAACAGCTTGGGAGCACAAGCCCCTTACAGCAACACCAGTACATAAGAACCAAGGGATTGCGAGTCAGTGCGGTGTAATGGCTAAATGCACAGTATTTGGATTGGGAAGTATGGTGGGGGGACCCCAGTTTAAGTCTTGCCTTAGCCAGAAACCCACTGGGTGATGCTGAGCCGATCAAAATATTCTCTCAGCCTAGCCTATCTCACAAGGTTGTTGTGAGGAGTAGACATATTAATTTGTTATATGTAAAACGCTCCAAGTGCCACGGCAGGGGGTGCGATGAGGACTGTAATGCAGTCACTCTGCCAACAGTCAAGTTGACACCAAGAACAAGGAAAAGATGCACCCAAAGAACAGAATGTTTAGGATCCCAGTCTGCAGAAAATGTTTTGCTGGTGGGGAGGTGAGCAACCATCGGGGCAGATGCGCTGTAAGAAACCAGCAGGTCCAGACAATCACAATGTCCGCCAATACTTTAGGAGTCTGGCCAAATCTTTGTGGGTTATCTCTGCTCTTGGACTGAAAGAGATGCCTTGAAGCTGGAACAGTGTGAAGACAGCAAAACCACTAAGGAAAGAGTCCAAGGGATTACCAAAACGTCAATGGCAAGTTCTGGCAGATGCAGAGAATTTCTTCCATGGCCATGGAGAATAGCAATCGTCTCGGTAAAGGCTCCACGATACTCCTAGTAGGAATGGATAGCACTCTCACAGTCAAGTTCTACTGCTAATCTACAAGGGAGTAGACTCCACTCTGCAACTGGAACCCAGCCTGGCTGGTTCCAAAGCCTTGTAGTGGCGAACATTTTAAACATCACTCGCCGTAGAGTCCATTTGAGTATATCAGATAAAGACTAAGTGAGATCTATTATCGTTGCAGTGCTCCCTTCTACGCACCATGATCAAATACTAAGACTAAACTACTAATCAAAACTTGCAGTGACCCAAAGAACAGTTTATGATAAATAAGTCACCCTGCTGGTAAGAGAGTCTTGTTTTAAACAGGAAACTCCCCGGTTAGATCAAATCCAAAGACAATGAGTAAGACAAGTAAACTTCCTAATATTATTTGAGAGGATAAATAACAGCTCCCTATAGTGCCATACTGGGTCAGATCAATGGTCCATGGAGCCCAGCATTCTGTCCTCAGACAGTGGCCAATCTCCAACTGAGAGGGGACTGACAGAGGGGACATGATAGAGGTTTATAAAATCATGAGTGGTGTGGAATGAGTAGATAGGGAATGGTATTTTACCCTCTCAAATAGTACTAGAACTAGTGGACACTCCATGAAACTAGCTGCCGGCAGATTTAAAACAAATAAAAGGAAGTACTTTTTCACTCAACACATAATTAACCTATAGAATTTGTTGCCAGAGGACGTTGTCAGGGTCAGTGGTATAGCTGGGTTTTAAAAAGGACTGGATAAGTTCTTGGTTGATAGCCATTAATGGAACTACTCTCCAAGTAGCTTACGGGATGAACTTCTTACTGTTGGGAGCGGGGAGTGAACAACGGGGAATGGATCCCCCATTGGGACTGTTGCTTCTTCTTCCATGTGATCGAGATTGGCCTCTGTCGGAGGACAGGATGCTGGGCTTGATGGATCATTGGTCTGACTCAGTATGGCACGACTTTTGTTCTTACTCTCAAAGAACTTATCCAATCCTTTTTTTAAACCCAGCTATGTTACTAGCCTTGACCACAACAAATTCCACAAGTTAATTGTGTGTGGAGTGAAAAATACTTTATTTTATTTGTTTTAAGTCTGCTACCAGTTAGTTTTGTGAAGCATCCCCCAGTTCTAGCACTGTTTGAGAGGGCAAAATAACCAATCCCTATTTACTTATTCCACCCCACTCATGATTTTATAGACCTCTATCCTATCTCCTCTCAGTCGTCTCTTCTCCAAGCTGAAGAGCCCCAACCTACCAAGCCTCTCCTCATACGGGAGCTGTTCCACATGCCTTATCATTTTTGTTGCCCTTCTCTGTACCTTTTCTAGTTCTACTATATCTTTCTTGAGATGGGGCAACCAGAACTGCACACAAAATGCAAGGTGCAGTCGTACCATAGATTAGAGAGGGGCATTATGATATTTGCAGTTTTATTCGCTATCCCTTTCTGAATAATTCCTAACATCCCATTTGCTTTTTTGGCCACTGCCACACACTGAGCTGAAGATTTCACCGTATTGTCCACAATAACTCCAAGGTCCTTTTCCCGAGTGGTAACTCCTATAGAACCCAGCGTTGTATACATATAGTTTGGATTATTTTTCCCTATGTGCATCACTTTGTACTTGTCCACGTTAAATTTCATCTACTATTTAGATGCCCAGTCACAAGATCCTCTTGCAATTCTTCACAGTCTGCGAGTGTTTTAACAACCTCGAACAACTACTGTGTCTCGTCTGCAAATTCGATCGCCTTACTCTTTACTCCCTTCTCCAGATCATTAATGAATATATTAAACACCACCGGTCCCAGTACAGATCCCTGCGGCACACCACTATTTACTTTACTTCATTGCAAAAAACTGACCCGTTCGTTCTACTCTTTGTTTCCTATCCTGTAACCAGTTACAGATCCACGGTAAGACACTGCCTCCTATCCCATGACTATTTAATTTCATCAAGAGTCTTTCCTGAGGGGCCTCATCAAACGCCTTCTGAAAATCCAGATATACTATATAGACCAGTCCACCCTTATCCACATGCTTATTTACACTTCCAATAGATTAGTGAGGCACAACTTACACTTACTAAATAGATGTTGACTCTTTCCCATGATTCTGTGTTTTTCTATATGCCCAGTAATTCTGTTCTTAACAACCGTTTCCACCAGTTTTCCCCGCACTGACATCAGGCTCACCTGTCTGTAGTTTCTAGTATTGCTTGTGGAGCCCTTTTTAAATATTGGTGTCACATTCGCTGCCCTCCAATCCACAGGTACACTGGCAGGCTTTAGCAATAGGTTACAAATTACCAGTAGTAGGTCTGCAATTTCATACTTCAGTTCCTTCAGAACTCTGGGGTGAATAATACCATCTGGTCCTGGTGATGTGTTACTATTGAACTTGTTCCTAGAGACCCAGGTTCACTGTATTTTCCCCACTGCCATCAATGGGGAAAACTTAAGTCTCTATTTCTTCCACACCACCCATGATTCTATAAACTTATCATATCCCCGCTCCATCCTCTCTTCTCCACGCCGAAAAGCCCTAACCTATCGAACCTCTCCTCGTATGGAAGTTGTTCCATACCCTTTTGCTGCCCTTCTCTGAACCTTTTCTATTTCTACTATATATATTTTTTTGAGATGGGGCAACCAAAACTGCACTCAGTATTCAAGGTGCGGTTTCACCATAAATGTATAGAGAGGCATTATGATATTCTCTATTCCTTTCCAAATAATTCCTAACACTGTTTGCCTTTTTGATTGCCGTTCCACACCAAGCTGAGGTTTTCAATGACTTGTCCGCAATGACGCTAAGATCCTTTTCCTGATTGGTAACACCTAATTTAGAACCCAGCATTGTGCATGTCTAGTTAGGATTATTTGTCCCTAACTGCATCACTTTGCACTTGTTAGCAATGAATTTCATCTGTTACTTAGTTGCCCACTCAACCAGTCATGCAAGATCCTCCTGTAATTTCTCAGTCCGCCCTGTTCTTAACTATTTCTTTGTGTCATCTGCAAATCTGATCACCTCTCTTCTCACTCCCTTTTCCAGATCATTGATGAATGTATTAAACACCACCAGTCCCAGTACAGACCCCAGGGGCACCCTCCCAACTTACTTCTCTCCATCACGAAAACTGACCATTTAGTCCTACCCCTTTTTCCTATCTTTTAACCATTTGCCAATACACGACAGGATACTGCCTCTCATCCCTCATCTCATGCAGGACCTTGTCAAATGCTTTCTGAAAATCAAGATACACTGTATCAACTGGATTATCCGTATCCATATGCTTGTTGACAACCTTAAAAAATTCCAATAGATTAGCGAGGCATGACTTCCCTTTGCTAAAACCACGTTGACTCTCCCCCATTATATCCTTTTTCTCAATATGACCAATAATTCTATTCTTTATAAATGTCTCCACCAATTTACCCAATACCAACATCTGGCTCACTTCCCTTGATCCCTTCTGGAGCCTTGTTTAAAAACTGGCATTATATTCACTACCCTCCAGTGCTCAAGTAGAGAGGAAAATTTTAGCAATAGCTATAAATTACCACTAGCTGTTCCGCAATTTCATATTTGAGCTCCTTCAGAACTTTTGGCTGAATACCATCTGGCCCTGGCAACTTCCTTTTGTTTGTCAATCTGCTCTTTTGAAAAAAGAGGGGGAAATGCTGTACCAGCCCAATACAGCAGGGGTGGGGAAGCTAAAGTCCAGGGGCCAACCTGGTCTCGTTTTTATGCAGTCCCTTTCCAGTGCCTGATCTGGCCCCCGAATCCAGTTCCCACCCCGCAAGCACCGAAAGACTGAACTCACGGTAAGGGAGCAAAGATCCCCTAACCGCCCTCGTCCCTTCTCCCTAGCTGCCCCCCACGCCTGGAACTCCCTCCCTACCCATATCTGCCTTGCCCAGGGACTGCACACAAGGATTGGATACAGATCCCTAGCACAGATCCATGATCCAGACTCTCCTCTTCCTGAGCGCTCCTCATAAGCATCCCTGACTTCTCTGCGGCCCTCGAAGCATGTCCTAATTTTCAAAATGGCCCCTGGGGAGGGGAAAAGGTTCCCCACCTCCTGCTATGGCACCTAGACATTATGCGAAGGATTGCTGCTCTCTCTTCATCTTAGTAACGCTAGTGGCTTTGCTTTCACCGCATATTAGAACCCGCAGCTCCAGGTAATACTTTATTAGATTAGCCTGATTGAAGAAAACAATGGAAACCCAAGATACTGACTTCACTGTAAGACTGAAAGAGCGTTACCAAAGGCAACTGTGCCCCATTCGGCGCAGCTGACGCACGGCGCAGCTCCCACGACGGCAATATTTCCATGGGGCTCAGATTGGTTATTTACTTTTTGAGAAAATCTGTGTTGCAGAAGAACCAGCTAGCATGCACCACACAGAGCAATTAATATTAAAACATCCCCGTGTTAGCAGTGAGTCACTTAAACTGCAGCTAGATCAATGCTCCGGGGTCCTGTTGCAGCTTTTGGGAAATCATTAAACGTTACACCAAACTAGTCAAAAAAATAATTACACAGCCAGGCGGTATTAAAGGGCAAAGCAACCCCTTTGCACAAAAAGAGACATTATATATTATGTGCACGTTACGTGTGCGTAATCTCCAATCTAAACTTAAAACAAATGACCCTCTTCTCATTGTGTAACACACAGAGCATAAAAAGGCCAGCTGATGGGGAAACTCTTTGTAGCCAGGGCCAAAGTAAATAAAATTAACGCTCAGATAAAGTTGAAACGGCCCCTAGATTACGACAAAAATCCTTTCAACTGGGTTCTTTCTTTTCTTATATTAACCGCATGTGCAGCTGGCAGGAAAGCAACCTTGAGGTCCACAAAAGTCTTTAAACCTCCCACGCGCAAAACCTCACCGGACCAGTCTCTGAACTTCCATTGGAATTTACTGGTCACATTTCTCGGGATAGCTGAGAGGCAGTTCACATGGGACAGCAAGCTGAAAAACTCCCATCTAAGGATCCCTTTCCTACCCCTCGGACCAAGCCAAGCATGTGCACCTGCAACTCACCAAGATCTTGACTGAATTCCTGTCCCTATGTGCCTCTGCTCCCTTATTCCCCCCCACTCTTGTCCGCCCTAGATTATACATCCCTTGGGGCAGGGGCATCTCTCTAATTATGACTATTTATTATTAGGACATGGCTGGTAGAAGAACAAGTGGGGGGGGGGGGGAAGCGATGCCATTCAGAGCAGCAGTCCCCAAATTACTTGGGCCAAAGGCCCACTGTCAACCATCAAAATGCCTTGTCTAACCCCAAGCAGCCACCAGAGATGACCATCCCCTGGCCCATGCTCATTGCAAGCCGGCCACAGCTGCGCCAGGCAGGTGGCTTAGATCCCTGCTGCAGGAGGAGGACCAAAAGAGAAAGCTGCGTTGACTACAGGCTGTAGTCTACAGGCTGTAGTCTACAGCGTCCCCACAGCCAAAGCACGCGAGTATCACTGTCCCTCTTTAGATCCCCCCTGGGAAGGGCCACAGCATCAATAGGGACCAACGTTGGCTTTGCCGTAGCAGTTCCACACACCAGCTACGGGACACTTACTTGGGTCTCGTGGACCACCGGTGCTCAGTCGTATCACAGAATCGGAAGGTACCCCAAGTTTTTCGCCCCCATCCTGTTTTATTGTTTTAAACTTCCGTTTAAATATTGTTGACTGTTTTAAAATTGTTTTTATAGTGTTTTTATGTATTATTATATATTATTATTAATTGTTGGAAGCCGCCCCGAGCTGGTTACAGGAGGGTGCGGGGTATAAATTACAAAGCTAAATAAATGAGAGAGTCACCAGGTCCTCCAGACCTAAACCATCCCGGACACGTGCTCGTCCACCCTCTTCTTAAATATTTCCAACAATGGAGAACTGACAACTTCTCTAGGTAGCTTGTTCCCATGTCCGACTGTCCTTACAGCCGGGCAGTTTTCTCCCAGGCAGCAGGGGATTGAAGCCACCTGCCTGGTGCAGTCGGGGCCAGCTCACAACAAGTGTGGGCCAGACAGTTTTACCTGCGGTTCAGTCTAAATCTACCTTTCTCTAGATTGTACCCATCGCCTCTAGTCCTGCCCTCCACCGCAAGGGAGAACATTTGTTTTCATCTTCTTAAAGGCAGCCGTTCGAATATTTGCAGACTTATCCTATCCAGTATCCACCATTGTTCTCCTACCTTCCAAGCTAAACATACCCAGTTCCTTCAACCTCTCCTCATAGGACATGTGTTGCCAATCCTTTACCGTGTTTGTTGCTCTCCTCGCCAACCTTGCTACGTCCTCCTTAAAATGGAACACAGTACTCCAGAGGTCAGAATGAGGGGTACAATGACATCCCATGTCTCGCATGAAATGCTCTGGGGACTGCGGCTTGGATCCCCTGCTCTAATGGACTGAGTCAGAATTCCTCCTCTGTGTGTCATAGACCCAACACCAGCACCTCAAAAACAATCACTCTAACCTCCAGGACTTCTGCATCAAGAAATCCTGCATTCTGGCTAGCTCGAGCTGGTCCCATAATCATGGTGTCATTGGAGGGGGAGTTTTGTCATTTCAGAATCACTACATGGAATTCAAAAATTGAATTCTCATCGTAACCAAGCCAAGTACGTGCACTTGAGACCTCGCATCTTCATGAATGTTAGACCCCTTGTCTCTCCCTCTGTTCCCCTTCCTATGTCTCTCCCCCAGCTCCTGTCGCTCAGATTGTAAGCCCTAGGGGCAGGGACCGTGTCTATTTTATTACTTTGTAAAGTGCCATGTACACTGCTGGCGCTATATAAATGTTTGTTAATAATAATAATAATAATAATAAAAGAGACAGTGGGCTCAGTACCAAGCCCTGCAGATCTTGTGTGTACGTGCGCATGCGCACAATTTCTGCGGGACACAATGTGCCCACAATAGGGAGCTGCGTGGTTTGTGCGCACACCTGACTGTGCGCAGGATCCACGGGGATTGGCCTCACTGAAATTTCAGTGAAAATATTGCCATTTCTAGTAGAATTATTTTTGGAAAAGGCAAATTCAGGATTGAAATGTCAGCAACGTGACCATTTATTTTTTTTACCTTTTTAAAATTCAACAGAAAACTGGATGCAGACAACATTAAATTTCCCACCAAAATTGCATTATTAGTTATTATTATTACTACGACTACAAAATTTCCACCCATCCCTGCTGCCGCGCAGAATCCCGCGCAACCACAAGAGAGTGGCATACCGTCAATCACGAATTCCTGGGCACAGATGGGTTACACTAGGTAGCACTTCCTTAAAGCACTGTACCAACTGCCCCATCTACCTCAACCCCCCTCTGAAACAAACGGGCCCTTTGGGGCAAACAAGGAGGAAGCAATCCAACAGCCCGCGTGCTCACGGTGCACATGCATGACAAGGCTGTGCTGCACTCACGGCATGCATGCGCACGTCAGCAAGTGCATTCTGACCATGCACCGTGCGTGGGGGTTGGCGTAGGTCGGCTGTTGGATTGTTCTCGGAACGTACGACGAGGGCCCAAGCCCCAGTAGTTAAACAGGGCCCATCAGTTTTATAGTTACATTTGATCTGCAAAACTAAGAGGAGACACAATGGGTGTAAACAGACCGTTGGCAGCCCCCGGCCTCTGCTTCTCCTCACCCCTGGTGGCCCGTCCGTCTGGAGACGGGCCGCCAGAGGTGCAGGCAGAGCCGGCTGCTCCAGCCCCATCTGCGGTTCCCTGGAACATCCTGGAGCACCATCAGCAGAGCAGGCACCGGCCCAAGGCAAAGCTGCCGTCCGCCTGCTCAACGGACAGCCGCCACGGCTCTGCTCTCGGCCAGCAGTCGCCCCGGGCAACACCACAGAGTTGCGAGTGGCAGCCTAGAGCGTCAGGCGATCCACCCGCGACTCTATGGGGTGGGGGAGGGTGGGCTGCAGCAGCCACTGGGTCTGTGTAAACCCAACCCAGGCGGACCGGACATGGGCAGACACCTCTGGAGCTGGGGTGTGTCATTTTGAGTGCTTGAAAGTTTCCTTTACAGACCCCTCTGATTTTTTTTCAGCTTTTGTTTCATAGTCATTTGGGGCCACTGAGGACTTCCGCTAGGTCGGTCTATTGACCAAAGATATCGTTGGCGTCCAATATTGTTGGCATCTAGTATTGTTTTTATATGATGACTTTAGAAAGGCTACCCTGAAGAAGAGCTTTGACCCCAAACGCATCGGGATTAAATCTTTAGGTTCTTACATTGCTGTGTTTTGATACAGTTTAGGGACCCGAGTTCACTACACCAAGAAATCTTAAAATTCTTCAACCGGTGAAGCCAGATTCTGCAAATTCACCATGAGCATTAACATTTGCATAATTAACTTGATTTGCATAATTATGCAACAATTTCTGCATGCAAGTTTGCTCACCAGCATGGTTTTTATGACAGGTTCGACATAGAATCACAACATCGTTAATCAAACATCACTCAAACCCTCTGGAATTTCAGCCCCTCAGAACTCCCACCTCAGGTTAAAGCCCCAGACCTCCCTCACCAGAAAATAGGGCCCTAAGACCCCCCACCCACCCTTAGGGGTCGAGGTCACACCTCCCGGACAGATGGCAGCAGCAGCTTTAGTTTGGGGTCAGGCAACACGTTTATGCCTGAGCCAGGATTTAAAGATCCTGTAGACAGCCCCCACTGCAGCGTCACTGCAATTTCAGCCTGGCACTGCGAGGATTGACTGATTCTGCAAAAATCACTGCAAATTGCAGAACACAGTCAACACGGGTCCCTACTGATATTGTTATTTCTTGTGTTTGTGTCTTTGTAGTAAATTGGTATTTTACTTCCCAGTAACTCTTCCGTGCAGTTTCGCTGCTTCTGGAGTGGCCAGCCCAGCATCCGTCTAAAAACACCCCACGTGTTGTGGGCACCTGGACATCCCGCAACTAAAAGTGGAAGCAAGTTACATGCCCACAGCAGCTGTCAGGGCCATTTGGGGCTGGAGGCCTGGGGACAAGCTAGGGTCAGGATCAACTTCACTTGTATTTCTAATATTTTCAATGGGGGATAATTAGGGGATGAGTAAAGAAGGGTAAGAAATACCAGAGGCAGTTTGGGGCGGCTTACGATACACAATAAAACAACAACAAAAAGGAGCAAAAACAAAAGAGGGAAGACACAGTGGGGAGAGGGACGTCAAAAACATTAAAACACATTTAAAAACCCCATGCCAGCCCCCCAGAAAAAAACAACACCCACCCATCTCCCTCGGCAAAACCCTGGCGGAAGAATCAGGTCTTGCATTTATGTCTGAAGGAAGGAAGGTCTGGGAGTTCCACCAGGAGGGAGTTCCACAATCTCAGGGCGGCCACCAAGAACGCCCTCTCCATAGCCTCGAGAAGGATGCTCCCAGCTGACCACAGTGGCAGATCAAGGGCACGGGGAGCGAGGCAATCCCGCAGACACATGGGGCCCAAGCCATATAGGGCTTTATCGGTAAGACCCAGCACCTTGAATCGGGCCCGGAAGACTATAGGCAACCAGTGCAGAGAATGGAGCACCGGTGTAATGTGCTCCCGGCGGCCCGTCCTCGTAAGGAGATGGGCCACCGCATTCTGCACCAGCTGCAGTCCCCGGACCGTCACCATGGGCAGCCCCACGTAGAGCGCGTTACAATAGTCCACTCTCAAGGAAATGAAAGCCTGGATGATAGTGGCCAGGTCGGAGAATGAGACATATGGTCAAACCTGACACACCAGATGTAATTGGCGGAAAGTGCTTCTTGCTACAGCCCCAACCTGGGCATCTAGGCGGAGCTGGGAGTCAAGGAGCACTCCCAGGCTCCGAACCTGGGGAACTAGTGGGGGACAAACCCCATTGATGATGGGGGCCACCACACCCACCACCTTCCACACCAGCATCACCTCCGTCTTGTCGAGATTCAGACAGCTTCAGTCTACTCGCCCTCATCCAGTCTCCCACAGCCACCAGACATCTTGTAGGCACGGAGACTGCGGGGCCTGGGTCCGATGAAAAGGAGAGCTAGAGCTGGTTGTCATCGGCATATTGATGACACCGAGCTCCACACGACCTCACCCAACGGCTGCATGTCCACGTTGAACAGGAGATGGGACAAGATGGAACCCTGCAGGACTCCACACGAGAGGTCCAGAGGAGATGAAAAATGTTCCCCGAGCACCACTTCCTGAGTTCTTCCGGCCAGGAACGAGTGGAACCATTCAAGAACAGCTCCACCCACCCCAGCTCAGTCCCAGAGACACGTCACCAGCAACTCATGGTCAACAGTATCAAAGGCAGCTGGCAGATCTAACAAAATCAACAGGGTCAAACGACCCTGACCTCATTCAGTGCTTGGTGGTAGGAACTGGATCAAGGGGCCAGATCTAGCAACAGGAAAGGGGGCACATAAAAACTTGCCACAGGCCACATTTGGCTCCCGGATCTGAGGTTTCCCACCCCTGTCGGAAATTAAATTCTTAATGTGATATGGAGCGGAGAAGGGTGGAAGAAAATGCCACTTGGTTTGACTTCTTGAAAGCCACCCCAAGACCTTTTTGGAGAAGGGCGGCGTTTAAATTTAAAATATAATAATATTTAAATCAAGTTCCTCCCTTTCCCCCTTCCCCTCGCAATAGCCACAAGAAGCAGGAGGACACAAGCCAACCATAACACAGAAAGGTAACTCATCCAGTGTTTGGATACAATTGGCCAGGCTAAAAAAGCTACAATAGTTATAATTCCTATGAATTAATCAATGCTGCTGTAAATAATGATCACTACAGCTTTCTGGTTAATCTAAACCCTTGGCTGGATTTCCGTGGTGACGAGCTATGGCTGAGATCTTGCCGACTTGTGGGGTCAGATCTCCACGGTGCCCATACCTTACAGCCCCACCTCAAACATGATGCCTGCAAGGCTGGACAGCCAATCTGCAAGTGGAACAGCAGGAACAGGACATGCAAACCACTCGGAGAAGCTCCGGGAGCTGTGAAGATCTTAGGCCTACTCTCCAGAAGGCCAGGCCAAGGTTATCTAGAGGACAAGCTGAGAAGGTCCAAAAGCTGCCAATCTAGAGATCGGTGGGAACTGCCCCTCTTGCACTGCAAGAGACTTGCATTGTGGGTAGGGTGGGAGGCACTGCTGCTCACTGCAGATCAGCTGCTCACACGTGCGCTCACATGCTTCGCCCATCAACGAGCACATGCCGCAGAAGAAGTCACGACGGCCGCCATTCTGAAATCCCAGTTCTGGGAACTGGAGTGGAGATGGGACAGCGGTGGTTGCCACCATGGCAAGGGGCTGAAATTAGAGCAAGGCCAGTCCCCTATACCCCGACACATTCCCTCTCATCACCCTCTTCTTAGGTCTACGATGCCTGGTTCTTTCGACCTTACTTCAGAAGAGTTTAAGGAAACAAGACCTATGAACCCTGGCCAATTTGCCTACATCTTTCTTAAATTACGGGGCAACAGGCTGAACGTGACGTTCCAGGTGATTGACTAGAGGATTCGACTATTGGCCTGTCACGCTGTGGGACAGAGTCCAGGGTGGAATGATGGTGGGAATCAGCACAAAGAACTGTAATACAATGGGAAGGGAACCAGGAAGGAGACGGACGATCCATCCAGTTTCCCGTAGTTTCAGGTCAGTCTTATATACAGGCCAGCAGCCAACCAGGAAGCTGGGGTAGAGCAAGTCTAAGGAAGGGTGTGGCCTGACCGGCACTGGGGTAGGCCTAATTGCAGCCAATTCTTGAGCCCTGGCCAGTGCAAGCTGGTGGCGCTTCAGAGTTGGCTGCCACCTCTAGAGCCCGCACGGGGAACTGGTTCAAACCCAGGGTCCTCACATGGCCCTTCTGCCCTTAAAAATGGTGGAAGGATTCTGAGCCTCTTGGAGTCAATGGCAAAACTATCACGGACTTCACTGAAGCCAGGATTTAACTTTGGGAACCTACAAAAAGCTACTGCAACACAGAAACGTGGCCTGTTACCAACCAAAGCTAGGAGACCAGAGGCCTTGATCCTAATCCATGCTCTGACGCTCCTTCTGCAGCCTTGAGCAAATCACTTAATAGCTTGGCCTCACTCTTCCCATCTGCAAGATGGACATAGTCCATGCCGCTCTACTTCCCAGGGCCACTGAGGAACAATGAGCCATTGTTTGTAAAATGCTTTGAAGATGCAAAGCACTAAGCAGCATTACATTCAGAATTATTTTCCTTCACGGTACCTCCACCCCCCAAAAAAGCAGCAGAAACATCACAAAGGGTGTTTTTAAACAAGACAGGGTAGGGGGTCTGTGACTGGTGGTGCGTGGGTGCCGTGGGGGTGTGTGTGCTTCCCACGAAAGGTGCCCCGTCCATGCACTGCCTACCCCATCTATGCACGTGGCCACTCCGGCTTTTCCTAGTGCACGGACTGGGTGGGCAGTACACAGGTCATCCACGCATGCACCCAGATTCAAACGAGACCTCCCCCCACATGGACGGTGAGTGTCCATCTATAGGGGGTGTCTCATATAAAAACACCCCAAACAGAGCTAACACAGGCAGCACATTTTCAGTAATACCAGCATTTTTGGGTAGTCTGTTGGGTGCCAGATTTGGCACGCAAGTACCAAATCCGTCCCACAACTACCCAAAAAATACTGGTATTACCCTTACTAAGTTACCATTTTACCAACCAATGCCGCTCGGTAAAAGAGTAAAACAGCACAGGAAGTCAAGAAGCACCAGATATGGACCATGGTGACAGCTCTTGGAGTGTCAGAGAAGTACAAATTAACTTCCCTCACGATGGTATTTTACTCCAAAAATGATTTTCCATAAAAAGGGGGCAGATTCAGACCCATGTTGGAGGGACTATGGGAAGGCTGGTACATCACTCCACTGTTAGTGGAGCTGCATCATGGTACAGCCAACCTGGCTCACTGCGTGGGCAACGATCAGTAAAATTGCGGCTCTAGATATTCCGTTCAAACCGAAAACAGCACTGCTGGGCATTTTCCCCAGATGTGCTCTATCTAGAGAGCGTTGTTTAACTTTCCAGCAGGTCTGCTTAGCTACCCTATGTGTCACTGCAAGGTCATGGAAACACAAAGCAAGTCCTACTGAAAAAGATCTACTCAGTCAGCTGTGGTACACGGCCATAATGGAGAGAACTGTAGCGGACATTAACGATACTCTAGAAGAGTTCTACAGGGTATGGAATCCATGTTGGGAAATCCTGATGAGCAGACTGGCCGTTTTTACGTGGACGGGGGTGGGGGCTGGATGTTTCGGCACGGTGGGTGTCGTTTTACATGGACACGGTGCCCATTATCGGCATTACCAGATTAATCCGATACCAATAGTCCCAGTCCTACTCATTAGGCGCCAATCAGTACCCAATATTACCAGATTGAGTCAAGTACTGCATTTTCAGCTATAACCCATTGACAATCCCCAGTGAAACCTACGGTTCATTCTGTAACACACTGAAAACGGATTTAAAAAACAGCCAGGAGATGAGAAAAATATGATGCAAGCAAGAGGGGAATTTTTTAAAAGGCAATTCTGAGCTAGATCTTGCTGTAATCGACAGAGAAAGGTCTTACAAAAGGGGGAAACTTTTTAATAAAGTCTAGAAGGGTATATTCCTTCTTTATCAACCTCAAGATTTATTGACCCCAAGAAGCCATATTGACTGAATAAATCTTGATAATGACCTCAGCAGAAGTCAATACCTGCTTATTATCCTCCCAAGTTGGAGAATTACATCTTTCTATAATAGGAGCAGGACGTTTAAAAATGGTACAAAATGTTCCGAGAACCTTCAACAGGGCCTTTTTCAGAGGGGATGAATGTCCTAATGTGCACTTTCCAATTTGAGAGGGAATTTTCTTATGCTATTAATAAAGAAACCATGCTCCACAGCCGCTTTATATTGCAATACACCAAACAAAATTTTAAATAAAATAAAAATAAATCTGTATTTGCACATACCGTAGCTTTCAAGTATAAAGGACAAAACCCAACATTAAAACCAAACCTCAAAAACAGGAGTGTTTGGGGTCCTGAACCTCCTAATCCCTGAAAACAGTGAGACTGAATTTTAACACTTTGTATTTTTTAATACGGCAATGGCAATTCTTAGGATGATATGCTGAAATTTAAGGAGAGAACTTCCCAGGGCCCGAGATGTAGGATAGAAACATAAGTATTTTTTGCAGGCCTGTTCTCTGCCCAAATCTGTTGCAGGAAAGACCAGCCCCAACCCAAGCCTGCAACATACTTTATAAGATTAGCACAAACCCAAGCCAATGCCATCATTATACCAGGGGTGGAGAAGCCATACTTTCCAGTGGTCAAACAGGGACAAACCCCGCCCCTCGGCAAATAAACTCCTCCCACTGTGTGCTTACGTCTATGTGCCTAGCGGGACAGACACGCTCCTATTTCTCATTATTCCACATAGCTTCTTGTTGAATGGAGCCCTCCATCATCTCCTCATTGTCCTCTCAAGGGCTTTTCATTTGAGGCAACCAAGAAAGAGGTGCCACAGAGATTATTAATTATTATTATTATTATAAACATTTATATAGCGCCAGCCATGTGCCTGGCGCTGTACAGAACATAGAAATAGACGCGGTCCCTGCCTGTGGCTTACAATCTAAAAGACAAGGAGGGGGAGACAGGGAGAGGGGACAGTGGGAGAGGCAGGGGAGAAGACAAAAACAT
>QEPC01002388.1:7615129-7630474 GCA_003113815.1 Sphenodon punctatus
GCGCTGTGTGCCTCCCAGCGCCGACGTTTAAGGAAGAAGCCACGCCCCCTCGGGCATGCCTGGAGCCACAGGGAGCAGCGCAGTGGTGTTGGCCCCACCCCTGCGTTCTGTGTGGTGGTCTTGTGGTGGTTGCCGAGCAACCGTCGGGTCCTGGGCTGCGCTGGCGGCGGGACCGGGTGACTCCGCAACGGGACCTGGTGCCAGAGCTCGGCGAGCTGGGGGGGCCTGAGGCTGCCGGTATCGGGGCATGGGAGGCCGTCCCCAGGGGGTGCCCCTGACAGCTAGTCCCACCCCCTGCCATGACAGGCAGCCATGGCAGCCAATGATGGCCAGCCATAGTGGGCCCTGGGCCGTGGTGTTGGTGGCCCAGGATCAGACGGGATAGCCCGGTTTGGCCTGGTCGGGTGGGCTTTAACCCGGACTGTGACTTTGGGGCTTTCCCGATGTCCAAACCTGGGCTAGCCGCCCACACGGTCCGAGGCAATCCTGAGCCAACATCACAGAGGTGCAGCGGAGGTCCGGTCCCATGTGGGGCACAGCGGGCCACTTTCCCATCTGCTTTTACCCTCTGTCTCTCTGTGCGCGGAGAACGTTGGGAAATCTGTTCAAGGGCGCGAGGGGGGTGGAACCGAGTCACCGTCACCAATCGGTGAAGCTTGTTGGGCAAGGGGGCGGGGCTCGGCTCTCTTTGGTGGCGCAAAGCGTGGCGAGGGGTGTGTGCTCCGGGGAGAGCCGATGCATTGCCCACAGCTCACTTTGCCCGTGTAAATGCTTCAGCAGTGGGCAGGGGCGCAGTCACAACAGACAGACCGATAGACAGACAGGAGGGCGGAGCCGTCCTGACCTCGCCCCCTGGATCCCACCCATGCCTCCCACACCATCACCTCTTCCCTTTGCCTTCCCTCCAGCCTCGCTTTGCTTCCCAGAGGGGGTGACGTGCACTGCAGGGAAGGGATAGGGAAGCGTGAGGCACTAAGCAGACAAGGCCACCTACTCACCCCCCACCCCCCACACACTTCCTGTTTCTTCTCCTGCTGCCAGGCTCGCCACCCCCTCTGCGAAGCAAACAGCCATCTCGAGGGCCCCATGGAAGGGGGCCCCAAGGGGTCAGGGCCTCAGGGGAGGGCCATCAGCGGCCCCACATTTTATCTTCACCTTGGGCCCTGCCAATTGAAGGCCAGCCCTGCTGTCAGGGCCTGGAGAGCAAGGGTGTGGCGAGGGGAGGGGGAGCTTGGGCCCCTGACTTCCCTCGGATGATACACACCTGGCATTGGGCCTTTCGGTGGTAGAATTTGCTCTGCACCATCCTGCGCCCATCGTCTCAAAAAACCACTTACCGTGGGGTGGCCCTTCCTTGTGAGCAGAAAGAAACCCAATTAGCATCAGCAAGAATTTATTCTGTGTTTGGTTGGCTGGTCCA
Organism: Sphenodon punctatus; assembly: GCA_003113815.1. NCBI lineage: Eukaryota > Metazoa > Chordata > Lepidosauria > Sphenodontia > Sphenodontidae > Sphenodon > Sphenodon punctatus. The sequence goes on from QEPC01002388.1 coordinate 7,616,550, forward strand.
CCTGGTGCTCACTTGAGGTATCATAAAACCGTGGCTCATAGAACCGTGGCCCTCATCTCTCCTTCTTCAGATTCAACCAAGCATGTTGTAGCCTTTTCTCAGCGACCATGGGGAACAATTGGTTTCACCTGGCTTAGAGCAGCCTTTATATATTTGAATTCTGTCATCATGCCTGCCCTCAACCTTCTTTTCTTGAAGCTAAACACGCCCAGTTTCCCCCATCTTTCCTTGCATTCCAGCCCCTTTATCATGTGGATTGCTCTCTTCTGAACACTCCCCAGTTTGATTTTCTTTAAGCATGACAGCCAAAACACTAGCAGTACCAGGGTGACAACAGGAATAATTCATGTCAACGTTCGCAGCCTGATTTATTAAATAGTGGCTGCAGGACTGGGGTAAGTCTTAGTGGGGCTGCAGCCCGACTAGGCAGCTGAGAGCGAGTGTCTCTTTAAAGGAGTCAGCTGCCTCCACAGGTCACGTCCCTCCTGGGGATATAAGAGCAGGAGGCTGTTGCCTATGGGAAGTGAAAATTTATTCTAATTTCTTATTATTATTTATATAGTGCCAGCAGTGTACCTGGCACTGTACAATCAGTAGTTGTAGACAGGTCCCTGCCCCAAGGGGCTTACAATCTAAGGGAGACAAGGAAAGTGGGGAGGGGGGGAACAAGGACATTGGGAGAGACAAGGCTACATTGACGAGGTTGCAGGTGCACGTGCTTAACTTAGTTACAGGGGGGAGATTCTTATCCCTCATGACAAGCCAGGGTAAGCCTGAGGGAAGAGCTAGGTTTTCAGGAGGGATGTGAAAGTTGGGAGGGAGGGAGCAGAATGAATGTANGGGGGGGGGGGGGGGGGGGCCAGCAAGAGAGAAGGGGCAAAGAGGTTTAGAGGCGCAGGGGCGTTGCAAGCAGGCGAGAGTAGGAGAGAAGCTCCCGGGCAGGAATGGTGTAAGATACAAGAGCAGAGTGATATAGGGGTGGGGTGGGGTGGAGGGGTCAAGGCCCGCAGACGCCTGCCTAACTGCAACCAAGCCAAGCACGTGCACCTGAGACTTTGCATCCGCTTGAATGTTACTGATCCCTTGTCTCTCCCTATGACCCCTCTCCTTGTCTCCCCCCTCAATGTCTGTTAGATTGTAAGCCGTAGGCAGGGACCACGTCTATCTCATTGTTCTGTAAAGCGCCAGATACACAGCTTGCGCTACACAAATGCTTATAATAATAATAATAATAATAATTAATAATAAAAACCTTGAAGGTGAAGACCAGGATCTTGTGTTGACTGTGTTCCTGTAGGGGGAGCCAGTGTAGGGCGGCGAGGAGGGGCTGAATGTGGTCTAAATTCCTTGTTAATGTCAACTTATATTGAGATGGTTATGTGTTTTGCTAGGAGGAAATGTGCACTTTGTGTGTGTTTACTTGGGAAGCTATAGCTTAGTGGGTAACACAAGTAGGGAGGCCACGGCTTTCACTAGGCCAAATGTCATGTCAAGCGCTTTTATGAGATGCCGAATGAAAACAGTTTAGCACAGCAGCAATGACAAAGCAATTTAACACGATCGTCAATTTAGTTTAGATTTAGGGAAGTAGAAGAGGGAGCCTAACATCTAGTGGAATCATGATAAAATAAGAAAATGTTGCTATGAAACAAACGGAAAGGCGTTAGCAAGTTGGGAAAGGTCAAAGCACAGAAACCACAAAATCTTCTATTCTCAGGGTGCCGGTTGAGACCACAATGACTGGTCGTTTACAGCGCGTCTTGCAAGACCCCGGTGTGCGTGACTGGACCCCGGTCCATGTTTATTATTGGTCGTCTTTATAAGGATAGATATTGATTTTATATTTTGATTGGAAAATGTTTGACATCTCCAGGGAATTTGCATGAGAGGCAGAGTTTAGACCTTAAAAACCCCGTGCAACCAGCGATGAGTTTTCCGGAAAAGTTTGAATCAGACAATTTTCCAATGCCCTAAATCAATTGGGACCTGATTTAGCATGTTTATTTTACTTATATTTAGCAAACAAAACTCAAAAAGTACACCATGTTAATTTTACGTGCTGGAAAATTTCGCAAACGTTGTTCCAACAGCCAAAGGTAGTTGAACTGAAATATTTTAGGGGGGGGGGGAGAAAATCAGTAAAGCACACTTAATGTGGTTAAACGGATATTAAAAACAAACTAAGGCACTGAAAACTGTTAATATACTAATTTTGGCATTACCAAGACTGCACACCCAAAGAGCTGGGCACAATATACCACTGATCTACTTCAACAGAATTTTAACTTTCACTGAGGGCACCTTCAGTTTCAGGGTCAGTGCGGGCAATCCCATGCCTTGCGGATTAGCGCATACACACACACACACACACAGTGCATACACACCCCTGGGACGAGGCCCGCAGCATGTATGCAAACCATGTGATTGCATGCACAGGGCATGGGACTGACCACACTGTGTCATCAGTTCCAGTTCAGATTAAGGCAAATTTATTTCAGAACTGCTGGAGCCACTTTCTCTTTCATTGAAGGATGGTTCTGCCTGCACCAAGACTATGGGCAACTTATCACGCTTCATCCTCTTCACTAGTGGTGCTTGTTGTGACCAATTCTCTGGCAGTCCACACCCCATCATGGAATCAGAATTTTAGTTTTGATTTGCCTTGCAGCCAATCAGGTGAATTCATAACTTGATTTTTGGTTTGGATTATGTGTATTTTACCTCCCTCCACCCCCATTTAGATAACTTTGAAACTGCCCGATTTGACTGGTATTGATATCCATTCATTATATTAGTAATTAATTTTATGTAACAGTGCATTTTTAGAACTGGAATATTTCCTAGAAAAATATAATTTGACATTTTCCGGAAATTTTTCCATGACAGGAAATTTTTCACCCCACATCACTCTGTGTAGCCCAGGAAGAGATGCTCTCGAATGTCATCTTTCTTCTGTCTTCCTGAACCGGCATGGATGTTCAAACACCTGGGAAGGGTAAAGATTCCTTTAGGCTTGGAGCTAGAAAGATAGGACAATCCTCTTGACTACTTCCAATATGAATTGCTATCCTGTTCTAAGACTAATTTGTTTCCTTGCATATTTGGCCATTATTGGTGTGACTGTGGATGCACGTGTTGCTTTTCCATGGGGGAAAAGATCTTTTAATAAAGGAAAACAACTCATATGCTCAGGAGTGGTTATTGTCTCTTCAGGGTGCAGTTCATAATTTAACAGCGTACCTCCACCAATTGTAGTTGGTCCAATAAAAGATATCACTGTATTACTTTGTCTCTACAGCGCTGCAGACAGATGCCTGTCCAGCTGAGTTTTGAAAACACTGGAGGAAAGAGCTTTCGCAATCTCCCCGAGGTGTAATTATTATAATGGGGTGCGTGGCAAATGCATCCCCCACAAACGTCCTCCCTAGTTAGCTCCAGAGTCATCAAGGGTGGGGTTTATGTGGCTCAGAGGGTCCAACATCCCTCCCAAAGTTCAGCCCAAAGTTTATCAAACTGGTTAAAATCAAGGTCGCCCTCCTGGTAGCCCTGTGCTGGAACCAGCTCCAGAAGGAGAGAGTATGCAGGTTTCCCTTCCGCAGGCCAGCAGTAGGCAAGCTTAAGACAGGAAAACCCGGTTGATATTGAATAGGCAGAAAAAAGCCCTGCTTGATCCCAAGTGGAATCTGGCACACCAGCGGTTATGGGGAAATGCCATACTGCTTTCTGTGCCAAATTGAGTGCTAGGCTGAGGCTTCGTGGAAATAAAGGGGGAAACCCCGGAATGGAATTTCCACAGGCAGTCGCTTTACTGAGTTGCTCTATACACAGATCAGACTTTTTGACCCACCAGGGGTTTTTTTCTCCCCTGTGAGAAAAGGCCTCAGGGTGCTTGGAATTCCTATCGATAGCCCGTTCGGATGCACAGAGTACCAGTCGCCGCTGCCGATTTCTGTCTCTTTGTTAAGTCTTACTCAGAGTCGCACAGGTATGGATTGGTGAGGCAGGATACAGGGGCACAGCGACAACTGCCTGAACCGCCTCCAGCCCCTCCCCAGCCTGGGCTGAAACGTAGCGAGGATCAAGCTTCTTGGCTCAAGTTCCACAAGAATCAAGAAAAGCCCTGCTTCTCGACCCTTTCTCAATTGAGATTCCCCCCACCCTGCCTCAGTTTGCTCACCGGAGCCACGTGCGTGCCACGTCCCAGGTCCGTGCCAAGTCTCGCATCCCACGCCTGTCTACGTCTCTCTCTTCTCTCCTTGTCTGCAGCCACCAGCTGCACGCCATGGGCAAAACCAGGGAAAAGAACTGCGCTGCAAGGGCCATTTTGGAAAAGGGGGCTGCTCATGCGGAGCTGCTTTTTTGTTGTTTTTGTTTTAAGGGGAGTGTTGCAGGGTGACGGGGCCTGGTAGTAAGTACTCTCAGGATCGGGGCCCAAATCCAATTCCCATTCCTCTTTGTCCTTGGGGATTAGTTATAGTTCTTTTATTCTCAGCCCCACAATATTGGCGCTCTCAATACATCAATGTCCAAATACACGGAGTCTCTTTAGCGCCGTACAAGTAGGCACAGCTTGGTTCAGTAGCTGGCTTTATCTACAGAACTCAGCTCTCCTGCACAACTCACTCATACAGTCATGTTTATTTTTTTTTTTTAAGTTATTTAAATTTATTACCCTGCCTTTCTTGCCAAAGGCGGCTCAGGGCGGCTTACAATATTAAAATACAAATGGAAAACATAAAACAACCAAAAATACAAAAAAATAAAAAACACCCCACAACCCTAGACCATCCCCTCAGCCCTTCTCCACCCCAACGTCCCTTCCTAGTCTCCACCCCCCATCCTACCCATCCCCTGATGGAACCACCAGATCTGCCATCGGAAGGCGAGCAGATCCAGGCAGAGTCGGACCTTATCATCTCTATGTAGCATACTCAGCCCCCAAAGTACCTTGTAGCCACAACCCTTATGGATTGGAGCCTCTGCTATGTTAGGTCAGCCTTCCACTTACAGGATCTTAGCTTAGCCTTCTTCTGTAGCAGGGTTTCAGGTCCCTGGACAGCTCCCATCAGGAGCCTCTTACTCCTCTGAGTTTAGGCACAGACTGTTTCTCTTCCTCTGAGTCTCCTCTTCTTATAGGGAGAAGTGGGCGTGGTTAGCTTCCACTCCTGAGCTCTTAAAGGGCCCACAACCTACAGGGATTCTGCCCTGTTACAGTGAAATTCTTGCGAGACTCTTACATTGTTAGCGAGATCTCACAAGAATCTCGATTCTCACAAGAATCAAAACAGATTCTCGTTTCAGTCCCTCTGTTCCTGGCTACTTCGAGGCTGATTTCACATAAGAAGTCTCTCTGCGGCACTAACACAGCACAGCGTTGGCGGTGCTACACGTCACGGCGTGGTTTTACCTTCCCCGGGTGGGTGGCCATTTGATTGTGGATTCCTAGTGATGGTCAGGGATGTGTATTCGCGGCATTTTCCCCATGGGTGGCAATGGGGAGTCATTATGGACAATTCACTGAAATCCCCAGCACTGAAGTCCAGCAGCGGTCAAAAATGTTAAGAATTATTCAGAAAGGGATAGAGAATAAATCAGGAAATATCATCCTTTCGGGGACGAGTTGCTGGGAGCTCATTACACCGGTGCTCCGGAGTCTGCACTGGCTGCCTATAGCTTTTTCGGGCACAATTCAAGTTTTCTGGTTTTGAGCTTTAAAGTCCTAACCAGTCTGAGCCGCACATGTCTAAGAGATTGCCTGTCCTGTCATTTCCCATTGCGGCCCCTACGGTCATCTGGGAGCGCCCTCTGGCATGTTCCATCTGTTACTCTTGTCCGAAGATCGGGGAGTGCGTGGGAGGGGGGATGCGGGAGGGCGTTCGTGGTCACTGCCCCAGTTTTATGGAACTCCCTTCCTCCAGAAGTTCATTTGAACCCAAGGCTAAGCATCGTCCGGTGGCGGTGTATGACGCTTTGTTTAAAAAAGCATTTGGCGGGTGGGGATAGAGCTAGGGGTTGGTTGGGAGGTTGTGGGTGGGTGGAGAGGGGAGGGAAGGGGAAGGATGAGGGGGGTTGAGGAGAGTTGGGGAGGGGTGGATGGAACAGTTGGTGGGGGGTTGGGTTTTTTTATGCTTTCTCGTGTTTTCTTGGTTTTGCAAGTTGCCCCGAGCCATTCGATTAGGGTGGAGTAGAAATTGGGAAAATGAAATAAAATAAATAATTAATTAAATAATGCTGCTAAATAAATCTACGTTATGACTGCACCTTGACTATTGTGTGCAGTTCTGGTTGCCCCAAAAAAGAGATAGTAGAACTAGAAAAAGTCCAGAGAAGGGCAACAAACATGATCAAGGGTTTGGAAGGGCTCCCGTACAAGGAGAGGCTGGGTAGGTTGGGGCTCTTCAGCTTGGAGAAGAGACGACTGAGAGGAGATAGGATAGAAGTTTATAAAATCATGAGCGGCGTGGAACGAGTAAATAGGGAGTGGTTATTTATTTACCTTCTCAAACGGCACTAGAACTAGGCACCCTCCATGAAGCTAACTGGTAGCAGATTTAAAACAAATAAAAGTTTTGTTTTTTTCCCCCATGCAAGACACTTGTGGAATTTGTTTCCAGAGGAGGGGATCATGGTCAGTAGCATTGCTGGTTTTTAAAAAGGGATTGGATAAATTCTTGGAGGACAGGTCCATTATCCAAGTCGGTTAGGGGACATCACCTCAGACACTGTCGGGAGCTAAGAGTGAACAGCAGGGACTGGATCGTTCCCTTGTGACCTGTTGGGTACTCCTCCGAAGTGACTGAACAAGTGAAAGGGTACGGAGAGCTCCTCAAAAGCTACAGCTCCCTCTCCATCCAGAGGACCGTCCGGGCCGCCGTTTTCCCGGAATGGCAATGTACTCCTCGTCTGCATGCTCCACAGAACCGATTAACGGATGGGGTGGAATTTAAACTGATTTAATTCAACCCGATTGTGCCCATTTGGGGGCCTTAGATCCAGATCCTAGAGCTGGGGTGGGACTAGGGTGGCCACCTGTGCACATTTTTAAGGAACACTTATGAAAAATCCATGTTGCAGGGCCAGGTACACTGGCACCAGGTGCCAGCGCAGGCCCCGCAACATGTATTTTCCATAAGCGTTCCTCAAAAAGGTGCGTCGGTGGCAACCCGAAGTGGGAAAACTTTTCCATCCCACGGGTCACTTTGAAAATGAGTACAAGCTCCGAGGACCATATAGACGTTGGGGTGTTCAGGAAAAGGAAGACCTGGATCATGGATCGGTGCCCAGGTTCTGTCCCGTCTCCTTGTGTGCAGGCCCTCCTCTCTGCTCCCTTCCCCATAGCTCAGTGCATGGGGGTAGGAACTGGATCCTGGGGCCTGATCCAGAAGCTGGGAAGGGGCTACATGAAACCATGGGCCCCCTTTGTCCCCTGGGCTTGAGGGTGTCCACCCCTGTTCTAGAGCTATGCAAAGCTTCTGCCATTGAAGACAAGGGGAGTTTTAGTGGAAGAGCCGCTCATAGTTAAAATTCTGCCTTTGGCTCCATGCTGCCCTTTTGGGGCCTGCTTATGTAAGAGACTTAGCCATGACTTTATCAAACAGCCGTGCTCACACTCTCAGCAGAGGTTGGTCCAGGTAAGGTTTGCAGGATTGCTTGTTTCGAACAGGCATGGCCGGTAGATGGGCGATAGGAGTTTCTCCCTTGGAGATCCATGTGCAGGGCTGAATCTGATCCAAACTGGAAGGAATCGGTTGTATGTTCCCATCGGGAAACAGTCCACTATGTGTCTGTAAATATTCCTCCCAGCTATCCCCGACGTTAAAATCCAGGGGCATTCGAAGGAGGAGAAACGCGAACAAATTATCCACCAAATAATAGCCGGCAAATTAAACTCTGCCTTTGAGATTAATATTTCTCTGTGGCTGAATCATTCATAAATGATCAGCAGCTGTAAGGATTATGAGTAACCATAACTTAAGGCAGTGATGGAGTGCGGGAGGGAAGGCCGCGGCCCTGGGAACCTGGAGTCTTGAGTTCTTTTCTAAGCCCAGGTATCCATGGGGCCGTTCGATCGTGGGCGAAAGGATTGCGCCCCGTGCATCGAGAAGAACGTTGACAAACATGAAAACATTCAGAGAAGAGCGACAAAGGATTAAAACAGCTGTGATGGTGCCCCCCACCCCCCAAGGCCTGGGACCCATCAACACATGTGTTCACGCAACGCCAGATGTTGACCCAGGACTGCAGGTAGGTGCCTAGCTCAGGCTGCATCCTCGGGCCACCCATGCGGGCCAGCGCAGGCTAGCACATGTGTTTGGCTCCGCCTTGGGGCAGAGGCTGCCATAGCTGTTTGTCATGGCGGGTAAGGCGCTGGAAGAGGAGCAGGGGCTGTCCACCAGCACGTCTGTTGAGCTCCCCGCCCCGCATGCGGGCAGTGGGACGGCTCTCTGGCTGCAGGCATGTTAGTTTGGTGCCCCTCACCCCCTCCTGGACCCAGGGGGTGGGGTGGGGGTGGGGTTTACTGTTTTCCACCCCAGGCCAGAGACCTGCCGTGCCACCCACACGTCTGTTTTTACACAAATGATCAAGGGTCTTTGGAAAGGCTGATGGCACTGGGCATACCTACAAAGCCCTTCACAACCTCTCTCCCCCCTACCTCTCTGCCCTGATCTCCCTCCGAACCCCTGTTCGAACATTCCGCTCCTCTTCCATCCCCTCTCTCGCCCTCCCACGTCTCCCCTACTCCGCCAACCACCTTCGCCCCTTCTCCCTCGCTGCCCCGCACGCCTGGAACTCCCTCCCTGCCCACATCCGCCTTGCCCCTTCCCTTCGTACCTTCAAGTCCCTCCTCAAACCCCACCTCTTCCGCTCCGCCCTTCCTAACTCCTGCCAATCATCCCCACCCGGGATTATCCCCCACCTGTTATCTGCAAACTCCCAACTTACTGTAACCAAGCCAAGAACGTGGACCTGAGCTCCCGCATCCTGGTGATTGCCGACGCACCGAAGGAGACAGGATACAAGCCCTGGGTTTTGAATGGCCTCACTCTTTATTACACCAAATTACAATTAAAAATTGGGTGGGGGAAATCACCTCAGTACTTGAATCTGACAAACAGAACAGTAACCCAAACCGTAACCCAGGGGTGGTTTCGACGTACCCTCGATCACCACCCCAGTCGTGAATACAACGTCTCCCCCTCTCGGTGACCCCTGCCACGGGTGAGGGGGACCAAATCCTTCGAAGCTGAGTAAGGATAAGGGCGCCTGGCGACGGGGGATCGTACTCGTCCCTACCGCCCTCGCGCGACACCCCCTCCCAGAGAGGCTGCCCGGCCACTTGCCGTGCCCTGCTTTTCCGGCGGGTGGGCCTCCCCATCTCTTACGGAGATGACTCGTACTTATGTCCGTTCTAACCTACTCGGACCCCTGCCAGAGTGCGACAGAGTCTGAACGAGCACAACGACACCCCAATTCTAGGGGGGGGAACCAATTAGCCAAATGCCCTACACTGCGAGGAAGGCAAAAAACGAGAGCCCGTATTCAGGCCTGATTAAGGCTCCCGCAAAAATTCCTTCCCGGTTCCTGATGGCGACCGGTAACGACCGACAGTCGTGGGTGCCGTCCAATGAGGTTCCACGCCGCAAGTGGGACTGGAGGCGTGTCCCTTGCTGCACATCACGTGCCTATCAGCCTCCTATCCCTGCCCGCAGGGGTTGCCTAGCAACCCCGGCCAGGTTCTCCTTGGGGGCGTGCTGCTGCTCATTTCCCACCCCGGGGCTCCGTTGCAGTCCTGCGGCGGCAAACAGCCCAGCCGTCCTGCCCCCATTCTATGCAGGCGTGGCAAGGGGCCTCTCGCCCGCCACTCCCCCTGTTCCGGGGGGCGGGCAAAGGCAAATGTCACATCCCTTGTCTCTCCCTCTGTTCCCCCTTCCCTGTCTCCCCTCCCCCTGTCTTTAGATTGTAAGCTGTCGGGCAGGGACCGTGTCTATCTTATTCTCTGTAAAGTGCCAGGTGCATCGCTGGAGCTGTATAAATGCTTATAATAATAATAAATAATTCTAATAATAATAATAACATTGAGTCTAGAGAAAAGAAGATGAGAGCGGAGGGGAGATGTTGGCAGTTTTCAAATATTTAAAAGGATGCCACAAGAACGAGATTATTTGCTCTCTTTTGCCATTGTAGGCAGGAGAAGGGTTTTCAGCTGCAGGTAGGGTGGCCAGATATGCAAATTATAGAGGACACTTATGAGAAATACAGGTTGCAGGGCTCCATTGGGGCCAATGCGGCCATGCAACCAAGCCCTGCAACCTGTATTTCTCATAAGTGTCCTCTAAAATTTGCATATCTGGCCATCCTAGCTGCAGGAGGCGAGGTTTCAGTTAGATGCTGGAGGTCAGTCTGGAACCCACAGCCTCAGGATCTGGTTGGCAGCTGCTGTTTCCCCAGAGCCCCTGCCCGGCTTGGGTAAGAACAGTCCCTCCCACCCCCCCTTTGTGTGTCTTACCCTCCCACGCCTGGTACAGACTGTGGACACGCCCACCAGCTTCCCGATTGGCTCCCAGCCTTATATAAGGCATGCTGGGCGCTTGTAGGAAGTTGGCGGCGTGTCTGTTGTCGGTCTCCGTTGGCCCTTGCTCTGCCCATGCTTGGTTGGCCTGTGCCACGGCCCCACTCCTGTCTAGCCGTTGCCCGGTTGTGGGCACCAGCCTAGAGTGTCAGGCGATGGCCTGCAGCTCTGTGGAGCGGGGGTGGATCATGGCTAGAGGAACCTGCTGGGTCCAACAGGCAGACCCTTTCCTGGGTGGGGGTGAATTATGTTGTGATTTTGCAAACGATCGAGTGTGCTCTTGCTGGAGGAATATCTCCCTTCCCTTCCTGCTGAGAGGAGGCACTTCTCACCTTCCAAGCAGCTTCCCCCTCCTGGATAATTCTTGGAAGGTGAGAAGTGCCTCCTCTCAGCAGGAAGGGAGAATTCAGGCTCCAGGAAAGGGACAGGGGAACGGGACAGGCCTTGAGGCAAGGTTCCCTGAACTTTGTGGAGAGGGGGACAGTGTGATAAGCTCTCCTGACTCACCAAATCTGGGCAGGGGACGGCAGGCAGCTGAGGGCTCTCCTCTTGGGTGGGCCTGCCCCTTTCTCCCTGTCCCAATTGCAAACGATTGCCAATTGCCACACACCCCTTAGAGTTGTAAGGAACGCTTATGTAAAGTACATGTTGCAGGGCCCTGCATTGGCCTAAGGCACCAATGCAGGCCCTGCAACATGTATTTTCATAAGTGTTTAATGTAAATTTGCATAAGTGGCAACCCTACCCACGTGGCTAGCTTTGTGGGGGACATATTCCCCCTGCACAATATTTACATCACGGGGGCTTAACGGGGCCGTGGCAGGCCCAAACGCCTGTCTCAGTTATGCCCCCCACACCCCCCGTGAGCAAGGATGTGGGTTTTCCAGGCAGGGGGTGTGGGAAGAGCCCCTCCTTCAGGCTGCCCCCCTTCTGGAGTTGCAGATGCACACACCAGCTTGAGTACTGCTAGGAAGTGTTCAGAGTGGGCTGAGGAGAGATCAGGGTCAGAACTCCCCCTCTCTGCCCACTCTGAAAAATTCCTAGTGGCACTCAGGCTGTTTGCAAAGCCCCCCGCCCACCGAATCCTGAGGTCCGGCTGACACCCCCCCACCCCTCGTTCCATGGTAATTACACCCTGCCCTGCCACAGAACGTGTGAGTGACATGGGCTACGCTTTGGGCCTGTTGTTAGGTTCCTGAGTGAAGAGCATTGATTTCAGACTGTTGAGGATCCTACACACTGAGAGAGAGAGAGAGAGAGAGAGAGAGAGAGATCCTCGCTTTGCAAGCTTTGTTATGGATTTAGTGCCCTGACGTTTGAGCATCTTACTTTGAAAATAGTGGCCTTGGTCAAATTAAATTGCAGGCCATTTATAAAATTTCCCTGCCCAATCTCTTACCTAACTTGTCTGCGACTCCAATAATCCCTTTCAACTAGAGAAAAACAACCTTTGAAGTGGATTATTTTTCTGAGTCCTTCTGAGCGAGTCCCTGGGACTCAGCAGTCCCAGATATCCCAGGAAAATTTGAAATGCCTCCCTTTGAGGGTTATTAAATGATTTAAGCCTGTTTTTCACGTTCTTATGAATGATTTAGGCAGTTGCTTGTTAACGTCTAAACCTATTACAAGCAGGCGATTTAGTTTACAACTTTGGGATCCACTCATCTCTGCAAGATTTCAACTCTTCCCCCATCCCCCATAAATTCATAACTTCAAGAACCGCACAAATAATTTAAAGGATTTATAGGCATTAATTTTACAAGAAAGGCAAAGGAAGCAGCATGTTGGCCAAAGGCGCCATCTGGTGGATAAAATGGGGGAAACATAGTACTGAACAGATTGCAATCCTGGGTGTTTTTAAATGAGATGCTACCATGCATGACCACCCAGGAGCCACTTATCCGCCTGCTCATCTGAGTGCTCCTGTGAGCCGCTCAGCACCCATGGCCGCTCACGGCACACTGCCAAGCAATCTGGAGTGCGCCATGCAGGGCAAGCCAAAAAAGTGTGTGACAACGGGTGCCCTCGCACCCCCTGCCCGTCTGAACTGGGGTGGCCACCCTCACCAGAAGACCGGTCCGCCACTCATAGGCACTGTGGGTGGCAGGGGGCACACAGGCTTTGCAAGTCACTGGGGAGCCCGGTGCCCCAGCACGCACGCCCGGGACATGTCCATTTCAAAGGCCAGGCCAGCGCACTTCCCCCTCCCCCGTGGTCCGTGACAGGGGGAGTGCGAGGCAGCTGCCGTGATAGCCAAGCTGGGAGCCGCCCACTAGAATCCCTCCCCACTCATTCTACCTGAGGGAGCCGCCACGGACTTACCCCCACCCCCAGCCCCGCTCATTCAAAAATACCCCTCGTTAAATTTCTTATTGCAATAAACTCCTTATTGCTTGACGAGAAATGGGTAAAATCCTGCCCTTTTCTGCAGACCTCGCCAGGGACATCAGAGGCTTGTAAATCGCCAACAGGGACAACGCAAGAAATCGCACATTTTCTACGACACTAACAACCACAGCTATTTTTTTAAAAAATCATGAGTCAGTCATCGGCCCCATCTCCCCCCAAATTGCAAGACTTGTCCTAAAAAAGTCACACAAGTTCTAGAAATAACCCCTTTGGATTCTTTCGCTTAGTTTGGGTTCCCCAGAGCCACGTTTTCAAGCTTTTCTCCATAATAACCAAGACATCTGAGTGCACAGAATTCATATGCCAGTTGCATATTTTTGATAAGCTATCTCCTACCTTACCCCTCCCCATATGGCTTCGGTCTCAACCTCTCTCTGTTTTACCAATTGGTCCGTTATCGCTGACGCCAAACAAGTTTTTTTTTACAGCTTTGTTTTTAAATGTCTGATGCCTCTCGTTTCTTCCTCCCCCTCTACAGCCCTCTCTCTAGTTATTGTCCAGCTGCTCCCACCCCAGTCGCTGTCGCACCTCTCCACGCAGACCTGCCCTACGTTATACTGCAGGCCTGAGAAAGGGCCCTGTGTAGCCCGAAATCTTGTACAGTCTCACCCACAGGGTATTTTCAGACATTACGTGATCACGGTCAACCACGGGGAATCCCACGGCGTGATCGTGATCCCGGAACGTCTGTTGGGGGGAAATCACATTCACCACGCAAACAGCGGTCCCGGCAGGACTGGCCCTGTTTGCGTGGCGAATGAGATTCCCCCCCGTGATGACGGGGACCGTATCGTCTGTCCCCAGACCACGGCCCGGATTCCGTGGCGGGATTCCGGGCCATGGTCAATGCGGGGGGTGGGGGCGGCCAGGCGTTGCAACCGCATTGGCCACAATGGCGCCCGTCTCCTGGAGGGCGGGCGGCCGGGGCAGCGTGGGGGCGGCGGGG
>QEPC01002388.1:7635620-7709046 GCA_003113815.1 Sphenodon punctatus
GTGGCCAATCACGGGGGCCTGGGAGAAGCTCCCAACAGGTCACCATGCTATCCATTCCCTGTGGGTCATCCCCAAGCTCCCGACAGTAAAGGGTTTTGTTCCCCAATCCTATCTGGCTAATTAGAGACAGGTCCCTGCCTCGAGGGGCTTACAATCTAGGGTGGACAAGGGAGCGGGGAACAGAGGGAGAAACAGGGATACAAGAATGGCAAGAATGATTTCCTTTTCAATCTATAATGGGTGGGGGGGTTTTGCACAGGAGCAGTCTGTAGCTCCGAAATAGAGAACTTGTCAAGAATGAATCCCAAATGCAGCACACCCTGCTGTTCAGATATCCATCCTCTGAGCTTTAATAACTTTTCCCTTTTAAAAATGGATCCGTTCCCAGCAAACAAACAGGCCGGCTAATGTATGTAAGCACCAAGTTACGTCGCTCCACACATTTGTTATATTTGACGTCGGTTGGTTAACGGCAGGACCCCGGCTTTGAGACAGCTATTGATTTCAGCAAACATATATTATTTTACTGTAAGTACCAGTGTCTGTTGTAGTTAATATACAAGGGTTTAATTTAAAATGCGTTAGTTTAATAAAAATGCATAAAGTAGAAGAGGACTGCATTAGCGTAAAAAATAATATTTTCAATTTCATAAATATCACCTAGTGTTAAAATCATGCATGGATTTCCAGGGGGGGGAAATGTATCGGTCAAAGGTAATTTACATTGGCTGGGATTGGAATGTATCTGTTTCTATACATATGTATTAGTTTAGTCAAATGCATTTGATTGTAAAATAGAGAGAGAGGGACTGGTTGGAGCAAAAATGTATTCATAAGAAGCAAGATGCAAGGGGTCAGAATAAACATCCCAGACATATTGGGTTCAATGCAATCCAGCGTTAGGCCGATGAAAGGTTGCTTGTAAATGCACGGCGCCAAGGACTGGATTCCAGTGCTGCATTAGAATGCGATGGGCAGAATTTGGCTCCGGCTCCCCCTAGGAAGCTCCTTCAGTTCAAACTGTGTTTCACCGGCTAATCCTGCCTCCTGCTTTGCCAGAGCCTGCAAGCATCAGAACAGGATTTCTTGGTGAACGCAACAACAGGATTCAATCCTGTGTAACGCCTAGAATCCTAGGTTATTTAGTCCAACCTCCCTGCCACTCAGGGGGTTTCACAGTGCCTACCTACACTACCCCAGAGAGATAGCAAACCGACTTTTAAAGGTCTCCAAAACCTCCCTCAGCAAATTATTCCATTGCTGAACTGTCCGGATATGTAGAAAACTCTTCCTAGTGCTTAGCCTAAATGCTTTCCCCTAAGCCCCTGGTGGCCTCTCCTCCTTGGGAGCATTCTCTGCAGGAGCCCGAAAGGGAGTCATGTTTGGACGGCACACCTCTGTTTTGACCACTGCTTTGGCTCAATAACTTCATTTGGTCTTTTAGCGGAATTGGTGGGTTCCAGCTGATGGTCCCCAGTTAAGTTATGAACTACCCCGTTACAAAAGACAATGATGACTCCTGAGCATATCAGTTATTTTTTAAAAATTAAAATATATATTCCCCATGGAATATCAACACACGCTTCGGCAATCGTACTAAGTATGGCCAAACGCCAGTAAGCAAATTAGTCTTAAAACAGGACAGTGATTAAGTAACTATGGAAAGTAGTCAAATCTAGGTTCAGCTCTGAAGGGAGTTATTACCCTTGCTTTTCATTAGTTACCAGAGAGCCCAGCTTCCCAGGTGTTCGAACATCAGTATTGGCTCAGGAAGACAGAAGAAACATGGCATTGACTGGAGAGTTTCCAGAGTGGCACAGGTTTTTAAGGCCTAAACTCCGCCTCTCACGAAGAGGCTGAGGTTTTCCAATCAAAATATAAAATCAGCATCTATCCTTATAAAGACGACCAATAATAAACACGGACCAGTGTCCCCCAGTCACGCACACCGGGGTCTTGCAAGACGCGCTCAAAACGACCAGTCATTGTGATGGAGAGTGGTACCCTGAAAACAGACGCTCTTGTGGTTTCTGGGTGCCTTTACCTTCCCAACTTGCTAACGCCTTGCCATTTGTTTCATAGCAACACGGTCTTATTTTATCATTCCACTAGATGGGAGAAAAAAGAATCTAAACTAAATTGACTATTGTGTTATGCTGCTTCAGGTGGCTGCTGTGCTAAACTGCTTCGTTCTGCATTTTATAAAAGCCCCCTTGATGTGATTTTTGAAGCCATGGCTGCCCTACTTAGGTGACCCAGCTAAATCGCCACTAGCTTCCCAAGCACGCTAATGCTGTGCTTCACACCAATGCCTAAAACCAGAGCTCTGCCCTTATATCAAAGCGAAGTAAAACCCAATAGTATTATCCCACTTCTGCATTCCCTCCTAGCATAAGCATAGCCTAAAGTATACAAGTAAATTAAGCATCTATGTAAACGATAGTATGCAAGTAAATAAATATATATTTATGTGTGGGCTACGTCTAGGTAGGTAAGTTATAGGTAGGCCTGTGCCATTAGCAACAGCTGGGAAGGAGTGGGGCCCCCAGACCCTGCCTTGCTGAAAACTGGAGCCATTGCAGGGTCCCCCAGAAAGAATGGGGCAGAGGACCCAGGGACGCCCTGTGGCAAGACCAGCCTTAGGACCAGGTCCTTATATATTGGAGTCACCCAATCTGTTTCTCCCAGAGCTACAGAGCTCGGAACAGCCACTCAAACAGGGGGCAGCAAAGACCCTGCCAGCTGTTGCCAATATTTTTCCAGAAGTATTTTCTTTACCAATTATGGGCCAGAATATGAGTTTCCTCCCCCCAGCAAATCTCCCGCACCTGGCAAGCCACATGTATCCGTAGTTGTGCCGTGAAGGCTGGCCCTGCCTCAAGGTCTGATTGGTTAGGAGGTACTTGCCTTTCGAAATCCTCCCCCCCGCCCTGCCAAACCCCGATTGGCCCGAGGACCAAGAGGAATCCTCATTCCTTCCGCCTGCTTCTAGCTCCCCTGCCATTCGAGGAGAGGGGTGTCAGCTGGATGGAAGGGGTTGGCGGGGAGGAAGAGAGAGCCGGGGTGGTTTTTAAACGAGATGCTACCGTGCATGGCCATTCAGAAGCCACTCATCTGCCTGCTTCTGTCTGAAGGTGGAGTGGGGGGGGATGCGCTCTCCCGTGAGCCACGCACTGCTGAGAAATCCAGAATGCACCGTGCCGGGGTGGGGGGGAGTCAGAAAAGGGCGTGGCAACAGGTGCTCATGCATCCCCTGCCCGTATGAACTGGGGCGGCCACCCGCGCCGGCAGACAGGCCCCCCGCTCATAGGCCCGGCAGGCGGAGAACACGGAACAGGCCACGAGTGCTTCCAGCGCCCATTTCAAAGGCCGGCCCGGCGCGCCGTGGCAGGGAGAGCGCGAGGCGGCTGCCACAGTAGCCACACTGGGAGCTGCCCCTCAGAATCCCTCCCCACGTGCCCCCCACCCCCAGCCTTGCTCGTTGTAAAACACCCAGAGAGAGAGGCTATGGGGCGGGCCGTGTTTGGAGGCAGGGTTCGATCCAGCCAAGGGCAGGTTGCGCTACTACTGCAATCAGCCTCGTGCGCTGGGCAGCCTCACAGGGGAGGGATCCCTGGATCCAGGCTTGTCTGGGGCAGCTACCCCAGCTATCCCACAGACCACCTGCTGAAAGGAAGCCAACACGCTCCATCGTCCGTGGCCTGGGCCTTCACCCCCTGACGGAGCTCCTACACCTCCTTTCTTCTCTCCGAACCCGTCTCCCCGGCCGCAGAATCCCAATGCAACACGCAGGAGGGACGAGCTCCTCTGGGGTTTGATCGCCAACAGGGAGCAGCCTCTGGGTCTTTTGGCTCCCGCGCCGCCTGCCGTGGCAGCTGCAATCGCTTCTGGGGCTGAGCCGTAATGATCTTTAATGCGGGATACAAGCAGCTGTGAAACGACGACATGGTTATCGACAAAGGGCACGATGATGGAGGGGCAGGCGGAGAGCAGCCCATTAGCTCAGTGCCGTTGTCAGGGAGAGAGGGAAACGCAGAGCACGTCACACCGGGGGCTCCTAGGCCTGGCCCGGAGCAGCAGAAGAGAAGTAGACCATGTGGGGTGTCAAAAGGGGGCAGCTTCCCCACTCCCCCTGCACTGGAACAAGGCCTGAGCTACAACAGGAACAGGACACCCCCCCACAGTGCAGCCCTGGAGAGGAACTGGAGGCTGCCCATTCCAATTCCAGCCTAGCCATACCCAGGGCTGGCCTTAGTATATGCAGGGTCCAGGGCGGGGAAAAAAGGCGGGCCCCTTTTCTTCCGCCAGCGGGCACTTCCCGGCCCGGTCTGGGGGTGGCGCGCTACCCGGGCCTGGGCATGGGCAGAGGGGCACTCCCCTCCACCCATCCCCAAGCCTGAGCGGCCATCGGATCACTTACCTGATCCGCCACCACCGCCAGCCTGGGCTCCGTGCCAGGCTCGGCGACTCAGGTGGGATGGGCACCGCAGCAGCAGATTAAATCTGCCGCCGTGCTGCCTGCTGCCCCCGGAGGTTCCGCTGCCCCCCCTCCACTGCCTCGTTGACTGGGGGGCATGGAGTGTGGGAGAGGCGGGGCCTCTGCCTCTCCCTCACTCCTGCTGGCCCCCTCCGCTGCCTGTCAGTCAGAGTCGGCCGGGGGCCCCATGGTCAGGGTCCCCAGCTCCCGGCTACCATCAGGCTGGGAGTTGGGGACCCCGAGTGCGGGGACCCCCCCAGGAGCAGGGCCCGGGGCGACCGCCCCAAGCTGCCCCATGGTAGGGCCGGCCCTGGCTATACCCCTGCACTNCAGCAATCTCCGTCTTAGTCCGGTGAGCCTGGTGTCTCTGCCGGGCAAAATGGAGGAAAGGATTATTAAGAAACAAATTATTGGGCATATTGATAAACATGGTTTAATGGGGATGAGTCAACATGAATTTAGCAAAGGAAAGTCATGTCTCACTAATCTATTGGAATTTTTGAGGGTGTAAATAAGCATACGGATTGGGGTGAGCCAGTCGATATAGTTTATCTGGATTTTCAGAAAGCATTTGATAAGGTCCCTCATGAGAGATGGGGCTGTGTCTTAACTGGTTAAAGGATAGGAAACAGTAGGACTAAATGGTCAGTTTTCACAATGGAGAGAGGTAAATAGTGAAGTGCCTCAGGGACCTGTATTGGGACAGGTGTTGTTTAATATATTCATTAATGATCTGGAAAAGGGAGTAAAGGGTGAGGTGATCAAATCTGCAGACGACAAAGTTATTCAAGGTAGTTAAAACATGAGCAGACCGTGAAGAATTGCAGGGAGATCTTGTGAGACTGGGTGCCTGGGCATCTAAAAGGCAGATGAGATTTAATGTAGACAAGTGCAAAGTGATGCACGTAGGGAAAAACAATCCAAACTATATGGTTCTAAATTAGGAGTTACGGCTCAGGAAAAGGACCTTGGTGAAAATGTGGAGAATACATTGAAATCCTCAGTTCTCTGTGTGGCAGCCATCCAAAAAGCAAACAGAACGTAAGGAATTATTTGTAAATGGATAGAGAATAAAACTGAAGATATCATAATGGCTCTATATAAATCTATGGTGTGACCGCACCTTGAGTATTGTGTGCAGTTCTGGTCGCCCCCTCGCAAAAAAAGCTATAGTAGAAATAGGAAAAGGTACCAAGAAAGACAGCAAAAATGCTAAAGGCTGTGGAACAGCTCCCTTAGAAGAGAGGTTAGATAGGTTAGGACTCTTCAGCTTGGAGAAGAGACAACTGGGAGGGGATAGGATAGAAGTTTATAAAATCATGAGTGGGGTGGAACAGGTAAACAGAGAACGGTTATTTACCCTCTCGGATAGTACTAGAATTAGGGGGATACCCCATGAAACTAACAAGTAACAGATTTAAAATACATACAAGAAAGTGTGTTTTTTTCACTCAAAAGCACAATTAAGTTGTGGAATTTGTTGCCAGAAGATGTGGTCAAATCCAGTGGTCTAGCTGGGTTTAAGAAAGGGATTGGACAGGTTCCTGGAGATTCGGTCCATTAGCAGCTGTTAGTCGGGTAGGTCTGGGGAATGTAGCCTCTTACTACTGGGAGCGAACAACAGGGAACAGATCGCCCCATTGTGACCTCGTTGGGTACTTCTTCCAAGCGACCGAGATCGGCCGCTGTCGGAGACAGGATGCTGGGCTCGATAGGCCGCTGCACTCCATCAGTGCGTGAGAGTAAGGGCTAGATCGGTGGGTCAAATCCAGAAACTGGAAATGAGCCAAATAAGTTCCAGCTGAGGGCCACCCAGGCCAAGGTTTCCCCCCTCTCTCGTGTGCGCTGTGCCTACTCCGCTGACCCTATGGAGGAGGTTCCTTCTTCCCAGTTGAAAAGACTGTTCAAATTCAGGAAGGAAGGATGCCCCATGCTCGATAACCAAACGGAGCTTCTGATCTGGCCGCGGGCTGCTGGGAAGGGACAGAAGAGAATAACTAAGATGCTGCCGTCGCTCGCTGCAAAAATATCAAGTATCTGCTCCTCTTATCAGCAAAGAACCCTGTGTTTTACATGAAAAAGCCTTTCTAATTAATAAGCCGGCCCCTCTCAAGCTCGATAATAGGGGAAAGAGTAGGGATTTGATTAACCCGCACTCTTTTCAATTTGGCGTGTTCTGCCTGAGCCAGATGCCTTGCCGGCAATGTGAGCTCATCCTGGTTCGCGGTGATAACATTCTTCTCTTTGTAAAGGAGGGTACGATTGATCCCTCTGCATCACCGGCGCAGGACTCCTCTGGATTTGCACCCGCACCGCCAGCAAGGGTAATTAGGCTGCCGGCTCACTCGTTCATTTACCCATCTGGGAGGAAAGATGGCAAAAGTCCCCACCCTAAACCAAAATGCACGAGTATTAATGACCTGGTAGGGTCATCTTATCGCTCAGTGAGTCTACTGCTTGAGCAAAGAGACTTGGCTCTCCTACAACTCCAACACCACCACTAGAGGGAGACACCGTAGCATGCACGGAGTGTGGCCGAGCACCGCCACTAGAGGGGGACAAAGCGCCACAGCCTCTGTGTGGCCCAGCGCCACCACTAAAGCAGGACAGCGCCACAGCCTCTGTGTAGCCCAGTGCCACCACTAGAGGGGGACAGAGTTTATTTATTATTATTTATTTAATAATTTCTACCCCGCCCCATCCAGCCTCACGGGGCAGCTCGGGGCAGCTTATATAATTTAAAACAGATAAAATATACCAAAAAGGGGGGGGGGGGCGTTTACAAAGACAATAAATACGATAAAAAGAGATAAGACCCGCTGGCTAAAAATCCCACCCCCTATCCCTTTACCCCACCCCCTCCTAACCCAACCCAGCCCCCCTCCCACTACCCGTCTCTCTCCCTTTTACCCACTCCCTTCCCCAAAGGCCTGAACGAATAGCCAGGTCTTACAGGCCTGGCGGAAAGCCAGCAGACTTGGGGCCAGTCGAGCTTCCTCTAGGAGGGAGTTCTGCAGCCATGGTGCAACCACCGAGAACGCCCTCTCCATTGTGACCCCCCCAGCTAAGCCGGGGGATCTCCTAGAAGGCGCCCCTGGTGGACCGCAGAGATCACCCTGGAACCCAAGGAGTGAGGCGGTCTCTCAAATAGGAGGGGCCCAAGCCGTATAGGGCTTTAAAGGTTAAAACCAGCACCTTGAATTGGCCTTGAAATGCTATAAACAGCCAGTGCAGAGCTTGGAGCATTGGTGTTATGTGCTCCCTATGGCTCGTCCCTGTCAGAAAATGAACCGCCGCATTCTACACCAGTTGCAGCTTCCAAACCGTCACCAGGGGCAGCCCCACGTAGAGCGTTTTGCATTAATCCAGCTTCTAGGTGATGAACACATGAATGAGGGTGACTATGTCGGAGTCCAAAACATATGGCCAGAGCCTCTGCATAAGATGTAGCTGGCAAAAGGCTCCCTTCACCACCACCTCTACCTGGCAATCCAGCCAAAGGCTGGGGTCCAACAGGACTCACAAGTTCCGGACCTGGGGATTCAGTGGGGGGTGGACCCCCTCAATGAGGGAAGCCATCAGCCCCACTGGATCCCTGGGTCCGGACCCCAGCCCCACTGGATCCCCGGGTCCAGAACTTGTGCGTCGGGCCATTGACTATTTGGGACATGCCCATGGTTACCATGGCGGCCATGAACTCACACTCTGCCCCTGCAAGGCTGGTGCCGGCGTGGATGTTGAGATGCCCCAGGACCAAGGCAACACCACCTCCAACACCAGTTCCACTACAGTGGAGAGGGATGCCGCTGGGCAGGAAGGAGCCCGGTACACCAGCAACACACAAATTGTGTCCCCTGCCAAATCAAATACCACGTGGAGAGCCTCAATTCCTGGAATAGACTGCACTGGATACCTCTTAGCAGTCCAGAACTCCTTAAAAACTATAGCTACACTGCCCCCCTCACCCTCAAGTCGAGGCTGGTGCTGTACGGGGTACCTTGCTGGAACGAGGTCCACCAAAATCGGGCCCACCTCCCAGTCCAACCAGGTCTCCGTGAAGCACGCAAGTTCTGCGACCTGGTGCAGGATTAAATCCCAGATCACTGGTGCTTTATTAGCCATAGACCTCGCGTTCAACAGTAGCAGCTCCGAACAGAGGGACCTCAGACCTTGATCCATCCTCCTATCTGAAGGGCAGGGGCAGGCTCTGTTCAACTTGCAAAAAAATAATGAGCAATGGTGAAAACAGCAGAAAAGCTGGTAATTTTCCATGTCTTGCAAATGAAGACAAATGACCTGTTTCCGGCAGAAACAATATTCACCACAATTTATTCCTGCAGGCCTATAGTTGATAGGATTTGATGACCCATAACACCTGGTCATGTAGCAATAAGCAGCTTGCAGTGTACCAATCACCTATTATCTGCCATGAAAGTCTGCTCCAGTAAGGACCTCCTACACTCCCTTTTTATCACTCTTACCTTCAGCAACACAAGGATGACAAATATATGGATGTGGTGCTATTTCGATAGTTGAACCTTGACTAAACTTTCACCAAAAAAAGGCTCTAGGCCAGAGCGAAGAACTGAACCAAAATATCTTGTCTTTTAAATAAGTCCTCCCTGCTTCCCTCTGTCCATTGAGACTGAACAGAGTTAAAAGCTTTCCTGAAAGACAAAGAAATTGCTGGAGTCCTAAGGCAGCAAAGAGAGATGACAGAGGAAGGAAATTAATCTGGGAAATGCCCAGTCAGCATGATCAAGGAAATTATTATCTGCAACATATATAGAAATGACACAGAATGGATTGGTTCTTTTTCACCCCCCCTGAGTCATCTCAGCATACTAGATAACTACTTCCAGTAGGAGATAGCCAGTAATCCACCTGAGCAACCTTGTGAGCAAATGTCATGTTTGACGAAGTAGTTCACGTTGAGAAACACCATCTGTATGGAATATTAGAGACTCCGAGGAGATGTCATGCTTGATAAAGCTGGTAATGTTGATGCCCATCTGAAGTGCCGGCTAATATTTCTAAGCTGGAGGTAGTGGGGGGGAGGAGACGTGATGGAGATGAGAAAGCTATCCTCGTTGGGAGTTCACTCGGGACCACTGCTAATGAAAAGGATCAAACGAGGAGCTGCATGCATTCTTTCCAAATGTTTTCTATTAAACCTGGTTGTTTTGTACTTCTGCTCAGGGAACAGTGCCCTTCTTGTGTGACAATAATTAGCAGTTGATGCTAATCTATTTTGTTATCCTTACACGGTGGCATTCATCCCATAATGTTATCTTTTTGCTCACTGCTGATATTAATTTATATCTGACATGCAGCCCTGTCTGTGCATGAAATCTGTAATCAGCCTAGCTGCTCCTCGGAAAAGGAACGATCAAAACAAACACAGGCCACATTTGATCATTCAGCTTTGATTGTAATTACGTGTTGCAGAGGCGGGTGTACATGAATGTCCTTGCCCCTGGCAACAGGGAACAGAACAGAGTCAAAACCACAAGGACAACCCTGAAGCACAGGGTAGGGGTGTGCGATTTGTTTTTTGTTATTTTAATTACTGAAACAAATGAAGCATTATTCATTTGGGTAGTTAAAATATGGAACTGTATGACAAAGGTAACAAAACAGATGAAAATGAACCAAAAAGCGTACATTTTCGTTATAAAAACATATATTTTAAAAAACTGTATGCACAAAATGGCCCCCAGGACTGTTCTGCACATGCATAATCTTTCCCAAAATGGCGCTGGCAGTGTTGGTAGCATTTTGGAAAAGGGAAGCCAGTCTGCACATTCTCAGTGGCCATTTTGCATACCATGTGCATACCAACGCTTTTCCAAAATGGCACTGGCAGAATCCATGCCATTTTGGAAAAGGGCAGCTGAACACGTGAAGACTGGTCCAGTGGCCCTTTTGCACATGCACAGTGATTTTAAATTTAATTATTAATCATTATTGAGTATCATTATTAAAAATACAAAAATGGTAGGAGCTGTTTACCACCTCCCCCCTCCACAACGAAGGGGTTTTTGTAAACAAAAATGAACACCCAAACAAAAACAAATGATATTCCCGTTGCATACCCCATGCACGGGGTGCCAAAGTTGTGCAGAAAGCCTCAAGTTTAAAAGAAACATAATTTTCTTCCTATCCACGTTACACACTTTTTTCCAGATGGACATTAGGGCTGAAACTAATTTTTAGCCCCAAATTGAGTATTCATTATTCTTTTCCAGAAACGAATATCCAATTTCGAATTTGTTGCATTTGTAAAATTAATCACTTCAGTACATTATTTGTGAGTTTGTTATTCACAACTGTTCCGTGGTGCTTTGTATTTTCTCCTTATCATTAATGTGTTTCGAACTTATAAGTGCAGTGGGTTTGATATTTGTCAAAATTATTCACTTTTTCGATAGCAATTCGAACACCCTGGCAACATTGCATGGTTTAATCTGTTCTTTGACTTATCTTTTGACAGGTTGTTTTCCCCGGCATAGCCACTTGTAACGAAAGAAGGGATGATAGAAAAAGGTCTGGTATCCTGGATTTGGTCTATCAGTTTGCCTGTCAAATTGTAACAAAAGAAGAGTTGAATCCATTGATGGCATTCATATTTAATCAATTAATTTTATTTATTTATTTATTTATGTTATTATATTTAGCCACACCATCCATCCTCACGGCAGCTCAGGGCAGCGTACATAATTTAAAACAAATAAAATATACAAAAATATACAAAAGGGGGGGTGGGGGTGTTACAAAGACAATAAATGTGATAAAAAGAGATGAGACCCGCTGGCTAAAAATCCCACCTCCTATCCCTTTACCCTCCCTCCCCCAAAGGCCCAGACAAACAGCCAGGTCTTACAGGCCCGGCGGAAGGCCCACAAGCTGGGAGCCAGGTGAGCCTCCTCTGGAAGGGAGTTCCACAGCTGCGGTGGGGCCACTGAGAACGCCCTCTTCATTGTGGCCCCCCGGTTTACCCTGTGTAATGTGCTCCCTACAGCCCATCCCCATCAGGAGGCGGTCCGTGGCATACTGCAACAGCTGCAGCTTCAGAGTTGTCACCAAGGGCAGTCCCACATAGAGCGCATTTCAGTAATCCAACCTAGAGGTGATGAACGCATGGATGAGGTTGGCCAGGTCGGAGTTTGAGACGTATGGCTGGATCCTACTCACAAAATGTAATTTGGAAAAAGGCTTCTTTTGCCACTGCCTCAACCTAACAATCCAGGTGGAGGCCAGAGTCCAACAGGACCCCCAAACTTCACGTCTGCAGGGCCAGTGGCAGGCAGATTGCCACCACAAGAGGGGGAATCGCTTCAGCTTCCCTACCTACCAACATCACCTCCGTCTTATTGGGGTTCAGCCTCAGTCTGCTCAGCCTCATCCAGTCGCTCACTGGTGTCAGGCACTGGGAAAGCACCAAGACTGCAGGACCTGGGTCTGTTGAAAAAGAGAGGTATAGCTGGGTGTCATCAGCATACTGGTGGCAACTCACACCAAACCATCTCACAACCTCACCCAGGGGTTGCATATAAATATTAAATAAATGGAGACAGAATGAAACCTTGCAGTACACCACAAGCGAGATCTCAGGGGCTAGAAGTTTCTTCCCTCAGCACCACCCACTGGCATCTCCCTGACAGTAATGCACAGAACCGTCCTAGGACAGTCCCACCGACCCAACCCAGGGCCCACAGCCACCTCAACGCAACCCATGGTCAACTGTATCAAATGCTGCTGAGAGATCCAACAGGACGAGTGATGTTGAACACCCCNCCCAAATATTATTTCTCAGCTCTGACAGCGCCCCCACCCCACCCCCCCGGCTCGTGATTATGTCTGACAACTGAGAAATGAGCAGCCAAGCAGATGTATAGTCTTACAAATTACCATGGAATTATACATCACCATCTGCCCCGCTCATGCCATCCAGAATTTGTATCCTGTGCCGCGGGCCTCCGTATGCAATCATATGTTTTCAGGGTCTGCGCCATCCTGTCGGCGCCTCGTCATCCAAAGCGTGCAATCCGAGAAAACAAACGAGGGGCCTTTGCCGGCTGCCTGGGCCTCCGAGCAGAAAGTCTGGGGGCCTCTCCTCCGTGACAGCATCCTTCTCCCGTCCCGAGGCATTTCGCAAACGTGAACCCACCTAGCCCAACACCCGCTTTGCAGAGGGGGAAGTGAGGCAGAGAGGGGGGGCAAATGCAACCTTCCCAGAGCCATAGGGTGATGCTGCCAAAGCAGAGACTTGAACCCAGCTCCTCGGCCCCATCTTCAAACACCAAGGAAGCTAAATACAGATTTGCAGCCCCAGGAACTCAGAGTTCCAGACTGTTCCAAATTCCCCCACAGCTGGTTTTTCTTTGACCCTTTCCCAATTCCTGGATCTGGCCCATAAATCCAGATCCTGTTCTCTGGAAGAGTGAGCTCAGGGAGCAGAGATGAGGGCAGGCATTCAAGGACAGGGAATAGATCTAGGGAGTAGCTCGTGGGTGGAGGACCTCAGGCCCAGGGGCCAAATGCAGCCCATGGTGGCTAGGTTTTAAATTTGATCCCTATCCAGTTCCTGGATCTGGCCCCCGGATCCAGTTTCTGCCCCCAATCACTGAGAGAGCGCGCTCAGGGTAAGGGATCAAACTAGCAATGAAGACATGCACACAAGGAATGAGGACAGATCCATGACAGAGCCAGAATCTGGATCCTCCTTTTCCTGAGCGCACCTCTGCCCCCCAACGTCGATGCGGCCCTCAGAGCTGGTCCTCATTTTCGGCGTGGCCCCTGGGGAAGAAAAGGTTCCCCACCTTTGTAATGCAGAACCAGAACCCTAAGCTAAAGGGTCAAGACTATCAGCACAGAAGGAATAGAAGATTCCTAAATCCCTTTACCTGGTCCGATCCAGGGGCCTGGCTAGCAGATTGGCCCTGGACTCGAACAAGTAGGGTTGCTACCTAAGCAGATTTTTAAGGAACACTTATGAGAAATGCATGTTGAGAGGCAGGAGCGCGCCTGTCCTTTACGCACTTTGAATGTTGGGAGGGATGTGTGGGTGTGTATGGGGTGGAGTTTATTTGTGGAGAGGTGGAGCTTATTGGCTGAGCAGGTGGAGCTTGTCCCTCTAAGACTTCTTGAAAAGTTGGGAGGTACGGGAACACGTTCTTTTCCATAGTTTTTTTAAAGGACACATTCCCCCTCCTTCATTTGACTGTGTGTCTGGGAGAATCGCGGTAGCTTTGTCAGCTCCCAAGCTTGTACAACAACAATTTGCCCCAGTTCCAATCGGCTACCGAAGGTCTATTGGGACAGAGGCAGGGATAGTCTTCTCTTCCCTGTGTTTTCTCCATTGGCGTCAGTCAGGAAAATGCAGTGAATCTAGGTCCCTGGAAATAGCCCGGCAGCTGTTGCTGCTGCTTCTGATCTGTTCAATCACAGCACAGAAGAATGTTAAGCCCGGGATGGATCAGATGCAAGGGCGATTACTCCCGAGTGAACGAAGGGGCTACGGTCTAGGCCTTGGGGTCCAGCTCTGTCCAGCTCCATTCCTGCCTTAGCCTCATTCTGCCCCCACCTGCCCCCTCAGCTACTTTCTGTAGGGGAAAAAAATATATATCAGAATGAAATTTAAAATTGATGGGGTTTCTAAGATGTTTTTGCAGCTTTGTTCCCCCAACAAAATGCTGAAAGTTGGGGTTTCAAAGCCATACATTTGGAGAGAGGGGCAAAAAGAAAATGTCCACAATAATTCTCATTTTTAAAAAAGTTTATTTTTTGTCACCCACCCCTCCCCCTAAAATGTTTTTAGAGCAGCATTGTGCGTAACCAACCAGCCTCTTTGCAGAAGGAGCGTCAGTGAGAAATAGGGATTCAGGCTTCTTACTAGTCCAGTAGTTCGAGCATTAGCTATGGACCTGGGGTCAATTTCCCACTCTGCCACCGACCCCCCTGAGTGACCTTAGTCAAGACACTTAGACCAGTGGTTCTCAAGCTGTCTAGCTCATGGCCCCTACTTCCTGGGCTGTGGCATTTGATGCTGCTGCCCCCACCACAAATACACAGGTACCCTTCCCTTGCTCTCCCTCACACCTCCACAGCTGCTCCCCTAGCAGAGAGCACCGGAGCTGAAGCCAGGTCCAAGATGGCACCTGCTTGTCCATTTCTGTCATGTGCATTTTAATTAGTGACTCCAGCACCAATCAGAATTAACGTTACAAGAGTGAGAGGGACTGCCACCATTTTGGAGTTTCTCCAACCCCACCCCGCAAGTTCAGCCAGTCAGCGAGGCCTCTTCTCACGCCCCCCTCCCTCCATCAGTCAAACTACACCTGAGTAGGGTTGCCCCCGAGGCACATGTTAAAGAAACTTATGAAAAAATACATGCTGCAGGGCCCGCGTTGGTGCATTAGGTGCCAATGCAGGGCNCCCAAATATTATTTCTCAGCTCTGACAGCGCCCCCACCCCACCCCCCCGGCTCGTGATTATGTCTGACAACTGAGAAATGAGCAGCCAAGCAGATGTATAGTCTTACAAATTACCATGGAATTATACATCACCATCTGCCCCGCTCATGCCATCCAGAATTTGTATCCTGTGCCGCGGGCCTCCGTATGCAATCATATGTTTTCAGGGTCTGCGCCATCCTGTCGGCGCCTCGTCATCCAAAGCGTGCAATCCGAGAAAACAAACGAGGGGCCTTTGCCGGCTGCCTGGGCCTCCGAGCAGAAAGTCTGGGGGCCTCTCCTCCGTGACAGCATCCTTCTCCCGTCCCGAGGCATTTCGCAAACGTGAACCCACCTAGCCCAACACCCGCTTTGCAGAGGGGGAAGTGAGGCAGAGAGGGGGGGCAAATGCAACCTTCCCAGAGCCATAGGGTGATGCTGCCAAAGCAGAGACTTGAACCCAGCTCCTCGGCCCCATCTTCAAACACCAAGGAAGCTAAATACAGATTTGCAGCCCCAGGAACTCAGAGTTCCAGACTGTTCCAAATTCCCCCACAGCTGGTTTTTCTTTGACCCTTTCCCAATTCCTGGATCTGGCCCATAAATCCAGATCCTGTTCTCTGGAAGAGTGAGCTCAGGGAGCAGAGATGAGGGCAGGCATTCAAGGACAGGGAATAGATCTAGGGAGTAGCTCGTGGGTGGAGGACCTCAGGCCCAGGGGCCAAATGCAGCCCATGGTGGCTAGGTTTTAAATTTGATCCCTATCCAGTTCCTGGATCTGGCCCCCGGATCCAGTTTCTGCCCCCAATCACTGAGAGAGCGCGCTCAGGGTAAGGGATCAAACTAGCAATGAAGACATGCACACAAGGAATGAGGACAGATCCATGACAGAGCCAGAATCTGGATCCTCCTTTTCCTGAGCGCACCTCTGCCCCCCAACGTCGATGCGGCCCTCAGAGCTGGTCCTCATTTTCGGCGTGGCCCCTGGGGAAGAAAAGGTTCCCCACCTTTGTAATGCAGAACCAGAACCCTAAGCTAAAGGGTCAAGACTATCAGCACAGAAGGAATAGAAGATTCCTAAATCCCTTTACCTGGTCCGATCCAGGGGCCTGGCTAGCAGATTGGCCCTGGACTCGAACAAGTAGGGTTGCTACCTAAGCAGATTTTTAAGGAACACTTATGAGAAATGCATGTTGAGAGGCAGGAGCGCGCCTGTCCTTTACGCACTTTGAATGTTGGGAGGGATGTGTGGGTGTGTATGGGGTGGAGTTTATTTGTGGAGAGGTGGAGCTTATTGGCTGAGCAGGTGGAGCTTGTCCCTCTAAGACTTCTTGAAAAGTTGGGAGGTACGGGAACACGTTCTTTTCCATAGTTTTTTTAAAGGACACATTCCCCCTCCTTCATTTGACTGTGTGTCTGGGAGAATCGCGGTAGCTTTGTCAGCTCCCAAGCTTGTACAACAACAATTTGCCCCAGTTCCAATCGGCTACCGAAGGTCTATTGGGACAGAGGCAGGGATAGTCTTCTCTTCCCTGTGTTTTCTCCATTGGCGTCAGTCAGGAAAATGCAGTGAATCTAGGTCCCTGGAAATAGCCCGGCAGCTGTTGCTGCTGCTTCTGATCTGTTCAATCACAGCACAGAAGAATGTTAAGCCCGGGATGGATCAGATGCAAGGGCGATTACTCCCGAGTGAACGAAGGGGCTACGGTCTAGGCCTTGGGGTCCAGCTCTGTCCAGCTCCATTCCTGCCTTAGCCTCATTCTGCCCCCACCTGCCCCCTCAGCTACTTTCTGTAGGGGAAAAAAATATATATCAGAATGAAATTTTAAATTGATGGGGTTTCTAAGATGTTTTTGCAGCTTTGTTCCCCCAACAAAATGCTGAAAGTTGGGGTTTCAAAGCCATACATTTGGAGAGAGGGGCAAAAAGAAAATGTCCACAATAATTCTCATTTTTAAAAAAGTTTATTTTTTGTCACCCACCCCTCCCCCAAAAATGTTTTTAGAGCAGCATTGTGCGTAACCAACCAGCCTCTTTGCAGAAGGAGCGTCAGTGAGAAATAGGGATTCAGGCTTCTTACTAGTCCAGTAGTTCGAGCATTAGCTATGGACCTGGGGTCAATTTCCCACTCTGCCACCGACCCCCCTGAGTGACCTTAGTCAAGACACTTAGACCAGTGGTTCTCAAGCTGTCTAGCTCATGGCCCCTACTTCCTGGGCTGTGGCATTTGATGCTGCTGCCCCCACCACAAATACACAGGTACCCTTCCCTTGCTCTCCCTCACACCTCCACAGCTGCTCCCCTAGCAGAGAGCACCGGAGCTGAAGCCAGGTCCAAGATGGCACCTGCTTGTCCATTTCTGTCATGTGCATTTTAATTAGTGACTCCAGCACCAATCAGAATTAACGTTACAAGAGTGAGAGGGACTGCCACCATTTTGGAGTTTCTCCAACCCCACCCCGCAAGTTCAGCCAGTCAGCGAGGCCTCTTCTCACGCCCCTCTCCCTCCATCAGCCAAACTACACCTGAGTAAGGTTGCCCCCAAGGCACATTTTAAAGAAACTTATGGAAAATACATGCTGCAGGGCTTGCGTTGGTGCATTAGGTGCCAATGCAGGGCCCTGCAATCTGTATCTTTCATAAGCGTTCCTTACAAATTTGCATAGGAGGCAACCCTACATCTGAGGGGCCTGCTCCCAACTCAAAAGCCACTGGCTGAGGGGTGTCTGCAGGGGTGAGAAGCCACAGAGGTAAGTACAGACTCTGGAGAAATTTCAGTCTCCCAGTCAGGGGTGCAGCTACAGATGGGGCAAGTGGAGGCCCCAGGGATCAGGCTTTCGGGAGCATGGCACTGGGACACCAAAATGTCCTGCTTTCTCTCTGCTGGATCTATTTGCCCAGCAGCTGCCACCCCATCCCCATTGCCTCACCTTTCCCCCCAGGGCCCCTGGGCCCTGGTGCCTCAGTTTCCTCTTCCTACTCCAGTGCCCCTTGTGCCTCACTGCCCAATCCCTGGGCCTACCCCATTCTCTCCCTTCCTTGCCTCCCCCTTGCTTCTCTCCCCATCCCAGTTGGTACGGGGCTCAGTAACGTGACTTGCCCCAGGGCTCTCTTAAGCCTAGCAAAGTCAGCCACCAGCCCTAGGGGCAATTCCAAGCTATAGCGGGTTCACCTTCTGTTCCCGTTGGCGACATTGGGTGTAAACAGACGGCGCTCCACTTCACCGCCAGGTGGCCTGTCCATCTAAAGGTGACCCACCAGATGTTGAAGTGGAGCCGGTGGCGCCAGCCCTGCTCGCAGTGCTCCGGAACATCCCAGAGCGCTGCCAGCGGAGCTAGTTAGCCGGGGCGTCCGTTTAAACCCGACTCAGGTGCGGCTGGCAGGGGTGCACTCCTGGAGAAGCTCGGAGGGTGGCTGGCCCCGCATCCGTCTAAACGTACCCACTCCAGCTCCCGGAGGTGGTGCAGGGGCAGCTGGGAAAAGGTGAGAGCGATGGTCACCCCATCACGAACCCACAAATCCTTTTGCTCACTTGGATTTTGCCCCTAAGAAACACGCCAACATCCCCCAAATATCTGCCCCCTGGGATGCCACCATCCCACATTGCAACGTGAGAATTTCTCTCTGGAGCGACGCTGCGTGCACACTCCCTCTGCAGCAACTAACTCTGCCTCAAGCCTCCGTACAACGGGGGCACAGCCAGGATAGACGTCCCGGGGTGATCCAGCGTTGTCCTCTCCCTGGTGGTGACACACCCAGCCCTCACCCCTCAAGTTTCCCAGAGTGGCTGGTGCGCGACGCTGGAGAAGGGACAGAGAATTGAGGTGTTCGCAGACGAGAGGGTTCCCCCACTCACCCCTCACACTCCCAGTCAAATCTGCAGTGGTGCACCCCACCCTCTCCGAGAAGTAAACACCGTCTGAAGGGATGTGGAGGGGACAGGAGTGTGTGTTCACAGGTGTTGGAGGACACGGCTAAAGAAGAGGCTGGTGGTGCCCAGTATGGCGGTAGAGGTGGGTTTCGATAAAACACAAACGCCCTTTTTGGCTTTCATATTTGAAACACGGAACTGGAGCTGTGTGTTCAGGTTCCGAGTGACCCCCAAATTTCCCCCAAAATGTGGTATCCGTGGTCTCCCGAAACTCGTAGCTCTCCGCTTAGGGAGTCTGTAGTAAGCCCTCCCCACCTGCAGGAGCCACTGCTGTTTCAGGACTGCAGTCTACAGCACTGCATCCTTCCAGGCCCAGATACAAATGCACATCATCATCATCATCATCAAGTTTATTGCGTGGCAAATAGCCGTTGCAAGCATAAACGTATAAGCAAACAAACAAAACCAAAGCGCAATGTGATTCGAACATTAGACAAAGCCAAATGGTTAATATATAAAGAGGCCATTACAGATTACTAATAAACACCTTGCTGCCCTACTAAAGTCAGAGACCAGGGTCTAATAATCTAAGGACCTCCCTCCCATCTTCCTTGCTGGTAATAGACTCCCTCCCCTTTCTAAATCCCAGGGCCTTATAAAGAAAAAGGGCCACATCCCTGGTTTTTGTCCCTTCTCGGCCAGATAATAGCGAGACCAGTGCCTGTTGGTCACTCAGGGACGAGTCCAAGTAAGGCAGAATCCACTTGGTGCGCAAATTGACGTACCATTCACAATACAATACAAAATGCCCCATAGTATCCGAGAGTCGCAACTTACAATCACAAAAGGGGGGGACTGGAAAGTGCCTCCCCTTGAATCGACTCTCCATAACACCACAGGGGAAAAACCCCAACCTAGCCATAGCAAAACATCTACGGACCTGGGGGCTCAACTGGTAAGATAACTACATCGCCGCGGCAGGTAAATGCTCATACAATTCCATAACCAACAACATTGAGGGCATACCTCTAATAGCGGCAATCTCCTCCACAAATACACATAACGATTAGAACACAAATACACAGATACAA
Organism: Sphenodon punctatus; assembly: GCA_003113815.1. Classification (NCBI taxonomy): domain Eukaryota; kingdom Metazoa; phylum Chordata; class Lepidosauria; order Sphenodontia; family Sphenodontidae; genus Sphenodon; species Sphenodon punctatus. The sequence goes on from QEPC01002388.1 coordinate 7,655,515, forward strand.
ATACAAATACTCAAGCCCATGCACAGCCGTACTGCCGAGGTACAGTCCCAACCACACAACATATCGTTTGTGGAAACAAGGCCTAGCCTCCCCATCTGTGAAACAGCACATGTCCCAACAGCCCCTACTTCAGAGAAACAGTCCCTTGTTGGGTGCTGAATCCCATTGTCCTGCAGGAGAGGTAGGAGAGGTTCTGTCCCGCTTGGAATGTTGGGAGGGGGTGCGTTTGAGTGCAAGCATGTGACCGGGCGGAGCTTATTCACTGAGGGGTGGAGCTTATTAGCCAAAAGGGCAGGGCTTGTCCTTCTGGCAATATTGGGAGGTATAAAACGGGGATGATAATAATTGTAACGGGGGGTCTTCCCAGGGCCGCACAGGGCACTGGGGTGTTGCTAGGGGAATTAGCCAGCCCCACTGCCCTCAACCTGGCTGTATCCCCCAAGTAGGGGTGTGTGCTCTGTGGGGTTCCCCTGTAGGGGCCCCACCCTTGGCCTCCTACTGCCCCTCACAGCCAAGGCCTACGCCACCATATGTGCACACAGTCTCTATGTCTACGGCTTGACCCCAAAGCCCGTCTCTATGTTCTCTGCCTTAGCCCTTCATCTGGGTGTGGGCCCTCTGCTCTAAGCGGGCCCCTCACCAAGGTTACTTTCCTGGAGTAGGGCGCTCACAGTCCTAGCCCCTATGCTGCCCCCATCTCAACTGGGCCGAGGCCCTTTATTGGCCCCGAGCATGCTCAGTCCACCTAGTCCTTACTGAGCATGTCTCCGTACTCAGAGCTCAGAGAGGGTCAGCGAGCGCTACTGAGCATGCGCCGGCACTCAGAGCTCTGAACAGCCCTGAAGCCTTTACTGGGCATGCTCCGCGGCTATAGTCTGGCTATTATTAACCGTTACAGGGCTAGTGTCCAACCCAGGCTGCCTTGGCCGGGGGGCTGGCTTCCCCAGACCCACACACGCACCCAGCCTTTAGGGCTGGCCCACACAGCCCCTCTTAAAGGGCCCGCAGCCCCGGAGGGCTACGCCCTGCTACAATAATACATTCCTATCATGCTCCGAGATTCTAAATTATGAGGTGCCTAGAATACTTCAGTGCATCGGGCCCCGAAAGGCACATTCATTGTTTTATAGGTTCATTAGACCCCCTTAGGACAGAGCTGGTTTTCCACTCTCCTGTGAAACAGTGATATGTACAGGCTGGATACCAGACTCACCGGATCATGCATCTGATCCTCTCTTCCTAAAATTCCTGGCTACGTGCAAAGCCCCAGAAGCATGGGCGGTGAGAGGCCATGCCAAAATAACAGAACGATCCCAGACAATTCCTATAGGGCCAGAGATGGGGAAACCCCTGCCCCCGGGGGTCAAATGAGCCTGTTTTGACTTGGCCCCTTTCCAATTCTTGGATCTGGACCCCGGATTCAGGCATGTCCTCAAACCCTGCAGGAGAGGGAGGGAGGGAGCAGAGACACGAGGACATGCAATCTGAGGATCTGGGAGTCAGATTCATGGCCCAGACACCCCCACCCCCCTTAAAACTCCCATCCAGCAACTGCTACCCAGATCACAGAGCTTGTCCCGATTTTCAAAGGGGGAAGGCAGCTGGAGGGAATGTTCCAGGATGGGTCGGCGACAGGGAAAATCAGAATACAATAGAAATGTAGACGAAGCTTTAATGGACACTATGCGTCCTACACGACAGACAAGCAAAGAAGCTTCTGGGCTGGATCATGTTGGCAGCGCACTCTCATCACATGTGGTTTTACCCACAGTTGAGGGGAGCCCCAGGTTAGAGACTTGGGCAAACCTTTAACCTAATTTCTGTGCTTTGGGGAACTCCGAGGGAAACGGGCGGCAGCAGAAAGAGTGACCTCTTTACAGGCTGGGGCAGTTCTGCAGGGAAAAAGATCTGTATTTATTTTTCATAAACGATGATGCCCAGAATTGGGTACAATTCTCCAGCAGAGGCCTAACCAGTGCAGACGGGACTTGCGCTAGGAGGTCAAATTGATCCGCCCCGGTTGCCTGGGAATTGGTTCTAATGCCGAATCATTTTGTGAACCCTAAGCTAGTTCAGTAGGTTTTAAAAGCATCCGTTGCAATCCTGGGGTCTACTTGCTCAGGGATGGCGGATGTCGTTCCACCATGCAGGTTCCAATCCGTGCCGGGGACTTAGCAGCCTGTATGACAATTCACATTAAGCGGCTGCATGTTACTTCCTGACATTTATAGATTTTTACCTAATGCTGCAAATTAAGGTAATTGCACTCGGGGCCTATTAATTTCTCTGAACTTTGGAGGAGAGGCAGCCGCCGAGGCCTGATTGAATGTGAAGGCTTCTGAGCTCACCTCAGCCCCTCACCCACTCCTCTCCCTCCACCCCACACATCAGTCACTACGCTCCTGCTCTCCAAAGGCCTGCGCAATGGAGAAGCCACCCAGAAAAGACTGACCTGCTACAGCCTGCAGTGATAGCACTGCACATTTGTGTCCTGCTGAGGGGGGGGGTCCAGTAGGCCTGGTTCATAATAGACTAGGGTCGCCATATGTGCAATTTTTTCCAGGACACTTATGCACCAATGGAGGCCCTGCAACATGTATTTTTCATAAGCGTCCTGGGAAAAAAATTGCATATATGGCAACCCTATAATAGACTTTCTTTTTTTGTGGAGCAGTTCCGTGAAAACAGAACGGCTCTCTAAATTTCGACCGGCATCCCAAGAAGATTGAAACTTTCTATCGGACTTCTGAGCCGCCATTTTGCACATGTGCAAATTGACCCTGGCAATGCAACAAAATGGCTGTTGCAGTACAGCGGCCACCATTTTTTTGTACGGAGGCGCCATTTTTTTGTACGCGCAGTACAGACGACACCATTTTGTGCATTTACAAATGGCAACCCCCCTAAAATTTGATCGTTCCAGCCAATGAAAATCGAAACGATTGTTTATTTCAGTTTTTGCCAGAAAGGATCAAACTGACCGGATCTGTTGAGAACGACACCCAGTCGGAAATTTTTTCAACTCAGCCCTAATATGGTTATTTACATCCCTGTGAGGTAGGTCGGTCAGTAGGTGGGGAGGCCTGAGGGACTGAAGCTCCACACACCCCCTCTGAAACCTCCATCACCTTTACTCTGTCCCCCTTGGAGCAAAATCTCCCTGTCCCTCCCTTGGCTCCTTCAGGAGCGCTTTGTTTCCCAGAAGGGGATCGGGGACAGAAGGCTAGGAGTGTAAGCCACCAGCAACAGACAATGCTCCATGGTCCAACTCCTTCCCTTCTCTCATAGCTCTCGTCCTGTCCATCCCCACGTTTCCCCCAAGAAGGGCAGGATACACGCAGGTGTAGACTGTGCATTGGAAGGGGCTCTGTGTGACCCCCAATAAATGGAGTCAACAAATCAACTGGAAATGACAACGTGAGAGTGAGAAGCCCAGTCAAATGCAGGCCCACACAGCCTGATACGCAGAGTGCCATGACCCAAGGCCAGCCTCTGAATTTGTGGGGCCCAGGGAAAAAATAAAATGGAGGGGGGCCGCCCGCCCTCCATAGTCCCAATCCTTTACCAATTGGCCCTTTGGGGCTCCCCTGCCCCAATAGATGAGGGTAGGCAGGGCAGGGCCTTGCAGGAAGCAACCACCCCTAGGAGCAGAGAGTCATGGTGGTGAGAGCGCCCCACAGAAATAGCCCGTCCTGGGGCCTCAGGAGCGCCGGAGCCAAGGCTACCAAGACTGACCTCCTTACAGGTCCCCCTCGAACCACAGGGCCCTAAAGAGGTTGAATATTTGAAAGATGAATTATGGTCACTGACTCTGATGGGTGGGTTGGGGTGGGTCCATCAAACACACCTTTTGGGGATCCAGCACTGACCAACAGCACCCGGAAGGATATGGGGGACAGGGAGTCCATGCTGGAGAGGTTAGGTTGTGCCCCCTATCCCTGAAGGAAATGCCGTTTCACAGATGGGGGCTGAGGCCAAGTGACTTGGACCAAGGCCCCTCAGTGAGCTCAGGGCCGAGCTGGGATTTAAACCCATGTCGGGTTTTCTCGCCCTCGATGGTTTGTTAGTGCCGTCTCCTGCTGTCTCTGATTGGACAGCGTAGGAGCCCCAGCGGGCCGGCAGCGGTACATTCTGAAGAGAGGCGGAGGCGGGGCCTGGGAGAGCCTCTTTGCTCCACCCATTTCTGAGATAGTCACGCCCCTTCCGAGCATTGTGATGTCACAACACTCAGAAGGGGCAGAGCCAAGCAACAACCAGGGAAGAGGGTGGAAGTGGAGCCCCTTGCACACCTACTGAGCCTAACTCAGGACCAACCAGCTCCTTATTCTCCCCAGCTGGGACCAGCAGTCTACCTACCTACCTATGCGTCTGGGTTGCAAGGCAAGCACTTTGGGGAGCTGTATGGTCCGTGGGAAGAAAGAGGGCAGTCAGCACCCTGCATGTTGCCTGCTTGAGCTCGCAGCCCATTTCCATAGCATCTGGGCTGCACCTGAACTCACAAAGGGTCTCCAGGCCAGCCTCAGCCTTCCCCCAACTGGGGGAATGGCGCACACACACACACACACCCCGACCCCTGGAGTGGCAGCACCCTGCCTGCCCGCTAGGAAGTTTTAAGAACAGCCCCCGGCGTTTCCATTTCAAGGGCACCGTGCTTTTGCTCAGTTGCACCAACAGAGGGTGCTCAAAGCATAGGAATTGGCTCCGGACACAGGCCCTGATGCGGTCGTGCTGGTCTGTACTAAGCATGACTGTTTGTAGCCCAGTGGGGGCTTTAGAGGCAAGTGCTTTACAGGGACAGGGGGTGAGAGAGGGTGCCAGACACCTGCCTCCGGACAAGAACTGAAAGGGGTGCCCATAAAATGGGTAAATCCATCCGCGTCTCGGTAACGGAACTGATCCCGTATTGTCAAGTACTAAACGCCGGTGCTCATTTACTACCCGGCAAGATTCTCAAGTTACGGCAGAGTTACCATGTTACCAAGGTAGCATTTGCCCATTTCCATGCATTCCAAGTACTCAAAACCAAGGGGCGTGGTGTAGGTTGTGCTGTTGTAGATTTAAAGCCACTGGCTAAGATGGAGTAACCAAGTAACCAGCGGTACACCGGGAACCGTAACTCGCTAACAGTCAATCAGAAAGTTGGGGGCTGGGAGAGAAGAGCTGGAAACGGATGAGTTTGTTAGGACTTATTGGGTGCTTCTCTGAAACAACTTAGCTGGCCGCCGTTGGAGACAGGACGCTGGGCTGGATGCTTTATGATCATAAGGCTAGGGCGCCGAACCGGCCCTGTTGCTCTGGGGTTTGTGTTACACTAGTGGGCTGGCAATAATAGTCCCAGTCCCTGGTCTTGATTCCCAGTTTGCCTCACACTCCAGATACCTCACCCCAGGCTCTGACTTCAGGGGGTTCCCAAGGTCAGAGCCCAGGCTAGTTGCCGACATGGCCCGGGGTAATCCTGGGCCAACATCTGGCGGTGCCTGCACAGGTGTGCAGTGGAGGTCCGGGACAAAGCAGGCTATGGCGGGTCACTCTCCCATCTGTTTATAGCCTTCATTCCAGGGGGAAGGGACGCTGAATGAAAGGGCAGCATCAGTGAGCAGTGCCACAGGAAGGCCTGACGCTTCAGGGCTTGGCTCACTTCAGGAGTTTATTCTTATCCCGTCTCTTTGTCTTGCCTGCTTTGCCGCCTGTCTATTTTAAATCCCTGCTCTAATGCCCTGGCTCTCCCCCAAAATAGCTGCCGTATTAACACTCCCCTTTGGTTCGCGAGCCCTCCTCTGGGCGGGGAAGAGGAACCCCGTCCCACTCATTTGATCAGTTTGACTTTTCCCGTGGAATGTGCCTCTCTCTGTCTCTTTTCCTCCCAGGTGGGGGTAGAGGTAGACTTCACCTGCGCTGCCCCGGCTGGGTCGCTCCACGCCCTTCATTGCGGTCTGGCGCGCTCGGCTGACCCTGTCCTGAATGCCACCTCAAATACCCGGGATAGCTTGCAAGGCCTCTAAAGCCGATGCCAATTGCGAGCTGGCTCTCGGCGGCAGCAGACGTCCTGGCCCTCAGGATATTAAAAATGCCCGTGGAATCCTCTCAGCAAACCAGGATAATCTCGTAATTGAGATGTGTTTTCTCTACAATCCTTGCACCTCGAGGTGTCGGATTTCTCAAGTGCTCTTGAGACATGCCCCCCTTTTCTTTCCAAAAGCACAGCCACCTGTTAGCTCTCCTGGGGGTGTCTTACCCCGGAGAACTGCCCCTCATCCGTGGGGAGCTGAATGTAGCTGCCTTTGGACTGGGATGGCTATACACCTGTGATTCTGAGGACCCCTGTCGTGGTTCTGCTCAAGCAGACAAGGTTGGGTTAGGGCTCCCAGTCGAGGATGCCCACGCCGTCGGGCCCAGCTGTTGTCTGTGTGTGTTGGTGTGTGCGTCCAACCTGAGGGTACTGCTGCAGGACTCTGGAGGTTGCACTGCGGCTACCGTGGAAAGGCAGCGGCCTTCTCCTCTGGTCCTGACTGCGATGCTGGCTGACCCCTTCCACAGCAGTTGAGATCCTGTGTGAGATAGTTGTGTGGGGCCCCTTCGAACATACAAATGTTTGACAGACACAAAGCAACCTGCCCATTAGCAAAAGGAAAATGTTCCTGTAATTAATTTCTGACATTCAATTAAACAACATGTGGTTGGATACTGGAGAACAATCCCCTTTCTCAATTCCCTCACTGAGGAGACAGATCGTGTTGTCAAGTTGTGTATAACAGGATACGGTCCTAACAGTACAGGGGCCTGGGCCTTGTTCAGAGCAGGCTGCTGGACAGAGCATAGAGTAGCCTGATCCAGGTTTCGAAGCAGACTGGATTGGACATGAATTAAAGCTTCTGATCTTTATACAGTTCCAGTCGAGCATTCTCAGTCACTCTGTCTTCACCTGATTCCAGGATGTAAAAAGACAAGAGCATTCCGATTAGAGGTTTACTGTGGCAGGGTCCCTCAAGTTACATGTTTTGGGGAACCAACTCATACCATGCCACAGGAAAGGGGTTTCTCCACCACACACCCTTGGGGTCTAGTACCCTAAATTTGGAAGCTGGCCTCCGCTTCACCCCTTATAGCCAGTCCTGCATCAACCTATGCAGGGCTTCTCCCACAAGGGTGGGTCCCTTGAAATCCAAAATATAGTAACATAACCAAAAGTCCAATAAACAGAAAGATCACACCTGGATACTTTAGTCCTTGATCCGTGGGTAAGGCCTACTCTCCCTCGAGAGGCCTGAGCCTGGAGTAATCTTGCCTGGGCTGGGCCACTGCCTGCCCTTTCCTGGGCTTCCTAGGCCTTGGCAGCCTACAGGTCTGGAGGAGATCTTTCCCCCTAGGTTGTCTCCAGCAGACTGCATCCTGTAGCACTAGCAGGACCTTTATATAGGCTTAGAGCCTTAGGCTTTATGGTGATTTAAAGGGCCAGCTCCCTTTTTCTATGTTAACCCTATTGTGCTCCATTTTGTGGGTCTGGTTTGGCCGCCATCTTATGGCCTTCTTGGCTTTGTTGCCATTTTTGTGGTGCCATGCTGCCACATTTACCTACCAAGATGATGAATGCGTCTAGTTTACGTTCCTCCCAAACAATGAGTCGCTGGATTTAGGGGCAGGCAAGATAGGCACTTGTCTAGGGCAGCAGATTGGGGGGGTGGGGGTGGGGTGGTCAGATTTATTTATTTATTTTTATATATTTATTTATTTTTAAAACGTATTACCCCGCCCCTCATGCCACAGGCAGCTCGGGGCAGCTTACAACAATAAAAACAATCATAAAAAGAGAAAGCAGAGAAAACAACCCCCCCCACCCCCTAGCCCTCCATCCATCACCCCTCTCCCCCGCCAAACACCTGGCAGAACAGCCAGGTCTTGCAACGTTTCCAAAAAGAGGGGAGGTCTGGGCCATCATCGGAAGGGAGTTCTATAGGCGCGGCGCGGTCATCAAGAATGCCCTCTCCTGCGTGGCCACCCAAGAAACTCGGGGGACCTCGAGCAGGGCATCCCCGGACGACCACAGGGGCTGATGCAGGACACAGGGAGTGAGGCGGTCTCACAGATAGGCAGGGCCCAGGCCGTTTAGAGCTTTATAGGTTAAAACCAACACCTTGAATCGGGCCCGGAAAACCACCGGCAGCCAGTGCAGAGAGCGGAGCACCAGTGTAATATACTCCCGGTGGCCCAATCCCACTAGGAGACGGGCCGCCACATTCTGCACCAGCTGCAATTTCTGAGCCGTCACCATGGGTAGCCCCACGTAGAAATTTGGGGGGCTTCTGTTCTCAGGCCACACCTGCCCAGTCATGGTACCCCCAATTGCCACTGCACTTCTTCACCTGCGCCACCCGTATCCTGAAGGGGGGGTACATCTATCCCCAACTGGAGAAGCCCCGTTCCGCCCCCGAGCCTCCTGCAAAATGCACTCTGTGGTTGTGCTGAGCACAGAGGAAGAGACTCTGTTTCTGTGCTTGGTGCCACTATTGTCTCCCTTCCTACCTCAGGCCGCTTTTAGACAAACAGCAGGATCTAGCACGTTGAAAAACATGCTTTGAGAAAAGGCGCGCGCACCGGGGTGTGTGTGGTTTAGATGAGCCGGAAGTCACTGGCGGTCATTGGAATTGTGACTCGCGCCTTATTTTTACAAGCGCATTTTGAAAGACTGAGGCTCCCGCATACGACTTTTCTCAAAGCTCATTTTTCAACTTGCTGGATCCTGCCGCTTGTCTAAAAGTGGCCTCAGACAGCAGCCTGCGTTCATGCACCAGAGATCTGGAGGGTGTAGAGGGAGGGGGGACAGCCTGAGTTGCACTTGGGCGCTAAAAAATCCTAAATCCAGCCCTGTCGTACTCTGGACAACTCCCTGTGGGTGTGAGGTTGGAGAGTTAAGGACAGTTTAGAGACCGTCCTTATCTTGAGAGAGTCCTCAGTTGGAAGGAGAGCTGAGACGAGGATGCGTAAAAATTTATATACATGTCAAAAATATGGTACTTGACCTGACCCGGTAACGTCAGGTACTAATTGGTACTTGGCTAGCGTCCGGTGGGCTACCCGATGTACCCATTTACCATTTTTTCATCCCAATTTCCCAACTGCTGATATCAATTTACCGTTTTGTCGATTGGTAAAATGGTAAATCAGCAACTCGGTCACAATACCTGGTATTTTCGGGTAATTGGGTACCCAACTCGGTATTCAGGTACCGATTGGACACCTGATAGACCCTAGGTGACTCGTGCGGAAGGGGAGCATGTTCCCGCCCCCATAATTTTTGGGAGCCCTATAGAACCCGCTGCCCAGCCTCTACTCCTGTGGCCCCCCACGCTCCCGACAGTTACCAGTCGCCCATGTGATAGACTACACAAAATGCAGGTATTGCCTATGATCATTGCATTTTCTCCATTGCCACCAATGTGGAACACACAATGAACACCAATCCCCGTGTGTGGGCTATTTTGGCACAGAAGTGCAGTGAAGCTCTGCCAGTTTGACAGACCTATAAGGAAAGGAAAATGTTGTTAAAATTGCTGCTAAGTCTGCTACCAATTTCAAAAGGGGGACAGAGTGGAGAATATGGCTGGCTTGCTAGAGAGTTTCTTAGCTTGGGAAATTAGGACTGTTGGGGTTGGGGCGCAGGGCAAGGGAAGAGGGAAAGAATCACCCACTCCTTTTCCACACAAACCACCTTTGCATAAATATTCCCTCAGGATCTGATAGAGGCAATTGGGGGAGGGGGGGGGAGGAGTGCCTGGGCGGGTCCGGGTCCGCAGGGACGACTCTCCAAGCCTGAGCACATGCATCCCGGAGGCTCGTCCGGGGCAGCGCTGGGCTCTGCGCCCTCTGCGTGCGGGGCCGTCTCCGCTCCTGGCTCTCCGCCCTGCCTCCCCCCTTCTCCTTGGTGGAAGGTGCTATGGGAGCCCCCATCTGGAGGGGGCAGGGTAAAGGGCACCTCGAGTACCGGCTCCCTACAGAGCCCCTTCTCCCATCCACCTATGCCAGCGCCTGACAAGGACAGGGCATGGCTTTTGTAACAGAGTAGAAGGTGTCTGGTTAAGTCCCTTCAGGATACTGTCTGCCAAGTCACAGTCTCAGGGAATCTCACCCAAAGCAAACCAAGGTTTATAAACAAAGAAATAAAGTGTCCTTTAGTTACATTTTTCAGGCCAGAGATGCCTCTCACAGTTCCCAGTCTCTCCCAGCCACTTGTCCTCGTAGCTCCATGGGCCGGGCACCAATCCCTCCTTCAGTCCACCAAACCCCGCAGCTCCGGCAACAGCCCCTGAACAGGGCTCCATTCACGCTCCTCTCTCCCCAAACTGCTCCCAAGCGCGTTCTTCCTATGGTTGCAGGGTCAGAGCTCCCCCCACACCAGCTCCTGCCTCCCCCCCCTTTCCTGAGCTCTCAGCTCAGGGTTTTAGCCTTTGGGCCGGCTCAGTCACACCCAACCACAGGTGTTAGGTGTTTCGTTCCTGTAGCACGTGCACCTCGGATAGCACATTCACCCCTCATGCCGGTGCTATCATCTTAAAGGGCTAGCATCCTAATTGGGCTGTGCTCCACTACAGAAATCTGTCTTGGAAGGGGTCACCGGCTTAGGGAAGGGGTTGTTGGTTTGGGGAAAAGGGGCATAGGACTAGGTTCAGGGGAGGTTGCTGGTTTGGGAAGGGGGAATGGGATGCAGGGGTGTCACCCTGTTGGGGGTGGCTTGAGGGTTCCCACAGGCACACACACACCCATCGCTGGTGGCAACCTGCGGCGTTCCTACGGATTCCCCACCCCCACCCCCCGCGTACGGGCGCCCGCTTGAAAAGAGCCTTAGAGAGCAGCCCGGCTCCAAGCTAGATATGTGCTGTAGGTTCTAGGGCCCAGTTTGAGACCTCGAATACCAAGTTTTTCAGGAAATTTTGGGTTAATATAAAATTTATATATTAATAATAGTAAAAATATCCCACTGACATTGAGCATTGTCCTTGCACAACAAAGCTTTGTTCATTTGCGTCTTGGCTCGCACAGAACTGCTGGTCTCTATGCTTGTGTCTAAATATGGCTTGCTTTGGGCCTGGGCCGTGGGGTGAAGCCCAGCTGCCTGCCCCGCTCATCCCTCATTAGCCGTGTCTCCTGCAGACAGGAGTGTTGAAAGCATCTTTGCAGAGTGCCCCACGGCCGACGATTGACAATGGGAAGCTCCGGCCTGAATCGAGCTTAGGGGTCCGAGCGCGTGACAAACAGGTTCAGCTGTAACAATGCATTTCTGCCGGGAGGCGAAGGAAGGGGGCCCCACCAAAGCAGCAGCTGTTGGTTTGCGTTTTCGATTGGTCCTTGTCGTGCCACCAAGACAGCTGAGAGCACAAAGGGGGTCTGAAGGGCATTGTTCAGCGATGAGTGTCATCCTCCCCCCATTGTCCAAGCATCTCTGCACTGCGGCCTTGGGGCAGGGGGGCTGGGAGGAGACAGAACAGACCAGCTAAAAATAGAAAAACAAATCAAGTTACCGACGGGTGCAGCCTTGGGAGGCGATGGGGCCAAGGGTTGGCGTGGAAGGATCCACCATGCCGCTCCCTCGGAACCCAGGCCTGGCCATATTGCAGGGCTCACCGCTACATCCGGGGGCCCCATAGCGCCCCCTGTTTTCACCACTTCTTCCTAACAGGACCTTAAACGTGACCACTTCTAGGGCGCCACAGAGGGCGCCCCAAAGAGAGCACGGTGACAGGGAGCAGCTGGGGCCACCAGGCGGCCCCACATTTTATCTTCACCCTGGGCCTCACAAATTCTAAGGACGGCCCTTCAGTACCATCTTGTAACAATTCTGTATCGGTGCCAAGCCTCAAACTAGCATGATCCTAAATATTGAGGCTGTGGGGGCACGATGCCCAGAGCCCTTCCCCCCACTTTTCTGCCTGTAGGAATGTGGAGATGCTCTAGTCGGAAAAACTCAGTGGTATGCCAACGTTCTATTGAAACGCAGAGCTATCTGCCACCTGTATATTTACAGCAATGGGCGAGTGCACGGAGGAGATAGAGGGGTTGTGCTGGGGTGGAATTGGTGGGATGGAGCGGCTGGGCCGAGGACCGTGGAGGGTAGTGTTGCTACGTTGGGGGCTCTCCTGGGGGCAAGCTAAAAGCTCCGCTTTCGGACCCCAATGCCTCCATTGCAACCTTGGCCAGTTCTCATTCTTCCAGGACAGATACATTGGAGCAACAGTGTAGCGCTAGCTGGAGCAAGAGAATGAATGCAGCCACTTCTGGGGCAGAACACGGCAAGTGTTTAGCAGCCCACAGTAACAATACCCGACAGTGGATGGGAGGCCCAGGGGGGTTAATGCCAGCAATGTAGTGTGCCAAGCTGATGCCACAGCAGGTGGGCAACTGCACTGGGCAGCAGGTGCATGGGACTAAAGAGTGTGGGAAGGGCCAAGGTAGGGGAGGGATGGCACAGACTCACTCCTGCAGCCATGTGCCAGCCGTGCTGAGCTTGGCCAATATGGGGGTGGGGTGTGACGGCATCTCCCCATGGTCCCTATGCCACAAATAGGGCTGGATCTGGACTACTTGAGTCCATTCCCACTGCCTGTCCCTCGACATAACCACTCACTAAGCCAGTTGTTCTCAATCAGTGGGTCATCCGCTGATGGGTGGTGGGTCTTCGGTGGGTCCTGGGAGGGATCTTGGGCAGCCTGGGGGGGGGACGGGACAGGAGCCAGTGGTACACCGGCCGCGCCCCCTCCTGCCACTTCGTCTGGACACCCAGGCTGCTAAGGGCCGAGGACAGAATAGAGGAAGGGCGTGGATTCCTGTCCCTCGGGATTCCACCTCCTGCCTCAAGCTGGCTCCCCGCCTCCACTGCTGCCGCCCAACCACTCCTGGACTTTGATTGTTTAATTATTATTTTTTAAGGTGGGTCCCAGAGCTTTTAAGAACGTTTTGGTAGGTGGCGGTTCCAGCTGGCGGTGGAATAGCTGATACGTTAAACTATGTAAAAGTTAAACTATATAAAATTCTCTCTCTATTTTACATATGAAACTATATAAAATTCCAATTAAATCCACTCCCGCCCTCACACGCACCCCGACCCATCCTCACCCACCTGCTAAAAGTCTGGCCCAATAGGGGCTTCCTTTGCCTCTAGAAAATGCAAACCTCCAGGGGAAGGGAGTTTCAAAGCTGTGGGGGCCTCTGGGCACACCTTTACCGTGCGGACTTACTGCAATGATGGAACTTGCAAGGGGGCGCCCCCATCTGACCTTAGGAAGCACGATGGAAGACAGAGGAGCAGGCGGCCCTTTAGAGATGTTTGGGGGGGGGCATGCTGCCTTGGTCTGGCTGCATCCACTGCTGATGAGAAGGAGGGCTGGGGGCCCCCATTCCATTTTTCTGCAGCAGGGCCCTTTCCAGCCTAACTGCTTCTCTGTGTTTAAGGATTGTGGGATTAGCTTAAAGCAGGGGTGACCAGACTTGTGATGCACGCCCCTTCCCCTTCCACTGGTTTTGGCACTCTAGGTCAGGAGTCCCCCCTGCTGGCTTCCAGCTCTCCGGCACCTCAGCAGTCAGACGTGGGAGTGGAGGAGTGCTCCCCTTGGAGAGAGCCTTCCCTGCCCCATTGGAGGAGTTCTCCTAGCCTGTCTCCACCTTGGAGACACTCCTTCGGGCACAGATCTCACTGTCTGCCCCAGAGGCGATCTCGGAGGGGCTGGTCTCCCTCCCCACACCATGCTCGACTGGAAACTAGTTTGTGATCCACCTCTTGGCCACCCCTGTCTTAATGGGTCCTTTTAGATGGACAGGCTTCTCTGGTGCTGGCTACATCAGGCTGTTTCACCCCTGGGTGGCACCCCAGATGTGCAGGTGGAGCAGGCACGGACCAAGCTGTGCCTGATCCGGGGCAGCTCCACTGGCGGTGCTCCGGAACATGCCGAAGCACCAAACATGGAGCAGGCTGACCAAACCTGGGGCTGGAGCAGCGGTTTGTCTGATGCATGGACCCATGCTGCCGCTCCACTTCCAACCAGCCATTGTCCCGGGGCAGCACCGTAGCATTGCAGACGCTCTAGCCTGCAACTCTATGGTGGGGAAGTGTGCCATGCGATGGACCATGGGCCAGGAAGCTGTCGGGCCTATCTGATCCAGACAGAGGCAGGGCTGGGAGCGGGCGGACATGGGGGTGCCCCTCCAGAGCAGCTCCGGGGGTGGGCAGCCCTGCATCCAGCTGAAAACCCGAAGTCTCAAAATGGCGTCACACCAAGAATAAAACTGGGAACTCCTGTTCTCGTGCGCTTCCCCCATTCCACCCATCCACCCACCCAAACAGACAAAAGCAGGTGTCGCTCACTCGTCTCAGCACAACTTTTGTCAGCATCTTAAATGTGGAGGCTGAACGATCGCCCGGCATTTCTCTGACCTTGAAAGCCTCTGTGTCTCACACGTCACGCTGGAACAACGAGCTGTTATTTAAGATGAGAGAGAGACAACGGAGATGGGGGTGGGAGGGAGATGCGGTGACTAGCTTACCTATTACAGCCAAAAGTTGGCATGGGTTTATTTTTAAACTGGGCTGGGCCGTATTTATTGTTTCGGCATGGAGAGGCCTGCGGGACTGGCTGTGGAATTCTTCTTGCAATAACATCTGGGACGGTGCACAGGAGTGGCCTCCAAAATGGTGAGTGGCGGGAAAAACTGCATGGGGGAAAGAGAGAGACAAGCTTGTTGCTGCTGAAGCTCTCGTCTCTAGCCATCAGGAAGAGGGGGATGCTTTGGTGCCTTCCTGGCACCTGCATGCCCAATATTTCCTGAGACAACATATATTTATTATTTTATTATTTTTTATTTATTAAATTTCTACCACGCCCCTCCTAAAACAGCTTGGGGCGGGGGGAGAGGAGAGAATACAAATATCAGCAGCACAGAAAGAAAAGAGACACGTGCAGCTTGTTTATACTAGCCTGTCTCCAAATCTATTCCTAGCAGAGCTTGCAAAATGGACAAAACTACTGTACGTTCCTCTCGTCCTTGCAGGACTATTTTCCTCTTGCCTTTTGAACTTGCGAGTGAGCAACAAGGGATGGGCTACTCTTCACCCCCTGTTCTTTTGTCATCTCTCTGAATCACCTGGTACTGGTCACTGTCGGAGACAGGATACTGGGTCTGTCCCATTCTGGCACTTCTCACGGTCTTACAAGCCGTGATTTTGACTTAAGAGGAAAAGCTAGCCATGAACAGTGTGGCCATCCTTAATGCTGGAGTGATAGATGTTCTTGGGGAAAATAGAAGCTTTAGCGGGCTGAATCTTGCCTCTCTGAATGGCAAGAGTCAGAAACAGCTGAAGTTTAGACTAGAGATGGGAAAGGCCTGGCCCTTGAGCCAGATTTGCCCCACAGTGGGTATTTGGTCCCATAGGCGACTTGTGGGGGGCACGGGAAAGTACATCCCCTCATTTTTGGAAGTCCTATAGAACCTCTGCCCAGACCCCACTCCTGTGCCACCACCACCACCCCTCCACTATCGACAGTGACCAGTCACTTGTTTGGCCCCTTTCCAGTTCCTGGATCTGGCCCCTGGATCCAGCCCCTCCCCCAAGCACTGAAAGGCTGAGCTCAGGGGAAGGGAGCAGAGATGAGGGTGTGCAAACAAGGAGAGGGGAGGGATCCATGACCTGGTTTCTTGAGCTGCATCTTCTCCTTCCTTCTCCCATTCTGAGCACAACGCTTAAGCTCCCTTCTCTCCAGCGTACAGAGTTTGTACTGATTTACAACGAGGCCCATGAAGGGGGAAAGGGTCCCCCTGTTCCTGTTCTAGACCTTTTTCTTTTCTTCTAATATAGGAAAGAGGAAGTTCTTATAGATTTTTTAAATTCAGGGGGTGATTATTGAATGTACAGTGGAACCTTTTAGAAGTAAGATCACAGACCATAAAAAAGCCCCTAATACAGAGGCAGTCCATAGGCAGATAACAATCCAGGAGTGAATCACAAGCTTGTCTCCAGCAGATCAGAGTGGATCGCCTTTGGGGAGGAGAACAGGATGGGCATCATCCCAGGAGCATTTCTGGAGAGGAGACTGACCAGTAGGGATGGGACTCTGGGCAAAATGTTGGTTTCGGTCAATTTTGATTTCGGTTCTCGTGAATTTCAGTTCTTTTTCTGTTTCGGTACTACCGGATCTTTTGCATTGATTTTTGTACCGGATTTTTAACATTGCGGTTTTTCAATGGGGGACAAACCGCAATGTTAAAAATCTGGTACAAAATTCTATGCAAAAGATCCAATAGTACCGAAACCAAAAAAGAACCGAAATTTCAGATTAATCCAAAATGACCATTTTTGGGTACTTTCGGTTTTATCCGAAACTGAAATTCCCATCCCTACTGACCAGTAAGGAAGAACCTCTCTAAAGGGGAGTGCTTCTGAGGTGCCCTAGAGCTCAGAGCCAGGGGAAGGGTTCCTCGTCGATCACTTGAGGCTGTTGCCTAGATCAAGTGTCTCCTGTGCACCCTTACTCTGGCCACCCCTCCCCAATAGCTACAGCAGTAAGATCTCAGAGATGTGATTAACTGCCTGCTCAGGCCTCTAGACGTCTTAAATATACAATTTGCAAGGGAAGCTCTGTTTGCTTTGAAGTCTTGCCTAAATATTGGTTTAGTCTCTGTAATGCCGGGAGTAGGATTTCCAAAGTACCTTTTCACTGAGCTGTCTGGTAAAATGCATTCGGAAAAAGAATCTGAGAGCAGGTGTGCCGGGCTTTGGAAGATCTGATTCCCATCGTTTGCAATAGAGTCTAGATCTTCAGCCACACTCCTGCGGGGGAGAGAGAAATGGGACAGCAGCCCCGTGGCCATTCATAAGCACTTGTGACTAAGTGCCCAATAATCCCCACTGGAGTTAGTGGCAAAACTGTCAGCATAGTTTCCGGCTTTTATGCAGCACTGAGGAATGAATTCATGGAGCTTTTACCTTGCCCACCCCCTCTCACTTCTGTTCAAACCTCGACCTCTAAAGTCATCCACCTCGCCCGCTGCTTTGACCACGTCCAGCCCCATCTCCCCTCCCTCCATTGACTCCCTCTCTGGAAACACATTCAGCACAAGCTGCTTATCTTTACCTACAAGGCTCTTTGTGACCTTGCTCCCTCCTATCTCCGTGCTTGTTTCCTGTCACGCTCCTGTCCGGGAGCTCCACTCCTCCTCTGCCCCCACCCTCGTCTGCTCCTCGAAAAGTATCCGCCTCTTCTCCCTTGCTGCCCCTCCATGCCTGGAACTCCCTTCCTGGATACGTTCTGCTCCCTCCCTCCCAGCCTTCAAATCCCTCTGGAAAACCCACCTCTTCCATCAGGCTTTTCCTAGCTCCTAATCCTCTTATACCCTATTCACACCCGACGCCTGGCGCGGTTAACATGATGCACAGGCAAAGACGTGGCAGCGGGGAGGAGCCGGATGCCGGCATTAGCGCCGGTGCTAATGGAATTCGAACGGGATCTGCCGCAGCTTTGCTCACGCGTGACAGGGCTGGATTTTACGCCCTGTCATGCGCGAGGCTAGCCGCGGCAGATCCCGGTTCGCACCGGCGCTACTGCCGGCATCGGGCGCCCCCCCTGCTGCCACGTCTTTGCCTGCACGTCATTTTAACAGCGCCAGACATCAGGTGTGAATGTGGCCATCGTCCCCTTCTCCCCCCTGTAACTAAGCTAAGCACGTGCACCTGCGACTTCTCGACTGCCTGAGTTTCCCTCGGTTTCCTTCCTCTTTATCTCCCCTCTCTTGTCTCCCCTAGATTGTAAGCCCACCGGGGCAGGGATCCTTTCTTTGGTTAATGATTGTAAAGCACCAGGGACGTTGCTGATGTTATGTAAAGAGTAAATCATAATTAATAATTCATTCCACCCTTGAATTCCCAAAGGCACCCAAGAAAGCTAAGAAGAGATCAGAGGGCGCCAACTCCAATGTCTTCTCTATGTTTGAGCAGGCACAAATCCAGGAATTCAAAGAGGTAAATGAACTGTGTTGAAGGGTGAAAGCCCTGGGGTGCGGGAGGCATCTCCAAGCCTCTCCTTAATGTCACCTTAGATTTGCCCATGTAAATGGAACTAAAATGTATAAAGCTCTGATTCTAAACCGCTTAAACAGTTTGTGGATCGCGTTACTGGACAGGGGTTGTTCTTTTGTTGTGTGTGTGGGGGTTTTTTTTTTAAATAGCTTTATTTGCCATCTTTGGATTTGTTTGTAAGTTCTCTAAAGTTCAGAAAAACTCTCAGTCCCTGCAAAAGCACTGCGACAGCCCACTCAGCCAATAATCCATGCAGAGTCAAGACAGACTGTTAATGTCTAGTTGCCAAGTAAGTTTTGGGAACGTACCCTCTTACTGTTGGGGGCTGGAACAACAGGGAATGGATTGCTCATTGTGACCTGCCAGGTACTTCTCCCAAGAGAAAGAGATTGCCCATTCTCAGAGACAGGATACTGGGCTCGATGGACCATTGGTCTGACCCAGTATGGCATGTCTTATGTTAGAGGCAAAGTCAAACTTAAATTGGGAAATAAACCACTGTCAGATAGCACTAAAGAATTAGGAAAGCAACCCTTTGGCTAAGGAGAAGCATTCCTGAGTCAAAAAGCTGCAGGGTTGCTCAGCAAAACTCTTTGGGAGGAATCCCGAGGCACTGGGAACCTTCAACCCTCTATTGAAACTGCTCAGTGGCGGAGCTCAGTACCACACACAACTAGCTTGTTACAGTCTTTGGGCCCCGTTTGTATAATCAGGGTAACCCCAGGGTTGGTTGTTAGCACCCCTCCGCCTGGCCCAGGCACTTCATTTAGATGTAACAACAACCCACTCGGGAAAAGTTCACACAGACACGGTCTAACCTGTTCTGACACCCCAGTCAGGGTTGTCAGAGGCAGGGGCTGAACTAGGGACCTTTTGCTCTGACTGCATGAGCTTCTGCCCTCTAAGTTAAAAGGCCTACATTTTGAAGCTCTGCAGAGTAGCAGGCTCATGAACCTGTGTGTGGTTTGCTACCACCAAGCCACTAGAGGGAGCCATCGTGTCAACCCTCTGGGGCTACCATTGATTGATTACTCATGGGGATGCTATATGATTGTGTGGACAGTTGGGTGTTAGGTGCTCAGCAATATAACACCTTGCAGGGCCAGTGCAAGGGTTTCTTGCACCCTAGGCGGCTTGGTCAGTCACGCCCCCCGAGCCAGCCTGCCAATCTTGTGTGTGATGATTCAGACTAGAGATTTGCACATAACAGCATTGGGGAGAACACACCCACATCACTCGGAGAAGCCTTTGAAAGGGGGGGGGGGGGGGGAGGTTGCTGGGAGGGTGGGTAGCCGGGGGGGGTTGTTGAGAGGAGGGGCTGCTGAGAGGGAGCTGGGAGGGCTTCTGGGAGTTGCAGAGAGGAAGGGCTTCTGGGAGGGAGCTGGGGGGGGGCTGCTGGGAGAAGGGGCTGCTGGGAGGGGTGTGAGTCAGCGTGAACCATTGACCACACCAGGCGAGGAGTGGAGCGAGGCCAGGCAGATTGTGGCGCCAGGGCAGGGGTCTGGGCGGAAGAGAGTCGAGTCTGGAGCAGTTGCAGTCAGAGTGCATGCGCTCCTGCACGCGCACCAAAAAAAGCCCGCCAGCAGGTCGTAGCTGCGCTCTCTGCCCTTCCGCTCGGAGCAGAAGTGCGGAGAACGCAGCTGCAGGCAGCCAGCAAGGCCAGACGCTGAGAGACTCGGATGGAAGGGGGAATCCGGACGCTTCAATGGTCCGGTTCCCTTTCCATCCCGGACAGCTGGAGCCGAACGTCGGGCGGTAGTTCCCCACAACCCTGTCCCCGATTCCCCACCCTCTTAATCTGGGCGCCCCAGGCGGTTGCCTGAGCCGCCAAATGGCAGCCCCAGCCCTGACACCTTGTTGCTGTTCACACAATTGCTTACCTGTAGGTGGGGGCTGTTCTAGGATAGGTCTTCCTCTTTGATCAGCGGGGACTACCCCTACGTCAAACACTGTGAACGAGGGGGTGTAACAGGTTGGTGATAAAGCGGGGTACGTCCTCACAGGATTAGGCCCAATAAGTCACAGTCTTATGGGGAAATCGCTCACTCAAAGCCTTTATTTTCAATATACACAGTCTCCCAGTCCATAAACAGTACCTTGACCATATCAAGTCTCACTAATGCCAGGAAACAGCCCTCTGGCAACCCCAGCTCAGCCAAGTACAGTCCTCTGGCTGGCTCCTCACAGTTCCAGGAGTCTCCTCTCAGCACTTCAGTTGGGCTGCCCTTCTTGCTTATCCCTGTCAACCTTCAGGCAGGGATCCAGGCTGAAGCAGAGAGATGCTTCTCCTTTGCCAGTCAAGTACAGACTGAAGCCCTCTCTGGTTTCTCTCTTCTTATATACAGCAGAGTGGGTGTGGCTAATCCTTCACTCCCTTAACCCTTAAAGGGTCAATGTCTGCCCACTCTATTTAACTCTCAGTGTGGGTTTTTCAGGCTCTTACTGGGCTGGCACCACCCAGCCTGCCCTGTCCTCCAGCTGGCACATTCTGTTCTAAAAGGGGCAGCAGGCTGCTCCCTGCTACAGCAGATTTAAAGCAAGGAAGGGGTAGTAAGTGAGAGCATAAACTAAGGTTTGGTCAGTTTTCAACACACGTTGATTTGAGCATGCGACCTCCTCTCTTTGCAGGCCTTCACCATAATGGATCAGAACCGGGACGGCTTCATCGACAAGGCAGATCTGAGGGACACGTTTGCCGCACTGGGTAGGCTCACGGTCAAAGTAGAAACCTGCAGACAAATCCTTGGGTGATACCAGAAAGGTCATTCACAGAGCTGACTCAGCTTTTCACTGTGAAATGAAATATCAGTGAAAAAGTCAATTTTCATTGTCCAAAGTGTTTGTCAAAATTCTTCCAAATGATTGAAATTTTTTTCATGAGTTTGGAAATGTCAGCAAAAAAAAAAAAACCTGAAGAAATTTTGAAATTCTGAAATTCAGAATGTTAGTCTTAAAAAAAAGTAACATTAAAAATGCCGACATTTGGAAAATTCAGATTCAGGAATGTCCAGATTTAGGAGTTCAGAGTTTACAGATGAAAAGAGGTTTTTTTAAAAAATGGAAAATAAAAATGATTAAAATTATTTCAAAACATTTAAAAAAAAAATCCTTTTAATGAGAAAGTTTTTTAAAAATTAAAACTATGGCTGATGAGCCATAAACCACTTCCCCTGGGGTGGTCCCTGCAGGTTCCAATGGGACTGGTTCTCTGGAACAGATGGTCGGTGAATCGTGGCTAAATATTTTTGTAATTTGAAAAATAGCTTAGCAGGAACCTAAAACATCGATCTATCCTATTGTATAGCGATGTGCTCAGGCCCTGGGGTCGTGGGGGTGATTTTGGGGCTACTATTTGTGGGGGACTCTACTGACCCACAGAAGCTCTGCCCCCACAGCCCTGGAATTGCAGGGGACATATTCCCTGTTATAATCACTCCCATGCCTGTAGTGCTTTTGGAACTAAATTGATCTTTCTGGTCCGCTCATTGGTTAAAAACGACACTGGGTAGATGTGACAGCAGTCTGTTGTGGCTTGCTCTGGCCCAGACCCCACCAGCACATCTGCGCGGGTACCACCAGAGATTGGCCCACGATTGCCCTGGGTCGTGTCGGCAGCAAGCCCGGGCTTTAACCTCAGGCCTGGGCTAAGACCTGCCTGACTGGGCCATAACGAGCTATCATGTATGTTTAGGTTCGCCATGACCTGGTCGTCGTTGGCCGACTGTCAGGGTCTGGCCCTGGTAGCCAGGACCCTCAGGCAGACAGGGGTGCGCGGTGTGGCCCCGTCCCTCTCAAACACAGGGATGGCTGGGGCGTGAGCGGCGGCTGACCAGGGGGTCGGGGCTTACAGCGGCGGGGAGCAGAGGACGCCCCACTGCTTGCTTCCCCGGTTGCACAAGCAACCAGGCCCACCGCTGCGGCGCAGCATGCACCTTGCAAGGCGGGCGTCACCGGACGCAAGGACCACCCCTACGTAGGACGAATGGGAGGGCGGGGGCAGGGCCTGGGATGGGACACAGCCACACCTGCGGGGCTTAGAGCACAAGCATAAAGGGACCGGCGGGAGAGGTATTCCCCGTCGGTAATCGTTGAGAGAGACTGCCCTCCCTGCCCTTCCTTACTGAGAGTGCGATAGAGGCTGCTGTCCTTGTCGTGAGTGTGTGACCGGCGAGAGTCCATGGGTGTGTTGTTCCCGTGCCGGTAGTGTGTGCCCCTGCGAGGGTGGTGTTTGTGTGGTGCCCTTGTCTTTCCTGTGTGTCTGTGACTTGCTAGGGTGTGACTGACGGAGAGCGGCGTGTGCGGACGTAGGCTCCCCTTCCCCCACCTCCCCCAGCGGCCGCCACTCCTAAGCCCCAGTGTGAATGGTGGTCCCGGTGACCCGCCACAGCAAACCCCACCCCTGGATCCGGGCCCTCCGGCACGAGCATACCTCCCCTTGGTGCCCCTTGGTGGTGGCCACAGAGTGGGTGTGAGTATTGTCTGTACTGTCTCCCCTTCCGTGTCTTGTGTTGTCCCCCCCTCTTCCCCTTGTGGGATCCCTGTCCCCTCCGCCCTGTGATGATCTGGGCTCCTCTCGTTCTCAGAGAGATCGCCCACACGAGATCCTGCGGGCTGTTTACACTCGTGTGGGGCGTGTCCATCTCGGAGCAGGACAGGAGTATCCGTTCCCCCTGGAAGGGCAAACCCCAGGCCCTTCCTCCACCCCCCAGCCCGTCATGGTTGCCCATCATGTGGGGGCGGGGTGCTGGGAGTGGCATGGGGGCGGGGCCAGCCCCACCCAGCTACACGTTTCTTGCAGCCCTCCCCGTTTCCAGGCCGCGTGGGCAGCAGCACAGCTGCCGAAGCACAAGCGAGTATGTTTGGTACCTTGACACAGCCCGGACTGTGTCCATCTGGGGTCATGACAGCAGCACGTCACCGTCACGTGTGTTTTTACCCACTGTGAGCCGACTAAAAAGTGTGACTGGTGGACAACGTTGACACTAATCTGTGTGACGTGCATGTTTCTGTTTTGCCAGGACGGCTGAATGTGAAGAAAGAAGAGCTTGATGAGATGATCAAAGAAGCTCCCGGACCAATCAACTTCACTGTGTTCCTGACCATGTTTGGGGAGAAGCTCAAGGGTGAGGTCAGAAAGGGGAAAGGAGACGACTGGCAGATTCAAACAGCTTGTTTTTTTAAAAGTATCTGCGAGCCACCGTTCCGAGTTTGCTCTTTGGCTGGGAGTTCTTCTTGCGATTGGCAAACCCATGTCACGTGACACGATGAGCCCCCAAAGTGCCATTCGACCCATTTTGAAATTTGCCCGGTGTTTTTCCAACATCTCCAGATTTTCCGCAAACATTTTTTGTAAAATTGAAATGGGATTTTCTTTTCCCTATGAAAGTTTTGTTTTGCTATGAATTTTCAGCTGAGCGACCCGTTTTGGACCAGGTTCTGAATCACTGACTGCCCCCTTGCAAACCAGAGAGCGGGGGAAAGTTACCGTTCAAGTTCCCTTCGATTCTCGGTCGCATTGTCAATTGTGTCTAGACAGGCCCGGGGGCGGGGTGTTAATGGTGGAAGGCAACAGGGTCGGCCATACTAGAGGGTGACCTCGGACCCCGCCGTTTTACCTACTTCTAGGCCCTCCGGGAGCCCCCATTTTCACCAGAGGAGAGTGTGGGCCCCCACCCTTTACCAGGGGGACGCCTTTCACCCACAAAACCTTCTGCAGGGTAATGTAGCCACACTGGGAACACTGGGGAGTGCGGGGGCCACAGCCTGGAGCATCTTCTGGAGGCAGGAGAGCCCTTTGGCCTGAGGCCCCATTCCAGTGGCCCACCCCAGAGCACCCCCCGGCAGAGCCCCCTTGTAGCAGGGCACTGAGGGCAGGGTCCCTGCGGGCTGCGGGCTCTTGAAGAGAGTAGCACCAGCATTGTGACGGCGCTAATGAAGCTGCAGGCGCTGCCAGAAGTTCAGGACAGCACCTAGTTGCTTAGCAGCTGGATAAGGGGCGTGGCTGAGCCAGCCACCCAGACTCAAAAGCAAAAGAGCCGGAGGAAGAGTCAGTTGGAAAAAAAAGACAGTGACAGAGAGTCTGAGGTCGGTGGGGAGCACTTCAGACAAGCAGCCCATGCATGGCCGCTTTTTCCGGCGTGCCCCATGCAGGGACGGGGTGTAGGGTGGCCAGACCTCCCCGTTAAAAGAGGATGCTTATGAAAAATTCATGTTGCAGGGCTGCATTGGTTCCAGTGCAGCCCTTTACCCCGTGTTTTTCATAAGCGTCCTCTTTTTAACGGGGTGGGCAGTGCGTGGGGTCACAGGAGCACACACCCACCCTCACTGAGCTCTCACGAGCACTTCCCTACATGGACAGTGGGTATCCACGCGTGGGGGCATCTCACTGAAAAACACCGAGAGACAGGCGCGGAACCCTGTCTCTGTACTAAGCCCAGAGGGTGTTGCTGGTTTCAGAAGGCTGTTAGAGAGGCAGGAGGAGACAGAGGAGGAACTCTGTGTGTCTCCAGCCCGAGAGAGCGTTGAACAGGGAGCGGCAGGAAAGCAGCTAGAAGCCTCAAAGCCAGAAGGAGTGTGCCTTGCTACAGGGGACTAGTCACTAGTGTGAGTAGAGGCCAAAGGCTTGGAGTCCTGCCTGGCGGGAAATGGAGACCTTGAATACAATATAGAGACTAAGACTGGATCTGTAAAATAAAGGGCACTGAGCTAATTCGCAAGTGTGAGTGATGGTTTAGGGGCCTAATCCTGACAAGACTCACTGCAGGTGAGCCCATCCTGGCCACACCCCTGTTCCCCTGCCCCATCTCCCTGAAGAGGAATACGCTGCAGAGCATTGGGGGAATTGGGATTCGGTGAAGGTTCCCCATCCCGGTTTATTAATTATTAATTATTATTATTATTATTATTATTATAAGCATTTATATAGCACCAGCAATGCACCTGGTGGTTTACAGAGAATAAGATAGACACGGTTCCTGCTCGAGAGCTCACAATCTAAAGACAGGGGGAAGGGAGACAGGGAAGGGGGAAACAGAGGGAGAGACAAGGGAAGCGACCTTCATGAGGATGCGAGAGCTCAGGTCCATGTTCTTGGCTTGGTGACAGTACATTGGGAGTTTGCAGATAACAGGTGGGGGATAATCCTGGGTGGGGATGATTAGCAGGAGTTCGGAAAAGGCAAAGGCATGATAATCGCCAGGTTATCTGGGGCTCCAGGGGGTGGAGTCTAGTTAAAGAGGGGGGTGTGATGCTTTTAAGGGGGCATGGCCATGTTAGAAGGATGCAGGAGCGTCCCTCTGCTCCACCCCCTTTCCAGTGAGACCCCTGACCCCCTTGGGGTCAAACGTTTGGTGAAGGAGGGCTAGGGCGGCCACCGATGCAAATTTTCAAGGAACGTTTATGAAAAATCCATGTTGAAGGGCCTGCGTTGGCGCCTCTGAACATGCATTTTTCATACGCGTTCCTTAAAAATGCCGCTAGGTGGCCGCCCTAGAGGCAAGTCCAGCCAGACGCCCGGCAGCGTGTTCGGATTTCTCCTGACACACTGCGGGCCAGGGGCGCAAAACCTCTTCTATCCCCGGGGGGCACTTTGAAAACGAGGGCCCGCTCGGAGGGCCACGCACAAGGTGGGGGCCCCGATCATAGATTTGTGCCGTGGAGCCTTCTGGGCACGCCCTCCTCTCTGCTCCCTTCTCCTGAGCGCCAGCTTTCCGTGGTTGGAGGCAGGAGCTGGTTCCAGGGGCCAGAGCCAGGAACTGGGAAGAGGCCACATGAAAACTAGCCACGGGCTGCATTTGGCCCCAGGCTCCCCACCTCTGCTCTAGGCTCCTGCCAGCTCTGCTGACATTGCCCCGCCCTGGTCGTTTGCTGCTCACGTTCCGGCATGCCGGGACACCGCAGGGTGCGCTCCCCGCTCCGCTCTCAGCTGCAGTGACGCTGGCTTTCTATTCCAGGCGCCGATCCAGAGGAGACCATTCTGAACGCCTTCAAAGTGTTCGATCCGGATGGCAAAGGCCTGAAAGCTGCCTAGTGAGTGTCTAGTCAGACCAAGGAGATAAAACAGAAATATTGACTTGGTCCAGCTTGGGGTGGATGCAGGGATCCAAGCGTTAGAGCTTCTTGGGACTCCTCTCCAGGCAAGTGCCGAGTCTGAGCTAAGGTAAAGGCACCACGGATAAAGAGCCAGACACTCACGCAGCCCCTTGCAAGGGAACAGGTTAGTTTAGAACTCAGTGAGTCGGAAAGTGCAGTGAGTCGTCCGCAGATGATGCAGCTGAAGGCAGTGAGGAAATGTTGAAGGAACTGGGTGTGTTTAGCCTAGCGAAGAGGAGATTAAGGGGAGCCATGGTAGCAGCCTTCCTATATCTCAAGGGCTGCCCCCAAGAAGATGGCAAGGAAGTGTTCTCCATGGCCACAGAGGGGAGGACTGGAACTAATGGGATCAAGTTACAGGGAGTTTTTGGTTGAAGAACAAGAGCTGTGCAGCAATGGAACAAGTTGCCAAGGGAGGTCACGGCGGGCTCGCCGTCAATGGGAGGTTGGGCAGCCATCTGTCGAGGCTGTTGTAGGGGGAAGTCATCCTGCTTCCAAGCAGGGGGTTGGGCTGCCTGACCCTCGTAGCCCCTTCCATAACAAGGCAATCATCGACAACAGGGAGAGTTAGGGACTCCAGACTCCTCTCCCAGCAGTGGCCTGGGATACGACCGGTTTCACTCCCGGGACAGCCCCTTGGTCTCACCACAGGCTCTTTTCTTTGTAGTATTAAAGAGATGCTAACGACGCAAGGAGAGAGGTTCTCGCAGGAGGAGGTACGGGGCCCCCTTGGGGCTGTTGGCTTGCGAGCGGGTGCGGGGGGGATGCCGTTAAGCAATGATGACTTGGTAACTTGCACGGCTCCAGAGCAGAAGGGCATGGGGAAACCGGCTGCTAACCAGATTCCAGAAACTTCCAAGCGGGGCGCTCAACGTTCTGCCCACGTTATCCGGATTTGCAATAAGCCTGCCTGAATTAACAGAATTGGTGTAAATGGTGCCCATTTGAAAGAGCCCATTGCCTAAGTTGGAGGCTAAACTGGGGGCGGGGGAACTCCCATCTCCGGACTCTGGGTGAAGTCATATGAACCGACCCCCTTTATCCCCCCAATCTATACAATAGTTTGGTGATCCCAGAGAACCCCAAAGCCCCCCAAGAAACCTCCTACGTGTGCCCGGAAAGTAAGGGGCAGCAGTGAGGTAGCCAGGCTGTAGCAGGTCTGGGAACATGACCCAGTTATGGACCCTGCTAAGGGCAAGCGGGTAGGGTCTTTCTAAGCAGCGTCCCGCCCAAAGCTCCCGGCCAACCTTGGGTGCTGCCCTGGCTTCCAGTGAGTCCTCGCCAGGAAGGAAGCTTTAAGAGTTAGTGGGTCAAGCACTCCACCCACTCTGAAAACACCCTTCTTTGGGGGGGGGCGGCTTTTGAGCACAGCTAGAAAACTTTCAGAGTGGCTGGGGCGGAGCATTGGCCCTACCCCCTCCCTTACCCACTCTGAACATTTCCTACTGGTACTCAGACCACGTGCAGAGGGCCCCTCTAGAGCCCAGGGCTTGGGTTCAGCTGGGCCCCTTTGCTTTACGGTAGTTTACAATTTGTGAGTTGGACCTTCAAGCGGTTCACACTCTTGCCCCCCCGGTGTATCATCCCCCCCTGCAGATCGAGCAGATGTTTGCAGCTTTCCCCCCAGACGTCACTGGGAACGTGGACTACAAAAACCTCGTCCATATCATCACGCATGGGGAAGAGAAGGATTAAAGGCGCAGGGGGCGGATTTGAGATGGCGACTCGCGCATGGTGATGGGATGGAATGGTACTTTTTGGCCCTCCCCGCTGCCTGTCGTTCTGGCTCCTCCCACTTCCCGAGTGCTGAGGGGTGGGGCGGTGTCAGCCGGGTCACGTCAACCCCATTCCCATCGTCTTGTCTGTTTTTCTTTGCAGAAAGAACTTCCTTGCAACAGGGGGAAGACGCTTCCCTGAACTGTGTCTACATTAAATTATTCTTTTTGCACAAAGAAATCAGTCTGTGTGAATGGCAATAAAATGTGCAAATGCTATGGGGGTAAAGTGGATCCTGGGGAGGTGGGGGGGAGAGACCAAGTGGTAGCTGCTGATTACAGTTTTGGGTAGGACTTGGGGGAGGTTGGAGCAGCTGCACAGCCAAGGATCCCAGCCACAGGAGGGGCATAAGCTACCATGGAGTAAGGGGGTTCAGTGGAGGCTGGGTCCCAGACTCTGGGGCAGGGGGCTTTGTAAATGATCTGAGCATGGCTAAGAGATTTTCAGAGTGGGTGGGGGCAGAGCGTTTGCCCTGCTGCCACCCCCGGGCACTCTGAAAGTTTCCTAGCAGCGCTGAGGCTGTTTGTGGGTGTCGTCAGCATGCGCAGCAGAGCTTCTGGAGTGTTGGCAGCCTGAAATGGGGGCTCTTGTCCCCCTACAATGAGCTTCACCCCCCTCCCCGCACCCACCCACCCTGGAGACCCTGCCTTTCCCTTAGGGGGCATAATCCTGGGCTTGTCACAGCCTTACTATGTCACTGAGCCACACGCACACACCCCATACTCAGCCTTCACAGTCATGGCAAGTTAGCTGCTTCTCTCTGTGCCAGCGGACTGGCAGAGGGATCCAAAGGGAGGGCTAAACTTGCTGCCCGGGACACCTGGGAGCTCAGGGCGGCCACAAACTACACATCACGTTGCAGCTCATAAGAGCTAAAGGAGCAGAAATTCCCAGTGGGGCTGTGCCCTGTTGGCCCCTATTGACACTCGCCACCACTGGTGAAGCCATCAAAAGCCAGGGACAAACGGGTCTATTTCTCTGGCTAGTAGACCGATGGAACAAAGGGATTGCCAGACTCGCCAGCCAGCCCAGTGTCCTGTCTCTGACAATAGCCAGCACCAGGTGCTTCCAAGGAAGGTGAAAGGTACCAGACTTGTGTAGAATAATCTCCTCCATACCAGTCTCACCTTAATCGTGACCAGTGAGAGGCAAGTTATATTGAAGGCTGCCTTTTTTCATGGTTATCAAAGCTTTTTGTGAAATTTACCCTGTGCCATGAAGTATGAAAATCCCTCTACCTGAAAGAATTGTGTACACACACTGTACAGCCCACAGCAAGCCCCCCAATCTGGGGGCAGGCTGCACTTGGTGAATCCAGTGCTTCAAGCTTTGACGTATTCGGAAACCCTTCCCTGCTAATGGGATCCAGAATTCTGTAATGTCAGAGCTTGCAGGAGAGAGATTCTCAGATGTATGCTGCATTTGTGTAGTCAGAGCCAGACATGTAATACACAATCTAGATCATGCCACACCCTTTCATAAGCCATATTTTACCATGAGGGGGAAATAGCCCTAGCTTATAGCCAGGAACCCACATTCACTGTTTCTCCCCCCCCCCCCGACCCCCATTGCCACCAATGGGGAAAACACCGTAAAACAGGTCCGTAAAACTCTCTAATTCATGACCTTGGCTACCTCTCCCTGAAATCTGGCAGCAGTAGCTAATGCAACACTGGACATTTTTGTCATCCATAAAGATGTTAGATCCTTTTTTTGAAATCTCAGGGGGGTGTTTTTACACGCACATTTCTCCTGCATGTTTGCTGTAACA
Source organism: Sphenodon punctatus (assembly GCA_003113815.1). Classification (NCBI taxonomy): domain Eukaryota; kingdom Metazoa; phylum Chordata; class Lepidosauria; order Sphenodontia; family Sphenodontidae; genus Sphenodon; species Sphenodon punctatus. The sequence goes on from QEPC01002388.1 coordinate 7,685,208, forward strand.
TCCTGAACTTTCCGTGTGTCTAAATCACTCACCCAGATCTTAAACATCTGGCTCTTTGAACTTCCAGGCAGCTGTGGTCACTTGGTTTCCATGGCAGCCCCTCACGTCTACAGCTGCGGCTACTTTAGGCTGCCTCAGGGCACTGTGTGTGTGTGCGCGTGAAGAATGCATTCGCAACTTACTTGTGGACTTGTAAACCCAGAAGACTGAGCCACCCAACCCAGAAACGTGGGGTAGTGGACCCAAACCCTGTGACAGACACATATGAGAAATACTGTATTTCTCATAAGTGTCTTCTAAAATGTGCACATCTGGCCATCCTGGGAGGGTAGGGTCCCAATTCTGTTAGGACTTAGCACAGTCAGATACTCTCTTGCCCTCTTCTCCCTCCCCCGGCTCTGAACGACTCTCTTCCTCCCCTACTGGCTGTTTCTGCTGCTCTCCCTGACAGCAAGGAGGAAGGCATCATGCAGGCCAGCTGCTACCCCTGGGAGTCAGTCCCACAGTGTGCCCAGGGCAAAGAGGGGTGGCTGGTCCCACCAAACCTGGGCTCCGACTCTGATCTCAGACCAGCATAACCCTGGATATACGCTCCACAGAAATCAGCAAGGTTTACACAGAGGCACGGGGGTGAGAGTTGGACTAGGAAGCCTACGTGACACCTGCTGGGACGCCGGCACCGGTGGCCCATGTCCCGAAAGCCTGTTGATCAAGGATTTGCTTCCTTGGAGCTGGCTGGCTGTGCAGTTTCCACTGGGTTTCATAAGGGTGGGGGGGGCAGGGATCCATGTTTATTCCACACGCTTCCCCCGGCGGCTGGAGGCTACAGACTGAGCAAGTCGCTGGCCATGCGAGTCTGTCTGTGCAGAGAGCGTTTCGTTTAAACAGGATCTTATACATTTCTGCCCTCCGCTCCAGCACCTCGCTGGAAGTCCCGGTGAGAGTCTGTGGGTGGGCGGGAGAGTGTGTGAGAATCTTTGATTTAACTTGGGCCCACGAGAGCACAGATCAGGAGGGTGGGGTTCTGAGGAGCCAATGGGCACAACTGGCCCCCCCATCCCTTTTGCCTGTTGCTAATCCAATGACGCCGGGACCCCTCCAGACAGACAAGGCTCTCTGAATGCATAAACGGAACCGCCTGGAGCACTCACTCCTTCCTTGCTCTGAATTAGGCACAGAAGCCAATTTGATTCCTCCTCCATTTTTTAAAAAACTAAAGTGAGGGAAAGAACCCGTTATTTACACCCGCTGCCTTGCTCCCCTGGGTTCTAGAACGTCGTCAATCTCCTCTTCTCCTTCCCGGCCTCCGATCTGTCGACTGAGTCCCTCATGGACTTTTCCTTCTCCAGGTTCTGCAGGATGAGGCTGCGCAAGGCCTGGTGGTCCAGCGGCCCCTCGACTGTTGGAAAGGAAACAGGAGGGAAGGGTGTTTCTCCAGAGCTCAGACAGGGTCAGAATTTCATAGAAGGGAACCCCCCTGAGGGTCATTGACTCCCAACGCTTGGTGCAGGCGACCTTAGTCAGCTGGTCTGGAACGTGGCCTCTGGTCTGCTGTTCATCCCCATGCCCAAGGCCTTCTGGGAACAAAGCCAAGTGCATGAGAGAGAGCAGCTCACTCTCGGGGCTTGGGGGGATTTAGGTCAGTCAGTTGGACGACTCATGGGTGCAGAGTGAGAGAGAGCGGCTGTTGAACCTTGCTCATCCTCATATCAATTTTATTATAAATTGTATTAAATTTTATTAAAGTCGTTATTTTATTAAATAACATTTAATAAATTTAATAAAATTAAAGTTGTATTAAAATTTTAATACATTTTATTACCTCCTATCATGCTCATATAAATTGTATTACGCTATGAGCACCCCCACCACCCCCAAATGGTGCTCAGACCGCTTCACAACTACAATCAAAGCTCCCCTAAACACATTTAGGGCAGAGCTGCACAGCATGCGGCCCGCAAGGCCCTTTCCTACGGCCCGAATTCCCCTGGCTGCAAAGACCTTTCCCTGCGGCCCGCCATGCCCCCTCCAGCTCTGGCAATCACCTTTCCTCCAGCCCCTGCACTGGCGTGAAACCCTCCTTCCTCTGTGCAGCAAGGTGCTGCCCAGATCCCTCCGTCCTCCTCCCTGGCTCCAGCTTCCTGCTGCCACCGATGTCTTCACCTGAGCCCCTCACTGCTGCTTCTGACACCCAGATCTCCAGCCCCTAGCTCTTTGCTGCCAAGGGGGTGTGGCTATGCAAATCAGGGGTGGGACTATGCAAATCAGGGGCAAGGCCACATGCGACACAGGGTTGGGGCCCAAACCAAATTTTCCGGCCCTCGGCACCAATCAAGTTGAGCACCCCTGATATAGGGGAAACCATCACACAAGAAGAAGGGGGCATCCAACGAAATGTGCAGTCAGCAAAATTAAAAGAAACACTGCAATTTATGCAACTCCTTGCCATAGGTTGCTGAGGAGATAAATAGCATAACTGAGGGTCAGTGTGGCGTAATGGAGAAGGTGCTGGACTTGGGCCCTGGGAGACCAGCGTTCAAATCTTGCCCTAGCCGATGAACTTGCCTTGGGCAAGTCACAACCTCTCAGCCTCAGTTCCCCATCTGTAAAATGGGTGTGTGTGTGTCTGTCTCTCCCTCTCCCTGCTCCCCTCATTAATGTCCATCTTAGATTGTAAGCCCACAGGGGCAGGGACCTGTCCCTGTAAAGTGCTGCATACGCCTAGTAGCACTATAGAAACTGGGTCTAAAAGAGGCTCAGGCTAATTCTGGGAGGACAGGCTGTTCAATAGCTATTGGCTGGGATGTCCAGGGGACACAGGCTCAGGTGTCGCTACAGGCTGGAGTGACTGCTGGGACGGATCTCGTTCTATACTTCCAAATGGACCTGGCAGTTATCATCATTAGTCATTTATATGTTCAAATTGCTTTACAATCCTTACCTAGTTCCAAACCCATGCTGTAGGCAGAGGCTCTCCAGCTCGGACTTGACTTCCCACCCTACAGTTCTATGAGTCACCCTCGCAGCAACCCTGTGAGGTAGACTGTTGTTATTCCCATTTTACAGATCAGGAACTGAGAGAGGGACACTCGTCCCAAGACCTCCCAGTGAGTTCATGGCTAAGATGGGTTTTAAACTTTGGTCTCCCTGGTCTACAAACACCCTATTCCCCTAGGCAACACTGGCTCTTATGGTTTGGGGAAGTCAAGGAGACATGGAACCAGGCTGGATGGCGCACAAAGCAGTGTGGGAATCTGTGAGCCAGCAGCTTGGGACAGAGTGGCTTAGTCTAGTGGCCCGTTGGCACCTCTGGGTTCCACAATTTTAGCCTTCAATTCCCGTTCACCCTGCGCCCTATAGGGTCCCTTCTGTAGCTTCCTGGCTCCTGTACCAGCAGTGCTTTTTTTGGTTGGGATCTCTTGTGTTTGGATGCAAGGAGAGAAGGAAAAGGGGGCACGGATGCTGTTGCCATGACTACTCACCATCCTCGATGTGGTCCCCAAAGTGGTCTATGGTCGGGGAAGGCGGGGCTAGCCTGGTGGGATCCATGGTCCTCAGGAGACCGGTGCCACCCAGAAAGGGATTCAGCAAAGGGGCTGAATCCTGCTCTCCCTCCACCTCCTTGTAGCGCATGAAGGACTCGATCAGCAGGAGCTCATTGGTCTTCTTCTCTATGATGCCTGTGAGAAGGGAATTCGAGAGCCCTCTGAAAAAAATGGGCTTCTTACCACCACCCAGGACAATAGAAACCCCCTTTATCTGGACACCCTGCTGGTAACATGCTTTTGAGCTGGATTACAGAGGGGTCTAGAGCTAAGGTGGGAGAGGGGAATTGCCAGGACTCAGGGGTGTGCCCCCCCTGAGCCACTTTGGGGCTAGGCCGGGGTGTGAATGGAAAGTTAGTAATCCTGAATAGGGTCATCCAGTCTCTCCCAGCTGAGCTGGGCTCAAGAAGATGGAAGTCACCAGCTCCATCCTGATTGGGGGGAGGAAGTTCCCAGCCCAGAACTTCAGAGAGTTTCAGAGCTGCGGAATCAGAGTGAACCGGCACGCCAGCCCTAGCCCCGCCCACCAGCACAAGCCCCGCCTCCAGTCCAGCTCCCATCCTCAGTGCCTCGCACTCACGGCCGGCCTTACCACAGAGAGACCTGGGGCGACTGCTCCGGGGGCTCTGCTCTTCTGCAGCCCCCAATGTCACCATGGCAGGGGAGAGCCCCCCACCCTTCCCCCAGCAGGGCCCCAAACACGACCACCTCTAGGACCCCGTAGAGGGTGCCGGACCATGGGGAAGGAGGTGGGGGTCACCAGGGGCCCCACATTTGGTCTTCACCCAGGGCCCTGAAAATTCTAAGGCCGGCCCTGCTTCCACTGTTTCCTGGTTCCCACTCGATGCTGTTCCAAACGCTGACCACAATCCTATATCGCCCCAGTTCTAGCCAGGTAACTCCTGCTATTGGTCCTGATTCTGCAAGGATTTCACCTGGCCCGGATCACCCACAGCCTTGGGGAGCGGGGGGCCAGAAGACCAGAATAAGGAAGGAACCAGATTAGAGAGCTCCAGATAAGGTGTGTTCCATCGTGATTCCCTCTCCCATGCACCCCCTGTCCCAAACGATGATCCAGGAGTCTGGATTCCCCAATGTAGCTCTACCTCCCAGAGAGAGAACTAAAACCAAGGAACCGGGAGTTCAAAGCTGCCTGCGCTAGCCCTGGCGTTTAAGTCACTTCCACTGCAGGGTCTCATCTCGCCATTCAAGACCAGCGACTTCAGTATTTCAGCCTTTCTAGAAAGCCCAGCTCTCCGCTTTACCCACCGAAATACTGCATCATATTCTGGTGGGTGATCTCCCCTCTCTCTCCGAGCTGCTCCAAGATCTTGCTGGCGTCGCAGTTGATTTGCTTGAAGAGAAAGTCCACGGCGGATTTCAGCTGATCCAGGGTCTTGCTGCTCTCCTTGCAGCTGTACTCGTACAGGTTCGCCTCCTCGGTGGTTTTCTTAAGATCCTCCTGGTGGCCCAACCCAAACCCAACCAAGCAGTTACTGGGGCTGCACAGCAAGAGATGGGCCACAAAGGCAATGTCCATCACCAGAGCAGTCCCAAAGAGGGGTCCCCCAAACCAGACCTCATCAAGTCTGCAAGCCACGCCCATCTCTAGTTTGCCTCTTAGAGCAGTGGCTCCTCCCCCATTGCCATGGCACGCGGAGTGCTTTACATACAACAGTTTAACACCACTTTTACTCCTCTCATCAACCCTGTGAGGTAGGTTAGGCTGATAGAATATTGTGACTGGCCAAGGTCACCCAGTGAATTTCTGGCTAAGGCGAGACTTGAACCGGAGTCCCCCTCCCCTTCCTACCTCCTGGTCCAAGCAGGCTGCAGTCTTCATCAGCCCTCGCTTAGCCCATCTCTTGGGGGAGAGAGGGCTGGGAAGGACTGGGATGCATGCTTGCTAACTAGGGGTGTGCGTTCAGGTTTGGATAAAACACAAATAAGCACAAAAGCCCCATTTTGGCTGCCATATTCAAAACACAAATAGTGCCCTGGAATTTTGGGGTTTATGTTGGCATCCTTTGTGCCGGCCTCTCCGTTTCCACTTCTAGTCTGATGTGTTTTAAATTGTCAGTCTAGCAGTGAGCACTTTTCAAGTTTCACAGTGACTGTTTTTACACGGGTGTCAGATCTGAAATAACGTCTCTCAACCTGTGTTTAAAAGTCTGTGTAAAAACCTAATCCTAGTTTAAAATGTTTATTTAGATATTTATTTCAATTTCTATGTCGCCCTTCCCTGGGGCTCAATATCTGGATCAAGGCTGAACCCGGGTTTATTTCATCCTCATTTTCAAGGATTTTTTTAACCCAGGCTCAAATAAGCCCAGGTTAACATCCGTGTAAACTGTAAATCCTAACTGAGCATAGAGATCAGTAGATAGAGCAAGCTTCCTCTCTCTGGTTGTCAGCGCTTTCTGGGGCTCTGGCCAGGAAATCAGTGTTTTGATTTTGCTTCCCCCAAACCTGGTGCATAGATTCACCGCGGGAGCGTCGAAAGGCATCTCTAAAGGGGAACAAATATCCTAGTGGAAGGCGGCGATGGAATTCAGCAGCAAAGCACCGTGGGGTTTTTCAGTCAACTGCGTTAGTCTAAATTCGTATTAACCACGTACACTGTCATCCCGGATTTATGCTTATTCCGAGTTGTAAATGTCCACGTCAAGAGGAACCCAAGATTAAGAATCCGGGATTTTAAAAACGGGTTATTGTCTCTAGAAAGTAAAGGTTGGTCTCTACAAAAAGTTAGAGAGTCAGGAATGAGCCACTAGATGGTGCTCAAGATTAAAGGGACAGAAGGACCGTTCTTATTTGCCTTCCTCCCAGCCCCTCAAGCTGAATGTTTTGTCCCATTGTCAGCAGCCAAAGAGGAGAAAGACAGGGCCAACCTGACCACAGGGCAATTGCTAGGGTTTCCACCTAGGCAACTTTTTAAGGAACACTTATGAAAAAATACATGTTGCAGGGTCTTTGGTGCCAATGTAGGGCCCTGCAACATGAATTTTCCATAAGCGTTCCTTAAGAACGTACCTAGGCGGTCACCCTACCCAACCGCCCCAGGCTTCACTTTTTGCTCTACTTCCCGACCACGGCGGGCCCCTCGATTTCACCACGGCGGGGGCAGGATGGGACCCCCCCCTGCTCTCTCCCAGCAGGACGCCAAGCACAGCTCACTCTTGGGCCCCACAGAGGACGCCCTCCAGAGGGTGGGGCCATGGGGAAGGAGGTGGGACCAGCAGGGGGCCCCACATTTGATCTTTGCCCTGGGCCCTGCAAATTCAAAAGTCGGCCCTGGAGACAGATTATCACCGCCCAGCCCCGATGCTCCTTTACCCCAGTCTATGGGGTGCGCTGGCCGCTCTCCCTTTTGGAGGACAACCCCTCTGGTCTCAGAGGGTACAGACTGGTTCCTTCTACCTGTCCCCGCTGGTAGAGAAGCCACTGCCGTTGCCCAGCCCTGCCACCCTCGACCTCGGAATCTACCCCTCGCCGCCCAGAGAGGGCCATTCCCACCTGCCCCCGTTACCTCCAGCTCCTTGAGGCTGGCGTAGCTGGAGTCCTCCACCGACTTCTGTTGGGCCTTCAGCTGCAAGATTTCATTCTGCACAAAAGAGAAGCACGGGAGATGAGTGGGGGCTGCTTGCTGCAAAGGTTCAGATCATTAATTATGGGAGACCGAGACAGACCTGCTTCCTGGTTTTAGAGAACAAGAAGAAAAAAGTATTTTTTAGTTTAGTTTTGCTTTGCTGTGGGAGAGTCCTGCTGTTCCTACCTTACCCCAATGTTCCCCTTCAAGCCACACCCTCCCAGCAGCAATTCTGGGGAAACGCTTTCTTTGCGGGGGCTGCCGAGGTCAGTGCAAGTGTTATGAATTGGAACAGTTCTCTGTCTTTCCTTCCAGGGGCAGGACTTAAACCCCTAGTAGGCAGTTCCCAATTCCGGGATCTTGGCAGAAGCACTAAGAAACAGACCACAAGCCCCTTAAATAGACATATGTTTATTACTATATCGTATAGAAAGAACTGGGAATAAAACAGTAATACCCTTGCATCTAGCAATAGCCTTCACCTATTCTAACAGCAAGCACACACACACGCACAAATACATATGTGTGTGTTCTTACACGTCAGAGGTCTCAGGTCTGGTCTCGAGAGGGGAGGCAGGGCGGGGGCCCAATCGAGGTCTACCTAGGAACCTAGCTGCTGGGGTCTTGGCTTTTCATAGCCTTTGAGAGTGTCGGAAAGGGTCAAGCACTGAGCAACCGGCAGCCACCTAAGTAGCTGGTCAGAGGGTACCGTGCAGGACACCGATCCTGTCTAGGGCTGGCCTCTTTCTCCAGCGACTGCCTTATGATTATCCAGAGTACGGGGTTATCAGTGCTAAGCCTGGAAGGTTCTTCCATTGGCTATTCAGATTTGGGGTACTTTCTGCTTAGTCACTGTTATTATGGGTTGCCCTGACCCGTTGGATCCTGCCTACCCCTCCCTCCAGATGGGAGGCCTGACCCTTGGCCATGATTTGCCCATACCCTTCCTCTGGGGCGTCTTATTGTCGGACCATGCCACCCTTTCTCATTGCTTAGTCCGTCTCTGCAACCTTCTCTCTTGCTTAGTATTTACTTTAATGTGCAGCCATGTTCTGGGAACAGACAGTTCTTGCTAGTTTTGTTCCTGCTGGGCCTCTCTTTATAGATGACAAGAATGTATCCCTGTCAGTCTCTTTCCTTCTCCTCCTGCCAGCCGATTTCTCATAATATGCATCTTCAATATTCCCTAAAACTAAAATTGCTATAAAGCATAAGCAATACGATGTCTTTTCTTTACATATGCAAACAATATTCTCTTGGTTCTATAATGCAGCCATACTGCTTCAATCAGCCTATCAATTCACTACACAAGCATTGGGGGGGGAAAAGCCTTGCTCTCTCCAGTGCTCTGGGAACACTTAAAATCACAAAGAACCTCAAGGGCCACCTAATCTAACCCCCTGCTCCAAGGCGGGATCTCCTCTGCCTACAGCATCATAGGCAGACACTTGCCCAGTCAGGTCTTGAACACATCCAAGGAAGGCAATTCCACAAGCTCCCTGACAGCTTATTCCATTGCTGACGTTTTTGCTCATTTGCAAAGCAAGGGTGTGCAGAGAGGCCTTCTTGGTAGCTGCCCCACAATTATAGAGCTTCTTTCCCCCGGAGATTAATCTAATCCCGAACCTGCTCATCGGGATGTAAGACCTTTTTGCTTGACCAGGCATTTGGCGGGCTGGGATTGGGGAGAGGGCTGGTGGGTAGGTTTTAGAGTTGTTGTTTTTTTTAAAATTGCTTTTATATAGGTTTCTATATTACTTATACTTAGACATTTTTTATATTTTTGTACGCCACCCTGAGCCTTTGAGGGAATGGTGAGGTAAAAATTGAATGAATAAATCAATCTCCTCCCCTCCACCCACCCGCCCATTAGATCACCACGACAGGTAACAGGATCCAGATCCTCCCTCCAGGTTCAAAGCTAGGCCTGTAGTAACCAGATGTTACTGGCAGATGGATGCCCAGTAGCGCATTTCAAATGAGGTACCTGCGGCAGGGTCCAACAGGCAATCCTTGCCTAGAGCAGCCTCCATGTGAGGAGAGGTTCGATAGCGGTTTACAGCGTAGAGAAAAGACATGATAGACGTTTACAAGACCATGAAAAGGTGTGGAACAGGGCAACAGGGAGCTGCTACTGACCCTTTCTAAAATCAAGAGAACCAGGGGGCCACTCCACGAAGTTAACAGGGAGCAGATTTCAAACAAATAAAGGGAAGCACTTTTTTAACCAATGTACAATTTTAAAAAATGGTGGAGCTCATTGCCGGGGAACGTTACCCAGGCCAGTAGTGTAGCAGTAGGGGTGGGCGTCGGAGAGAATTCTGTATTACCGAGTCATAGTTAAATCCATTTAAAAGTTTAAAAATAATCAAACTTTTTTTTAAAAACCCACCACAAAACCTGCATATGGCACAAAAGGGCCACTCAACCATTCTGCGCACGTGCGGCCTTTTCCCAAACAGTGGCGTCAGCAGCGTCTGTGCATGTGCAAACGGCCGCTGCGCAGGTGCACATCGGCTGCCCTTTTCCAAAATGGCGGCAACGTTGCTGTGGCCATTTTGGAAAAGGCCGCACATGCTCAGAATGGTCTGGCGGCCATTTTGCAAACGCACAATTTTATTTTATTTTAGCTTTTAAAACAAGCCACAACAGGCGTGTTGCAGTTCGGCAGGATTGATACGGATGAATCTGTAATTTCCCGTTACAAGAAGTTACGGATTAATCTGAATCCATGATGCCCATCCCCATGTAGCCGGCTTCCAAAAGGGACCGGATGAATGTTTGAAAACCAGGTCCAAGGGCTACTTGTTGGGTCGGTAAGGGTACAAGACCCTTGACCGTCAGGAGTTGGGGGAGGATGGCAGGAAATTGATTATTCCGCTGTAACCTGCTGTGTACTGCCCCAAGGCAACTGAGGCTGGCTGCTGTCAGAGACAGGATACTGGGCTGGATGGACCATCGGTCTGACCTAGTAAATGGCACTGACTATGTTCTTCTTATACAGGACTCTGCCCATGACTGGTAGACCTAAAACTTCAGCTGGATATTGCCCCCTGTGGTGGTTTTTTACCTGACACTCCCATAGGTCAAAATAGTAGCAACAGGTAAAAAATGACCCACGTTGGCAACCCTACTTTAATATCGGATAACACCCTCCATTTCGATCAAATGAATGTGAGAAGCAAGGCCAGTCTCTTGCAATATCTCATCTGGCTACAAGGGGGCAGCAGCGAGCCAACTTCGCTTTGTGGATCAGATTGTTTTCATGGTATCCTTGGCTCTCCCAAGAGCCAAGGTCCTGGGGTGGGGAGCCGCAGCTGCGGGAACGGAGAGCAGCAGATCTCAGGCTGAGAAAGGAAAGGGGTTTAGGGAAGCAACGGGACTGACTTCAACGTCCTCGATCTTCTTCTGGAGCCGCTCCATGTCGTTGTTGAGCTCCGTGACGTAGCTGAAGTAGGCAAAGTTCTTCTCCTCCTTCTCAATGAAGTCGTCCACCAGCTGGTCGATGTCCCCGTTCTCGGTCAGCAGCAGCAGGCGCATGTAGGCCACCTCGTAGCTCTCGAAGCTCTCCCCTTTGCTCTTGGCGCGCTTGCTCGCCTTGAGGGCTGGGAGAGAGCGACAGGAGAGGCTCAGGTCACGTTGCCACGCGGGCGAGGGACACCACCCGAACACTCGGACGTGTGTGGTAAGCTGCACTCACTCCTCTAAGATAGAGGCTCCCAACCCAACCCCGGCAGCACCTGACCACCTGTCCGCATTGGCTTCGGGCTGGTCACTCGCTTTGCCCAAGCCCCTCAGTCTCAGACCAGGCCAAGCTCCTTTGCTAGAGGGGCTCCTGCCGCCAACAAAGAACCAAAACATCATGGCGCTCGCTCTGCAGGGGGTGTGGCCAATTTGGAAAGGGAGCGGGAAACACCTTAGCCCCTCCCTCTTTCCGGCCTAGCCCTGCCCTTTACAGAGAGCACCATGATGTCCCAGGATTGTGTGTGCAACATGGCACCCAGGCACAACCAATGTGGGCTTAGGAAATCCTGACCGAGTCAGGCCTGAAGGAGCATCTACAGATTATGTTATATATCAAGGGGTAGCTTATCCATGAGCGGTAATTTATCCAGGTAAAGGGCCTTTCCTGGTACTTCTGAGCAGTCAGTCAGAGATACCACAGGGTAAATAACACCCCCAAACCAGGGCTAACAACACACTTCTACACACAGAGAACACACCGCATTAGCCACACACCAACCACAGTAACCGTCCACAGAGAATACACAAGAGTAGCGGCACCCGAGGAAGTGGGGGCTTCTTTATCACAGGGTGTTGTATCTTACTCTACATGCACAGAAGGACTCAGGCCTTGCTCCTGTGGAGATTGGGGGTGTCTTTGATGACTAAAACCACTTGCCCACAGTGCCCCCCCCCCCCCAACCAACCTTGTTCCCACAGAGAGTCCCACAACCCATCCCCAATGACAAATTCAACAGGGCTGTCCGTGAAGTGTGTCACGTAAGAGGGGGTGGACAGCAAAATCCGGACACGGTTTGGAAGGGGTGTTATTCTTCATGTGACGTCACAATCATCTCGTAGTTACTCGTTTTTCAATGATAATTCTACCTTTGAAAACTAAGAGGAGATTCCCTTCCCTTTAGTATAGGGGGTCCTACAATCCTGGTATGATAACTGTGTACAGGGAACGGGTGTGTGATTTGTGTGATCTACCTTTTGGATGGGGGCAGGCTGTAGCAGAGTGACAAACTGTAACAAGAGGGGTCAAATGTGCCAGACTTTATGGACAGCCCCAACGGTGTAAATCAGGGTGATGTCTTTGAAGCCAATGGAGTTACCCAGCGGTAAGCAAGAGTGAAATTCATCCCCTGGTGCTTCTGTATCCCGGGCTAAATCCTGCTCCCAGTAAAGCCAGTGAGAGTTTTGCCATTGACTTCATTGGGAGCAGGATACGATCCTCTGTCCGCAAAGTCCCCCATGGATTTTTTGCATTCACCATCGTCCCAGGCCCCTTTCCCCACCAGACGCACACACACCCCTTCATCAAACAGAAATGCAACGCTACTTTCAACAGCATCCCAGCCTACTAGACACTCTTAGGATCCCCTCCTGTTGCCCAGGGGATCGGGCAAGGAGAACGCGTCTTTGGGGAAGTTAGCCTGTAGCTTAAGGGTCACAAGACCAAGACAATGGACGTGTTTGTGGTGGAAACATTGCCTCAAGGAGGGACAGGACAGGCCGGCTGTGGTCACAACACCAGCTTGTCGAAACAACATTTGACACTCTCAGGGAGTGGGTCTCAAACTGGCTTTCCAGGCCGATGCCAGCCCCATTAAACCAAGGTCACACTTGGGTCTTGGCCCAGAAGCTGCTTTGTAGGCCTAGTTGCTCTGCTTAGGCCACACCCTCAGTCTTCCTGGTTGGTCCCTTGTAGGGCTGCCATCTCTTCACGTTTCACCTTGGAGACTAGGCCTAAATTTACAGTTACCTCCTGTAGCTTGGAGAAATCAGGACTTCTGGGGGGTAACAGCCCAAAAGGGAGTGGGTGTTCGGGATGCCCCGCCTGTTCCAACTTAGCCCTGCCCCTAGAGGCGGGGTTAGTCAGAACGAGGCGTGGCTACCCTTTTGCCCTGCCCACGTTGCCTTGGCCCCTCTAAGTGAAAGGAAAGGGTGGCAATCCTAGATAATCGACTACCCGAGCTCAGTGCTACAGTGGTGTCTCTTCCTGTTCCCCACTTGGGCCCAAGCCTGCTCGTAGCCCTGTCCGTTCTGAAGCTGCTTGTTTCATTCCATCCCTGAACCTGCCTGGCCTGACCTGTCCCGTCCCCGTTCCCACCTGGACCCCCCAATCGCACTCTCTTCTCAGACGTGACCCCAGAGTTTGCGTACACCCCGGACCCCCCAACCCGTCCCGTTACCTTCTTCTTTCTTGGCTTGCTCCTCAACCTCTGAGCGATCCACTAACTTGATTAACATGAAGGCTTTCAGCTTGGTCTCGTGGTTGTAGATCCGCTCCAGTTCCCGCAACTCAATGGTGTACTGAGCGATGTCTTTGCCGCGCCTCTCCTTCATGGCCGCAATCCTCGCCAGAGCCTCCACTCTGCACACGAGAGGAGGAGATCACACAGTTCTCCCGGCAGCTACTGAGCCGAGGGGAGTGATGGTAGCCCCTTGTAACATTTTCAAGGGATGCTGACCCACACAAGCTCCGCTCCATCTCTCTAGAATCGCGGAGGGGGAATAGGGTTGGGGAATAGGGAGAAGGATTAGGTGGGAGGTTGTTGGGAGGGTGGGAGTGGATTAAGTCTTGGGGGGAGGATTGTATTTTAAATTATTTATATATTTAAATCATTTACCGCTGCTCGTAAGCCTGCGTCGACAGATCAATCGCCACCTCCATCGTTTTCTTTTGTTGATCCAGTTTCCGGTGGAGCCTGGAGTAGAAGTTGTCGAAGATGCCCTTCTGGCAGCGCAGGTTCTCGATCTCCTCCCTGAGCTTGGCTTTGGTGGTCAAGATGGTATCAAAATGGACGGTGACCTGGTGAGACCGGTGGCAAAGGGAAAGCAGCCGGCCGGTGAGGCAGGACAGGGGAGAGGGCAGCCTTGTTGTGGGTCAAGCAACGCAGAGCAGGGCGAGTGGAGGGCAATATATAATCCATTATAATCCCATCGGTAACCACAACAGCGCACTGGGCCAGTATAGGACTAGCCCTTGCATGCCGGCCACCCCGGTCAAAAGAAATGTTGGCACCACTCCCCACCTCTCTGCCATGCAAGACTCAGCCCATGGATTGGGGGGTGGAGGGGTATCTCCTTCTCTCCCACAGCCCCAGATGAGCGGCAGAAAGCAGGAACCTTTGCCGAGGTCCAAGGGGGTCAGGCCCAAGAGTTGTAAGGCTCAGGGCCAGATGTGGGTGCAGGATGAGGGCTGGGCTGCAGCAGGGAAGATGATCTGATTCTAGGAAGAGGATCGAGCTATGCTGATTTACTCTAGATGAGGATCTGTCCCATATGCCATCACTAGGGGTGTTTTTAGACAAGCACCTCCACACATATAACCCACCCATCATGGGTGGGGTGGCGCTTGTCTAAAATACCCCTAAGAGTTTGTGCATGTGAGTGAGTGAGTGATAGAGACCACTGGCCTCTACTGGGCAGAATGAGAACTGTTGCACAGTGTGTCTTATCCAGGGCCCTGTGAATTCCATGCCAAATTCTTGCAGAAATTGCCTCTGGCAGCGCAGACTGACAGCCTGAGTCGGGAGTACTATGAACTAGCCAATGGGGTGCTAACACTGTTAGCGGGTGGCATATATTCTGGGATAATGGCTTTGCGCCAGAACTGCCAGGGAGGGGAGGGCACAATCCCCATGGGAGAGAAAAGCATCCTTCTCCCACCCCAACCTCCTGCTGTCTCCATGGTGTTTTGTGCGGGTTTTTTGGGTTTTTTTAAGATATGAGAAGTTCCAAATTGATGGAATGGCATGCTGGGAAATTCCTTTGTAGACAAAGTGTGCATAATTTGCAGGATTAAATTCATTTGCCTAATTTATTCTGCTTGCAGAATTGGAAATCCCTGATTGCAGAATTTGAAACATATATATATATATATATATATATAACAGAATAAACGGGTGCTTGGTCTTTTTCAGTAGCAGCAAAGAGACAGTCTCCTCTAGCAGGGACTTGTGTTTTCAAGCAAGGGATTCTGAATTCCACCCTTGCTGCTGTCCCTGGGAGCTCCATGTAGCTCCAGGCTGCTAGCAAGTCCTGGGCAGCAGCTCTGGATTCATGATGACAACACTGAAAATAGCTCGAGTGGCTGCACCTTTTTTCCTTTAGCTGGGCCCCCATTCACACACCGCGTACTCCTGCGGGCTTCAATAGGACGACTCTGAAGTCAGGGGTTTGTGGTTGGCGGCGGCTGTCTCCGGGAAACGCTGTCATTTGGGGCAAAGGAAACCATGCCCCCACCCAGGGACACCAACTCTGGGCAGGGATGCACGGCGCGACGTTTGCTTACATTGTTAAGTCGGTTTTCCAGCATCTGAATCTGCTTCTGGAGCCACTTGTTGTCATTGACTTGCTTGGTCCTGGCTTGATTTACCATCATCTTTTGGCTTTCGATCTTTGCTTCCAGCTGCATGATCTAGAAAAATCCATTCAGCCGCCTTACGTTGGGAACTTTCAACCACACGCCCAACCAGTGTCAAACGCCCGAGGTTGCCCTCCTCTGGAGCGGGCCAGATCAGCAGCCCCTCTGGCCTGTCCGGAGAGGACATCACTTCGGCCCACAAGACTGCGATCTGGAAACAGGAATTGCTCTCTCTGCCCCTGAGATGCACCCACCGCTGGGGTGAGACACTGCAGAGCAATACTATGCAACAGGGAAGAGACTTAGAGCTGGATTCCACTTCCAGCCTCTGGCCCGTGGAAACTCTCCAAACATCCGTTCAGTGCAGCCTGCTGCCCGTTTCACAGCATCCCATTGGCAGAATACTAGGGAGGGGAATGCCTCTGGGTCCCAGGGAGTGTCCTGGGCTGGACCTTCGCCCCTGCAGAGTGTCCCCACTAGGGCTACCTCCCCCCTCTGCAAAGTGGGCTGATGGGGCAGTGGGGCTTCAGCCCAGAGCACCCCATGTGTGGCCATGGCAGGTGGTGTGGATCCACCCCGCAGAGGGAAGAAAAGGTTCCCTGCACCCTTGGTGTAGACCACAAAATGAAGGCAGCTTGATTTTATTAACTCCCGTGTTGGGAGTTAATATCCACCCACAAGCTATGCAGCCTGCAGGGAGGTCCCCAAAATGGTGGTAGCTCCGCCCATTCATCTAAACTGCTGGGAAAATCAAATACCAATGGGGGCACTGTGGGAAGCGGTCTTCCTGGTTTGGGATGGAATGGGGCTGGAATTAAGGCTGGGACTCTTCCCTGATCCCCAGACTCGGTGGAAGCATGTCCCTTCCATTCCCCAAAATCTACGGTTCTATGAATCTGGTAACAGTCCCTTTGCTACTTCCTTGGATGATGAGGGCAGGGGCCTAGTTACCTTGGAACAAGGGGACTCAATTGAACCCGGGCCCTGGACTCTAAGGGGCGGAACCACTAGGAAATGTTCAGAGTGGGTGGGGGAGGGAGCAGGCCCACCCCCACTCTGAAAATTGTTGAGCAGCACGCAGGCCCCCCACCCACTCTGAAAATTGTTGAGCGGCACGCAGGCCACTTGTGAAGGTCCCGACCAAGGAGGGAGTTTTCAGAGTGGGCAAGGGTAGAGCACTGACCTTGAAACTTCCTTCCTGGTGGGGTTACCCCAGCTCCTGGGGGTCAGGGCAGCCCCACAATTGTTGTGGGAGGGACTGAGATGAAGGCTGACCAGGAGCCTTGGGTGGGATGCCACTTAGAAAGACCCCGCCACCTCACCCTTGGGGGGGGGTGGAAGGCATGAGGGGGGGAGGGCCTGGGATTAGGTCCCAGCTTGCATCTTGAAGCTTTTGGGATCCACGGCTGCAAGCCAATAAAACCCCAAACTTGACTCTGCTTTTGAAGGACAAATGACCAGCTTTGCGGATTTGCCGCCTCACATCACGCTAACACTCCAGCTAACGGTCCAGATACTCGACCTTCTCATCCAGCTGGGCGATCAAAGTCTTTGTCGCTCTAATGAGGGCATCATACTCCTCTCTGGTCTGCAAAAGGAATCGGAGCTCCCTGCAGTTCCTGTCATCCAGCATCATGTTCCTTTGCGATTTTGTGAGGCTCAAGAGTAACGAAATCTCTTCGTGTTCTTGCTGCAATGAAAGTATTTCTCGCCTGCAGGAAAAAGAAAAAGAAAATATGCGAATGTTTGGGACTCGGCCTCTTCAAAGAGTGCAGCAGGCATTAAGTTATTGACGCTGGCAATTCCCACTCCGAGCTCCCAGAGAGCGATAAAGAAGGAGAAATTATGACATTTGTGCAAAACGACCTCTCTCTCCATCATAAATCAACTGCATGTTCAATCCTTGCTATTCCTGTTGCGTGTACAACTCCCCCTGGTTTTGGAGAGCTCTATTTGTGGAGTGATCAGGGTCTAATTAGGAAGATTCTTTATTTTAAACAGATTGGGGAATTGAGGAAATAAAACAAAAGAAAGATTCAAAACATTAGGAAGATGTTATCATCCGAATAGCAGCCCTGAACCTGAATTTCCTGTGCGCTCCGGTAACCGCAGCGAGCAAATCTGACAAACTAGAGATAGTTCAGAGAGGAGTAAGAAAGATCAGAAAGGGTTTAGGAAGCTTGCGACAGAAGGTTCAAAGTAGGACTGTGCATTCGGGTTTCCATAAAACCCAAATAAACCAGAAAAAGTCCTTTTTGGCTCCCATATTCAAAACGCAAATACTAGGTCTGCGTATTGGGGTTTCAAGTGAACCCAACATTTCCTGGGAAACGTAATGTCCAAGCTCTCAAACGGGAACCCGAAAACTGAGGCACATATCCAGCTGCTCTCGGACTCTCAGCGTAGCCACCTGCTTGAGGATCCGTAGTGAGTCCCCCCCCCCCCGATTCAGGAGCGGTCTCAGAACCTCTGAGCCAGAAACCATTCCCCCTCCCTGAGCCAGTCATATGACCCCTTCCTACTTCCCAAGCCAGCAACCTCCCCTAAGCTCAGTCCCATGTCCCATTCGCCCCAAGCCAGTGACACCCCCTAAGTCAACCCCATGCACCACTCCCCCTTCCCCCAGCCAGCAACTCCCCACACAAGCCAGAGCCACCCCCATGTCCCATTTTCTCCTCTCCCAAGCCAGCAATCCCCCAAGCACTGTTCCACCCATCCCAAGATAACAACCTCCCCAACAAGCTAGCTGTATTCTCCACCCTCCCCCAAACCAGTGTCCCCCTTTTCACACTGGTAGCAGACTTAGCAACAGTTCTGACAGCATTTTCCTTTCCTGATAGGCCTGTCAAACTGGCAGAGCTTCACTGCAATTGTGTGCCCAAATAACCCATACGCAGGGACATCCTACATGTAGGGACCTGTGTTCGTTGAGCTTTCCACATTGGCAACAATGGGGGAAATGCGGTGACCAGAGGCAAAGATACAAATCCATGTAAAATACTACAAATACAAATGAAAACACCCGACACCATCACCCCTCCCCCCGTGCACAGAACGGGACATTCAAGACTGCAAGCCCCTTGGAGCAGGAGCCTGTCTCTGTAATCATTCTGGTTCTGCGGCAGACACATTGCGGACACTAGATAACTCATCATCATCATAATGTTTTGACCGTGGTTGGATTATAGAACGGGCCCCAGCGGGCTCATCAGGCTGCCCACAAATATATTGACTGGTTCCTGGGATCCTCTCGTATTTACAGTCAATGGCATTGACTGATAGCCAGTGTAACTTGCTGGTTAAGCTGCTGGACCTTGACAGGGGAGACCCTAGCCTAGCCTAGCCATGAACTCACTGGGTGGCCTTGGGCAAGTCCCTGCCTCAGTTCCCCATCTGTAAAATGGGAGTGTGTGTACATAAGAACATAAGTACTGCCGTACTGGGTCAGACCAATGGTCCATCAAGCCCAGCATCCTGTCTCTGATGGTGGTTGATCTCGGTCTCTTGGAAGTACCCAGGGGCGTAGCTATCTTGGGATGGGGCCAGGGACAAGAAATGTCCGTGGACCCCCCCCTCTTTTTTTCCTGCTGGTGGTGAAGCTGCTGGCAGGCTGTGTCAGACACAATGTTGCAACCGCAGACAGGGAGGGGGGCCACGTAGCAGCTGGATGGGCCCCCAGACAGCACAGGTAGCAATTTAAAAAGAAAAAATGGGGAGTGGGGAAGGGTGACTTAGCTACCTTGGATATTGGGCCCCCAGCCAGTATGGGCCCCGGGACAAATGTCCCTGTTTGTCCAACGGTAGCTATGCCCCTGGAAGTACCCAACAGGTCACAATGGGCAATCCATTCCCTGTTGTTCCAGCCCCCAACAGTAAGAGGCTACGTTCCCAAAACCTACTTGGCTAATAGCCATTAATGGACCTATCCTTCAAGAACTTATCCAATCCCTTTTTAAAACTAGCAACACTACTGGCCAGGACCACTTCCTGTGGCAATGAGTTCCACAAGTTAATAGTCTTCTGTCTCATCCTATGTTCCCCTTCCTTGTCCATCCTAGAATAAGCCACTCAGGGTAGGGACCTGTCTCTAATTACAGTTTGTTTGGCACCAAATACATTGCGAGTAGTAAAATAATAGTAATTGCTCTCATCACATTAGCATGAACAAGGAAGGCAAAAATCTGGCAAAAAGACTCACCAAGCTAATTCCTCTATTTGATTGTTTCATTTAAAATAAATAAATAAATAAATAAATAGACAGACACTGTTAAGGGGCATAGGGGCTCACACCCCGGAAGTGATTTTAGGCTCAGGAAATAAAGACTGGGGAAGGAGAGGACGGTTTTGCAAATATGTCAAAGGTTGTTATAACGAAGAAAGAGACCCCAGGGTGAAATCCTGGCCTCACTAAAGGCTAGGAGAGTTTTGCCATTTAAAAAAATAAATAAAAATCAGGATTTTGCCCCCCAGTGTTCCCCTGCGTGATTGAAGGAAGGGCAAGGAGGTTGCAGGAAGGAAGATGTAGGTTTAAATATTAGGAAACATTCTCTGGCGAGGAGTAGGGATGGGCGAACGCGGTTCGGATGTTCGGATCGAACTCGGTCTGAACTCTCGAATGACCGAACAGTTCGGCCGTGTTCAGATTAGTTCGGCGGCAGGAGAAACGTCTTTTCAGGGGCAAAAATTAGGTTTCGGTTTCGATAGCGCTATTTTGGACCGTTCGACCAACCCGAACTCGGCTGAACCAAACCATCGAACCCGAACTCGGGTTTCGAACCGAACGACCGAACATCCGAACCGTGTTCTGTTCACCCATCCCTAATGAGGAGACGTACTTGGACAGGGGGAACCAGTTTCTAAAGGAGACTGTGGAATCCCAGCACTGGGAGAGTTTAAGAACGGGCTGGCTGACCTTCGAGGCCGCAAGGGGACGGAGGCTTTGTAGGTCAAAATGAGCACCTTGAATTGTGCCCAGAATGCTATTGGTGGCCAGTGCGGACTCCGGTGCTTTGGTGTCATGTGCTTCTGGCGACCCAGCCCCGACAGAAGGTGTGTCGCCGCCATGTTCTGCACTGGCTGCAGCTTCTAGACAGTCAACAAGGGGAACATTGCAGTAGTCTACCCTAAGAACCTAGAGGAGTCTGTGTCTTGCAGGATGTTGGGGCCCAGAGCCAGAAGTATCTGTTTTTGGAGACGGAGAGTCTAGTGCAGTATGTGAAACACCAAGGGCCACATCCTCTACTGGTGTCACTCAGTACAGCTCTCTCAAAATCCCTAGAGAGACATTGACTGTACCCAGGGGCGTCCCTCGGTTGGACTAAAAGGCTCAGCACAGGGGCAAGTGATAGGACGAGACCTCGTATCATGCCCCAGCGCCTGCCCCCACACAAGATGCACACAAATCCTCAAGTTTGAGGACCCTCATCAACACCAGCTGCCTCTATGGTAGCTGCGTCCGCTGGATTAGCCAGGGTTTTTATTTTAATTTGTTTGTTTATATAAATTTTTTATCCTGCCCCTCCTGCCCACAGGACAGCCCGGGGCGGCGAACAACAATATAAAACAATTAAACAATTTAAAACAATTTAAAATCCACAAATATGCAGGGAAAAGAAACCCTACTCCCTACCCCACCCACCCTCCCCCTCGCCAAAGGCCTGGCGGAACATCCAGGTCTTACATAAACGCCAAAATATCAGGAGAGTGGGTGCCAACCGAGCCTCCTCTGGGAGCGAATTCCACAGCACGGGGGCGGCCACCGAAAAAGATCTCACATCGGTGGCCACCCGCCTCACCCGGGGAACCTCCAAAAAGGCCCCCACGGATGATCTCAAGTTTGATCAAAGCCGAGAGGTTTTCCTGGCTTGCACTGGGGCTAAGTGAGCACGGCGTGAGAACCAGGGGAGATGAGGTCTTCTGAAAGTGTCTCCAGGGCTTAAATTGGGGTTGGGGTGGGGGGTTGCCAGGAATTAAATTCAAGGAGGGACTGAGTCCTGGGAAATGTTCCCAGCAGGATTGTGCACCCTGACCCAGAAATGTGACAGACCAGGAAAAGGCCGATAATTGGTCTGTGGCAGAGCTGAGCCACATAAAGGCTTTGGCCCTTTAAAGAGTGAGGAGAACCCATGCCCGCTCCTGGGATGTAAAGAGAGGAAGCTGAAGAGGAGAGTTCAGAAGCTGCCGGGATGTCAAGGGAAACACATCTCTCTTTCGGAGTGGAAGGAGGCTATGGAGTGTTGACCAGAGGAGCCTGGCTACTAGGAGTGATTAGTTGGGCGAGGAGCCTGCCAGTGGACTTGTATATGTGAAGACTGTTAGAACTGTGAATAAACGCTACAGCTAATTCCCTATGAGAGTGTGAGATCTGGGCTGGATCCTGACAACACTTATCCATGGCAAGGCCGTCCCCCCGCTACCTGGTCATTTCAGGTTTGGAAGTGAAAGCCGGAAAGAAAAGAAAAACACTTGTTGCTTCATTTGGCTTTCATGAATGACTTTCCCGTCCCTCACCCTGTGCTGATCATCTGATAGATTAAATCACAGCTGCAGAGAGGCAGGCTAGTTCAGTGGTTGGGTTGCTAGCTGGAAAATAGGGTTCATTTCCCTGTTCCAGTTTGGGAGGCGTGGCTTCTGTGGTGAGAGGCGTGGCTTCTGGGGCCAGCTTGGGCCCCAGCAATGAATATTTTACAATTAAGTACTGAGTGTCTCTATCTTTAAGGAGGGGGGAGGGAAGGAAAAATCCCCGCAAAGCCCAATGCAGCTGCCCCTTACTCTTGGTGGAACTGCTGCTGCTGAGTCTTGACTCCAAACGACTTGCGGCTTTCCACCATGATCCGAAACTGTTGCTGCAGCTTCTTCAACTCCGTCTCTGCCATGATCTCTTTCTCCTTCTCGGTGTACTCGGAGCCCTCACCCCTTTCTCGGGAACTTCGTCGATGCTGCTGCAGATTGGCCGGATCAACAAAACGGAACTTAAAAAGGGACGTTTAGCCTAATCGCTGGCCACGTTCCGCGTCCCCTCGCGCATTTGGTGGAGAGAAATACGTGCACTTCCTGCCACCCCTAATTTACATCCATGTGCATGTGCTTATGAACATTTGTAATAGCCCGCGGACTCACTTTGGGGCTGAGTTGTGGGGGGAGGATGTCTGTGTGACAGGCGTGGGGTAAAACCAGGCATGCAATGCCACACGGCAACTCACCGGCCTGGCCCAGGACAGGAAACAAAGACACACCCCCTTCCTGGGTCGGGGAGGGGTACTCAACTACCAAAGAGTCGTTACCCCCACCTGCACTCTTGGTGCCAATGCAGGCCCTGCAACATGTATTTTTCATAACTGTTCCTTAAACATTTGCATCAGTGGCCGCCCCTACCTTACACCTTCCCAAACATTGTTACTTTCAATCTTTTTTGGTTTTTATTTACCATCGTTGCTCCTTGCAGCCGTCACACGCTCTGATAAGGCACAAGCGTCCAGCAAAAATCCTGTTTTGGAAGGAACAAAAAGAATCAAATCCGCTGCAACGATTCAGGATTGGTGCCTTCAGTCCACCCCCCAGCCCCCACCCCTTTTTTTTTTTTATTAGGAGGCTTGGAACATGACCGAACCACCACAGATGGCTCCGTGGGGCATAAAAGCAGAACATTTGGGGTGATGTCACTGCGAAACATGTTCCCCTTCTCCGGTTTCTAATTAGGGGCAGAACAGATGGTTGAAGCCGATTTCTCTCCGTTCAGTACCTGGGTTCCCATAGAAATAACAAAAAAACCGAGCCTTGCCAGAACGGAATGCCATCGCCGTGCGGAACAGTCAGCCGGCGTGGAAAGGGAAGGGGTTAAGAGGAGATGGGTTTACATTTTGGCAGCCTTCAAACCCCTCCACCTTGACTCCGGCAGATCTTGGGGGGGGGGGGGCGCAGGGAGGGAGCCTTTTCTGCCATTTAAATCCAGCCAAGAAAGTCATTCACTAAGGACTGCTCATCCTGAATCCTTTGCTCCAACCAAAATCCTTGGGAAATGCAGGAAACGTTGGCACCGAACAAGGAAGGACTTCCCGCTTGGGGTGCCCAGCGTGCAGTGCACGGGGAGGGATGTAGGCAGGCTGGCATGGGCCTTGCTACAGAAGGTGGACTGCTCCTCACCTCCACATCCCTACGCACTTGCAAGCGGATGGAAGGGACACCATGGAGCATGGTCCTCCAGGTTCAGGGGCCCTGGGGGAGTTGCTACCCTCGGTCACTTTTTAGTACCAATGTTTCCATTTTGACCTATGGAAGTGTCAGGTAAAAAACCACCCCAGGTGGCAACCGTACCCATCCCTATCGTAACAATGTGGTGGGGCAAGGGAGATCCAAAGGGCAGGGAAGAGGTGGGGTCATTCATCAACACAAGGATAGAAGGAGCTGCCTAGCTGAGTCGGAGCAATGGTCCATCTTAGCCAAGTATTGTCACAACCTGACATGGCAGCAGGGGTTCAAATCCAGCTCTCCAGGATCCACGGCAGAGGCCTCACCCAGGCGCGCTACCCGAGACCCTCCAGGATCCCCGGCAGAGGCCTCCCCCGGGTGGGCTACCCGAGACCCTCCAGGATCCCCGGCAGAGGCCTC